>CM069910.1:78680005-78835434 GCA_036172215.1 Camellia granthamiana
AAGGTAGTCTTGGATGGACTGAAGAAAAGACTAGAGAAGGCTAAAGGCAAATGGGCAGAAGAACTCCCTCATGTTTTATGGGCTTACCGCACCACGCCTCGGCGATCGACAGGAGAAACACCATTTTCCTTAGCTTATGGCATGGAAGCGGTCATCCCATTAGAAGTCGGTCTCCCCACAATCCGGAGTGAAAACTTTGATCCAGACTTAAACGCCGAAGCAATAGCATTGGAACTTGATCTTGCGGAAGAAAGGAGAGACAGAGCTCTGGTTCACATCGCCTCCTACCAACAAGAGTTGTCTAGAAAGTATAACAAAACAGTGCATCCCAGACAGTTCAAGATCGGCGATTGGGTACTTCGCAAAGTAATGGGAAACACCCTAATTCCAGGAGATGGCAAGTTGGGGCCGAATTGGGAAGGACCTTACAAAGTCGTCGGCTTAGCAGGCAAAGGGGCATACCACTTGGAAGATAAGGACGGCAAAGCAATCCCAAGGCCATGGAACACTGCCAATCTTAAGTTATTTTATTTTTAGTTTTGTCTCTTTCACGAATGTGTAATTTTTTCCTTTCTCAATAAAACAAGTCGATTCTTTCCAGCATGGTTGTTTTTTCTGTAAAAGATAGTTTTGATAGGATAGAAGCAGTGTAAACTATATTCTAAGTTGGCTGAAAAAAAAAAAAAAAAAAAAAAAAACCGACTTAGAGGTTGGCTGGATTAAACCAACACTTTATACTCTTCAGCCGAAGTATGGGTATGGCTGAAGAATGGTTGGCTGGATTAAACCAACACCTTTCCTAAGCCCAGGATAAGGATCCAGGCTGCAGGACGTTTGGCCGGAATAACCAAACACTTTATTCTAAGTTGGCTGGAAAAACCAACTTAGAGGTTGGCTGGATTAAACCAACACTCTGTACTCTTCAGCCGAAGTATGGGTATGGCTGAAGAGTGGTTGGCTGGATTAAACCAACACTCTGTACTCTTCAGCCGAAGTATGGGTATGGCTGAAGAGTGGTTGGCTGGATTAAACCAACACTGTATACTCTTCAGCCGAAGTAAATTATATCGGCTGAAGAGTGGTTGGCTGGATTAAACCAACATTGTACACTCTTCAGCCGAAGTAAGTTATATCGGCTGAAGAGTGGTTGGCTGGATTAAACCAACATTGTATACTCTTCAGCCGAAGTAAGTTATATCGGCTGAAGAGTGGTTGGCTGGATTAAACCAACACTGTATACTCTTCAACCGAAGTAAGTTATATCGGCTGAAGAGTGGTTGGCTGGATTAAACCAACACTCTGTACTCTTCAGCCGAAGTATGGGTATGGCTGAAGAGTAGTACGTTATATCGGCTGAAGAGTGGTTGGCTGGATTAAACCAACACTGTATACTCTTCAACCGAAGTAAGTTATATCGGCTGAAGAGTGGTTGGCTGGATTAAACCAACATTGTATACTCTTCAGCCGAAGTAAGTTATATCGGCTGAAGAGTGGTTGGCTGGATTAAACCAACACTGTATACTCTTCAACCGAAGTAAGTTATATCGGCTGAAGAGTGGTTGGCTGGATTAAACCAACACTCTGTACTCTTCAGCCGAAGTATGGGTATGGCTGAAGAGTAGTACGTTATATCGGCTGAAGAGTGGTTGGCTGGATTAAACCAACACTGTATACTCTTCAACCGAAGTAAGTTATATCGGCTGAAGAGTGGTTGGCTGGATTAAACCAACACTCTGTACTCTTCAGTCGAAGTATGGGTATGGCTGAAGAGTGGTTGGCTGGATTAAACCAACACTGTATACTCTTCAACCGAAGTAAGTTATATCGGCTGCAGAGTGGCTGGCTGGTTAAACCAACACTGTATACTCTTCAACCGAAGTAAGTTATATCGGCTGCAGAGTGGCTGGCTGGATAAACCAACACTGTATACTCTTCAACCGAAGTAAGTTATATCGGCTGCAGAGTGGCTGGCTGGATTAACCAACACTGTATACTCTTCAGCCGAAGTAAGTTATATCGGCTGAAGAGTGGTTGGCCGGATTAAATTAACACCTTGTACTCTTCAGCCGAAGTAATTACCTCGGCTGAAGAGTGGTTGGCTAATAGGTTAGAGAGCTGGAACCGAGATCAGAGTTTGCAAATGATCACATGGAAAGTTCATTTCAGGTGCAAGCATGCAAATGTAGAACCGGAATAAGAGTTGGAAATTTTTCATTAAAGATCAAACCAAGTACAATTGTGGGGCCGTAGCCCGGTTACAACAGAGTTCAAGACAAAAAAAAAAAAAGAAAAAAGTACAAGTTCAATCAAACAGGTTATCTATCTCGGCATCCAGATCGGCCCCAAGGTCAGCACTTACTCCGGCATTTGCTGTTAGAGTAGTCTCGGTTGGAAGTTCGGGCGCCGCGTTTCCAACAACTGGATCCAACCGAGCTGATTGAGCGCCGGCTTGCTCTTGGATGGCCGGAGTCTCAGTTGCTTCTTCTTCATCATCATCTTCCTCATCAGATGAACCAAGAAACCGGTTCTGGATCTCGTCAGCATATTCCTTCAGCGAAGCCGGAATAAAGTACTCGGGAGCATTGTAGACCTCGGTTTCGGGTCCACAACCGAGCTTCTCCACGGCACTTCGCCAGCCACTCTTGAAGAATAAATCCTTCGCAGCTTCGCACTGCAGAGAGTAGCCAGCTTCGGCTTCCTTGAAACCTTCTTTGGAAGCGTTCTCAGCCTTCTGCTTCAGCTCGGTTATTTCGGCGTTCTTCTTGTTTATCTCCAACAAATATTGGTCTTTAACTTCGGTCACGGCGCGCTGTTTGTCATTTTCAGCCGAAGTGACCAGCCCGGTCAGGCGAGCTACCTCGGCCTCCAGTTCGGCCGACCTTTGTTTGGACGATGCCAGCTCGGCCGCCCTGGCTTCGGCGTCCTTTATCGCGCGCCTCGTCGTTTTGCGAAGTTCCATTATTTGCCCATGAGCAATGGTGTTCTTCTGAATGGCCTGTAAAAGAAGAGTTCCTTTGTCAGCCGAGCTAAGAGTTGGGAAAAATCAGGCTGATGAAAGAAAAAACAGTACTGCTTACCAAAATCATCGACTTGGTGGATGACCGGATGGCCTTCAGCTCGGTATTCAGCTGTTTGTTGTGATGCTCCATGTCTTTGGGAAGACAAACACCCCGGGCCAGGTTGAAGGCTAGGAGGTGATCCTTGTCAGCAACAACGGAGTCACTTTCGTCGATATCTCGGTTGTTGAAGACGAAGGGTGGAGCCCATTTGTTGATTGGCGTAGCTCGGTCAGAAGATTCCGGTTGTGGGTTGAGCTCGGGGCTCTGTGGAATGATGGGATCAACCTCATCAACCAAACGCTGCTCGGTCTCGGTGGTCCGGGCGCGCTTAGCTCGGCGTGAGGAGGATGGCTGTTGTGAGGGAAGAGCTACCACGGCTTCAGTGGTTTGTTGAGTTGGTGGCACTTCGGCCCTGGAGGTGGCGGTAAGCATGGCCCTCATTTTGTTCTTCTTTGCCATCTCTTGTTCGGCTGTTAAGGGGACAAGGACAATTTCTGGCAAGGTTGGATCCGGTTCTGGTGGGTCTTCAAGGAGAAAATCGGTCACCCTTGCTTTGCGGCGACCGGAATAGCGGTAGGTCGGTTTGAAATCAAGGAGTTTGGCCCAACTTCTCTCCCTTACTCTTAGCGCGGTGCGCAGAAGATCGAGGTTCGGATAGTTGTACTGAGAGTAGAGGTAAGCTGAATCTGCAAGAGTAAACAACTGTTAGTTCGGTTCCTAGCAAAACGCCGAAATAAAAAGAAAAGTGAGAAAGGCGACCGAGGTATGTATACCGGGTTGTCCCATTTTCCAGTTTATTCTTCGGCCTGGGATTTGAGCCTCAAGGTCTTCAAAGTTTCCAGAGACCCAAAAGAAATCGTCATCGTTTAGATCTTTGTCCGGTGTGTTTTTTATTATTTTTTCTCGACCTCGGCGTATTCTCAGATAATAGCACCAGCCTTCGTTTTTAGATCCTATTGAGTACTGGTGAAATAGTTCGGCTAAACCGAGGTTCAGACCGTGTTGCCGGTTTAGGGCGTCTATGCCCATTATTATGCGATAAGTGTTGGTGGAGAGTTGGGTTGGGCAAAGTCTGGTTTGCCTAAGGTATTCACAGATTAACGGCTGGACTGGGAATCGTAGTCCGGTCTCTACTATGGATTGTATGGTAAAGGGGACAAAGCCTTCATTATTCCAGGGATCTACATTTTTTTCTGCCAGGGTCAGATTTACATCGGCTGGGATGTTGTAATCCTCTCGGAAATCGGCTAGCCCCCCTGGGGTTTCTACTAGGAATCTGTACTTCCCCATTTTATTATATAAGTTAAAAATAAATTATTTCGGTCGAGAGAGTGTGCTCAGTAGCTCGGTTGAGCGCAGTGGAGTGCCTGGCAACCTAAGTCTGCAAAGTGGAGAAACAAGGCGTTAAGCACAGACCATCGACCGTGCTACAAAAACAAAGCAAGAAAAAGGAAAGTCTTACTTCGGCTATACAGGATGCTACAGGATCTACCTCGGTTTCAACATGGTGCGTTTTATCTCGGTTTGGCAGGATGATTGGTTAGCTCGGTCCTAGTTTTTGGTTTTTGTTATTCCGGCTGAACGTCAAGGGGCAGCTTTCTGAGTTCGGTCTAGAAACTGAGAATGCTGGCTTAGCCCCTGAAGTTTTAGCTCGGTCAAGTGTGAAGGTTTCTACTCCGGTGGGTTTTTATTTCGGCTAATGTGGATTAGTAGGTGACCTATTGAGACTACTGAGATGTGCACAAGTGTCAGTCCGGTTCCAGTTTTCCTATATCTTTATACAAACAGTATTCTAGTTCGGTTGAAGTATGGATAAAGATCAAAAAGGTGTTCTACAAGCTAAATTAATATGTTCAAAGTGTTCTTATGAAGTTTTCCAGAAACAGAGTATAGAAGAGTGTTTTTGCAAACATACAAGAAACATGCTGCAACAAGTCAAATGCAAAAAACAAAACAGATTTGAGGTACTTACCAGGTGGAGGGGAAGAAAACTGGAGGATGAAAGCAAGAGTGGGAAGCACGAACGCACGGAGATGAAGAACAGTAGAAGCTCGAAAGCAAGAACGAGAGAAAGCAGAAGAAGATGAGCAGTGTAGGGTATGATTCTAGAGAAGGGCTTGTTATTTTGTTAGAGGGGAAAAGAGCGGGAACTGTTCAAATTCGCGAAGTACGAAGAACGGCGTTACAGCTGGGGATAGCCAATCAGAACCTGCCACGTGTCAGTGGGATACTGAACGGTTCAGTTTCTGCAAACTGAAGAGACGTTTTAACCGGACGTGCATCGTACGGTCCAAGTTTCAGCTCGGCTGGATAAGCTAAATGGTTTTTAGCTCGGTGTTGGGCCGAGCTAGGTGTTGGGCCGAGATAAGCCCAATTCGAAGGAGAAGTAGAATTACTCCGGTCCGAAAGAGAAGTAGGGTGACTCCGGTCCCAGAAGGGAGTAGAGTTACTCCGGTCCGAAGTGGCGGTAGACCGGTACAAATAAGATGCTTTGATGTTAGTCCGGTCGTAGCCATGGTGGTTAGTCCGGCTGAAGTGAGGCCTGGTTGGTATACTCCGGTTGAGAATGTATTATGGGTAGCTCGGTCTAAAGCGGTTACTTCGGTCGGAGCATGTGTAAACCGAGGTAACCTTAGTTCTGAAAGTAGTTCGCCTTAACTCCCTTATGGATAGCTCGGTCTTAGCATGTGAAAGCCGAGGTAAGGGAGAGTATAGTAAGGGCCGAACTAACAGGTACTCCGGTCGTTTGGAGTTCGGCCATAGAAAGACCATCTCACTTGGTTTAAGCAGTGAGGGGGGTGTTGGAGGATAAGCATTATCTTCCATGGATTTGAATCCTAGGAGGACTCTACATGGAGGAGTTAGAGTCCTACTAGGATTGTGCCACGCGAAACCTATATAAGCTCACCAATATCACCTATGAAGAGGTAATGCAATTTTTGTTCCCTGACTACATTGAGCTTTTGCCTGTTTGTCTTGCTTACTGACTTAGGCATCGGAGGGGTTTTCCGGCACGCACCCGCCGGCCAGCTCAAGTTTGAGTTTTCAGGTGACAGAACGACGACGTGCAGAAGAACAAAGGCTTGATCAACAGGATTATACGTGAAGGTGAATCTCTTTCCCGTACATATGGAATATTATGTAGTGGGGTAATTTTGTTGATGTGTAGTTATGAATGCAAGAATATCTTTATTATGGAGAAATTATTTTTTCTATACAGGAATTTTTATATTATTATGCAATTATTGGTTTCTTTTTCAATTGTTTTTCATTTAATACAGGTAATTTTAATATTTTTAATAATTTTTTTTTTGCGACGACATCACATCATCGCAAAAACAGATAATTTTAATATTTTTAATAATTATATTATAGTTTACTTATTTATTTATTTTTTGCGATGGCACCACACCGTCGCAAAAAAAGGTAATTTTAATATTTTTAATAATTATATTGCATTTTTTTTTTGCGACGGCACCATACCGTCGCAAAAAATATTAGAACCATTGGTGACAGTGGGCATGCCGTTGCAAAAAAACAAAACCATTCGTGATAGCATTTTATGCCGACTCAAATAAAACTTTTAGCGACAGTAAAATGGTGCCGTCGCAAAAGGTCTGACTTTTTTACATATTATATGCGACAGTAAATTGCTATCGTAAAAGGTAACAATTACCGTCGCTAAAAGGTTTTTGCAACGCCCTCTGTTGTGACTCCCTATTTGCCGTCACTAAAAGTAATTTGCCGTCGCTAAAACTTTTTTGAGACGACATTAAGAGTATTAGCGACGGCACCGTGCCGTCGCAAAAAATCAAAATTTTTGTAATGTAGGTTAGAACTCTTTATCCCAAACTCAAGCTGAATATTAAATTGACATAATTTCAGCCCAATACTGCCCTATAAGCAAAATAAATTTTCTAAATCCTAAAAGTATTGAGCTGGACTAGGTCAGTTGGACAGTCCGTTAGGCCGATGGCTACTCCTAATTTATCGTACTAAAAAAACTCATCATGTTTTTTGAGTTTTGCTTTTCTATTTTATTATTTTAAAAAAATTAATGCGTTTAATAATTGTTAATTAAATATTAATATTATTATTATTATTATTATTATTATTTTGGGAGAAAGCTTTAGGATATTTTCAAACTTTACTTTTTGGTAAGAAAGACTTTTATCAAATTATGACAATAATGCTATAATTTGAGAAGCGTAAGAAATGGTTTTGGGAAAAAAAAAAAAGAAAAAAAAAAAAGAGTTTTTTCTTAAACTTTGGTCTATTTTTTAAAATGAGATCCATGTGCTAAAGTTGGCGGGTCTATGTGGCAATACATTCTTTGCTGCGTAACGATTCATGTTGTATATTTGGTTGCTCAAAACCATTATCGGGTGAATGAAAAATCAATACCAAAATGAGCACCATGGAAATGGTGTTTTGATGAGGTTTCCATAAGGGGTAGAGAAAGGCTTGTCCCACATTGCTTAAGTAGGCAAACTTGGTGTGGGTTTATAAGCCTTAAGTTTGTATCTTGGGGAGGGCCCCAAGAGGTACCCAAGTTTTGTGGAGGGAGAGGTTATGGGGAAAGTGGGTCTTGACCATTGGACCCAAAATCTACCACACACACGTGCCGCCGTTGCAGCCTGCCCGGACCGGGCTTGGGTTAGGCTTGTGTAGTCTATTGCTTATCTTTTTGGGGCAAAAATATTTGAATTTTATTTTTCTAAAATTAAATTCTTACCGTTTGGAATTTGAAATTCAAAATTTTTTTTGAAATGATCCCAATGTTTCTGAACATTGGCAGTTTAGTCCAAAGCACCTTTTCCTCCAACCCAAAAAGGTTATTTACATGTTCAAAATCAACCCGAACATGTTCTTTACCTATTCAAATCTATCTTGAACAGCCACAAAGTCTCTTATAAAGAAACAAGTCCTTCATTTGGTTTTTCATTCAATTTTTGTTCTTCCTTCTGCTTTTGCTTCCTGCATTTTCGCTAGACATTTAGTTTGTAGTGCTGCTACTAATTGTCATCAATCATTTTATCCTGGGAGATAGACGTCCACATTCTAAAAACACCGTGAAGATGACGAATCTGTCATAAGGAAACAGTGTTCAACACTGGGCTTCATTGAATTTCTGAAGAAGTAATACTATAAGTAGTTTGTTTGCGATTTTCATTTTAGGTTATTTATTTATTTATTTATTTTTTTTATTCTGTTTTGTTTTGTGTAACAAAATCAGAATATGTTTTTCCATATTTTATTATTCTATGTTCTGTTTTGATTTAAGTAATCAAACATATTTTATTCTTCCTTAATCAATTCATTGACTATAGTGAAGATTGTCTAACAATCTTAAGACAGACTCATTTCTTCATTGTATTCAAAATTCTGATTTTTTTCTTCTAGTTTTTGTAACTAGAAAATTGTGTTGCTTCTGAAACTGGTACCTCCAATCCGGTTGTTACACTAACACCGGCCATTACCCAGAACTCTGTTCAAATTCCTATGAATCATGGAAAGAAATCGAAAAAATTTAACGGTATAGAGTTTAAGAGATGGCAGCAGAAAATACTGTTCTATCTGACAACTTTTAATCTTGCCTGGTTTCTCCATGAAGATGCTCTAGTACTTAAAGAGGATGAAAGTGATCGGCAAGTTGTTGCCGCAATGGATGCTTGGAAGAATTTTGATTTTGTTTACAAGAATTACATCCTTAATGGCCTAGACAACATACTGTATAATGTTTACAACCTCTTAAAACAGTAAAAGAATTGTTGGATTCTTTAGAGAAAAAATACAAGACAAAGGATGCCTACACGAAGAAATTCGTTGTTGGAAAATTTTTGGACTTTGTCATGATTGATTCTAAAACGGTTATTAGCCAAGTACAAAGTCTCCAACTCATCTTGCATGATATTCATGCTGAAGGTATGTCTCTCAGCGAATCTTTCCAAGTTGCTGCAATTGTGGAAAAATTACCGCTTGCTTGGAAAGATTTCAAGAACTACCTTAAGCATAAACGCAAAGAGATAACATTGGAAGAACTTATTGTTCGATTGACAATTGAAGAAGATAATCGGAATGTTGAAAAGAGGAATAGTAAAAATTTCATTGAGTCCAAGGCTAATGTAGTGGATCAAGTGCCCAAACCACATAATAATAAGAGGAAGTTTGCTAGAGATGGTCCTAAACAAGGCTACAAAAATGGTAATAAAAATTTCAAAGGAAAATGCTATTACTGTGGCAAGACTGAATATCGTGCCTCTGATTGTCGATGCCCTAAAAAGGATCGCGAAAGTATAAGTAAAAAGATTACCAATCAAGCCAATGTGACAAAACTAGATTACATCTCTGGAAGGGTAAATAACATCAATCTTTTTGCTGTAGTGTCCGAGGCTAATTTGGTTGGAAATCCCAAGGAGTGATGGGTTGACACTGGGGCAACTCGTCATATTTGTGCGAATAAAAAGATGTTCTTTTCATATAGTGAGGCTGCCAATAGGGAACAACTTTTCCTGGGAAATTCTTTTACTTCTGTCGTAGCTGGACAATGAAAAATGATATTGAAAATGACCTCGGGGAAGTAACTTACTCTTAACAACATGTTGCATATACCAGACATTCGCAAGAATCTAGTTTCTGGATCTTTGTTGAGTAAAAATATTTTTAGGCTTGTGTTTGAGTTTGATAAATTTGTACTACCTAAGAGTGGCATGTATGTTAGTAAGGGGTATATAAGCGGTGGGCTCTTCAAATTGAATGTAATTACTATTGTACCAGTTTCTGCTATTAATAAAATTAACACAGCTTTTGTTCCTATTCTTGAGTCTTATTTACGGCATGGTAGATTATGATATGTAAATTTGGATGCTTTGCGTAGGCTCATTGGTTTATATTATATACCAAAATTTCAAATTAATCCTAATCATAAATGTGAAGCATGTGTAGAAGCGAAACTGACTAAGACACAATTCAAATCAGTTGGAAGAAAAACTGAACCTCTAGAATTAATTCATACTGATATATTTGTGATCTTAAATTTGTTCACACTAGAGGAGACAAAAAGTATTTTATAACATTTATTGATGATTGCACAAGATATTGTTATATATTCTTACTTAGAAGTAAAGATGAGGCATTAGAAATGTTTAAACTTTACAAAACTGAGGTTGAAAATCAACTAAGTAAAACCATTAAAATGGTTAGAAGTGATAGGGGTGGTGAATATGATGAAACTTTAAATGAATTTTGTGCACAACATGGATTATTCATCAAACTACAGCAACATATTTTCCTCAGCAAAATGGAATTGCGGAAAGGAAGAATAGAACCCTTAAGGAAATGATGAATGTCATGTTACTAAGCTTAGGCTTACCATAAAACTTGTTTTGAGGGAAAGGGATTTTTTTTTTTGGGGGGGGGGGGGGAGGGAGGGAAGCAATATTGTCTGCTAATTATATTCTTAACAGAATACCCCACAAGAAAACGAATAGCACTCTTTATGAGTTATGGAAAGGTCGACCGCTTTCCTACAAATATTTTAAAGTGTGAGGGTGTCTAGCAAAGGTAGAAGTTCCTGTTCCTAAAAAAAAGACTAAAATAGGACCAAAAACAGTTGATGAACCAAGATGCAGTAAAAGAGCGAGAACATCAAAATCCTTTGGTCCAGATTTTCTTACATACCTGTTAGAAAATGAGCCTCAAAGTTTTAAAGAAGCATTGTTGGGTCCTGAAGCACCATTATGGAAAGAGGCTGTTAATAGTGAAATTGAATCCATCATGCAAAATCACACTGGAGAGTTAGTGGATCTTGCACTTGGGTGCAAAACTCTTGGGTATAAATGGATATTGAAGAGGAAAATGAAAGCAGGTGGTTCAATAGACAAGTATAAAGTAAGACTTGTGGTTAAAGGTTATAGACAAAAGGAAGGTCTAGTCTATTTTGACACCTACTCTTCAGT
Organism: Camellia granthamiana; assembly: GCA_036172215.1. Classification (NCBI taxonomy): domain Eukaryota; kingdom Viridiplantae; phylum Streptophyta; class Magnoliopsida; order Ericales; family Theaceae; genus Camellia; species Camellia granthamiana. The sequence continues at coordinate 78,691,023 of CM069910.1, forward strand.
AACAAAGATCACATCCATTCGCATGCTTATTGCTATAGCAACGTTATATAATCTTGAGATACATCAAATGTATGTTAAGACAACTTTCTTACATGGGGATTTATATGAAGAAATCTATATGGAATAACCTGAAGGATTTGTAGTACTAGGGAAAGAAAAGAAAGTATATCGGCTTGTAAAATCTCTCTACAGATTAAAATAAGCTTCTACGCAATGACATGAGAAATTTGATCATGCTATGCTAACTAATGGATTCAAGATAAACAAATGTGACGAATATGTCATAGTTTGTCTTTATGTAAATGACATGCTTATAATTGGTAGAAGTTATAATATGATCAAATCAACCAAGCGAATGCTGAACAAACGATTTGATATGAAAGATATGGGAGTAGCAGATGTTATTTTAGGAATAAAAAATTACTAGAACATCTAACGAATATGCTTTTTCTCAATCATATTATATTGAGAAAATAATTGGTAAATTTATCAAGGATGATGTAAATGTGGCAAGAACACCTGTAGATGTCAATCTTTATTTGTTAAAAAAAAAGGTGATGTGATGTCTCAATTAAAATACTCCCAGATTATTGGAAGCCTAATGTACCTAATGAATTGCCCACGTCTTGATATAGCATATGCTGTCAGTAAATTAAGAAGGTACACTGGTAACCCTAGAGAAGATCAATGGAAGGTAATGATTCGGGTTCTTAGATATATAAGATTTACCCATGATCATGGCTTATACTTTACTCGATATCTAGCACTACTTAAAGACTATTGTGATACAATCGGATACTGAAGATTCAAAATCTACTAGTGGGTATGTCTTTACTCTAGGGGGTGCAGCTGTTTCGTGGAAATCCTTGAAACAAGCGTGCATTGCACGATCTACAATGGAATCTGAGTTTATTGTTTTACATAAAGCAGAATGGCTTCGCCATTTCTTAAAAGATATTTTAATGTGGCCAAAACCTGTGTCAGCTATTTGCATTCATTGTGATAGTTAATTTGCAATAGGAAGGGCACAAAGTGATATGTATAATGGTAAGTCATGACACATTCGTCGTCGACATAATATCGTATGACAATTGCTCTCAAATGGTATAATCTCAATAGCTTATATAAAGTCTAAGGAGAATATCGCGGGTCAGTTAATAAAAGGTTTAGCAAAAGAGCAAGTGTCTAGTTCATCGAAGGGAATGGGATTAAGACCTATTACATAAGAGTCATCATAATGGTAACCTTACTTGGATGACTGGTGATCTCAAGAACTAAGTCCAAAGGGACAACTAAGTTATGTATGGCTCGTCAGAAATCACTAACGGATTAAAATCCTTATCTATTCCCTGCAACATGTATTGTATGCAGGGGATTAAGGGTAAGCTTTGCTTTTAATGATTACTTATATCTTGACTTAGGAATAAAAAGTCAAGATGAGTATAAGGGATACTCTCAATAAGAATCACCTATATGAGTGTTGAACTGGGGGCCCGCTCTATGAGAATAAAGAGACTAAATTATCTAGAGCACTCATGAATAACCAAGAACATTCAGGGCTAAAATGAACACAATCGTGAGAACCACGATATGTCAGAAGATATTTCGTGTGAAATCTATTGTCTTGGCTTACACTAACGGTTGAACATTTTAAGGCATTACGTCCATTGATTAGCTAGTAAATCCGATAGGTTATCACTAGGGAAGGTTCAAAACTGAAAGCTACCTGTCCTAAGGCAAGATATTTTTTATTTATACTCACTCGACAAATTCTGCATATTGTTGCATTTTCGTTATCATCAAATTCCATTCACGTGGGGGATTGTAAGAAATGATTTTGGAAAAAAAAAAAAATAGTTTTTTCTTAAACTTTGGTTTATTTTTAAAATGAGACCCATGCACCAAAGTTGGCGGGTCTATGTGGCAATGTGTTCTTTGCCACGTAACGATTCACGTCGTAAATTTGGTTGCTCAAAACCATTATCGAGTGAATGGGAAATCAATGCCAAAATGAGCTCCATGGAAATAGTGTTTTGATGAGGTTTCCATAAGGGATGGAGAAAAGGCTTGTCCCACATTGCTTGAGTAGGGAAACTTGGTGTGGGTTTATAAGCCTTGAGTTTGTATCTTGGGAAGGGCCCCAAGGGGTACCTAAGTTTTGTGGAGGGGGAGGTTATGGGGACAGTGGGCCTTGACCTATTGGACCAAAAAACTACCACATATGCGCACGCGCGCCGCAGCCTGCCCGAACCAGATCGGGTACGAGGTGTGAGGTTTGGCTTGTATAGTCCAATGCTTATCATTTTGGGCCAAAAATATTAGAATTTTATTTTTCTAAAATTAAATTCTTACTGTTTGGAATTTGAATTTCGGTTTGAAATTCAAAATAAATTCCAAAATGACCCTAATGTTTCTGAACATTGGTAGTTTAGTCTAATGCACATTTTCCTTCAACCCAAACAGGTTCTTTATCTGTTCAAAACCAACCCGAACATGTTCTTTATCTGTTCAAATATATCCCGAATAGCCACCAAGCCTCTTATAAATAGACAAGTCCTCCATTTGGTTTTTTATTCAATTTTTGTTCTTCCTTCTGCTTTTGTTTCTTGCATTTTGCTACATAACTTTTCTGTAAGAAAGAGTATAAACGCAAAGCGTGTTCATTGGACATTTTGTTTGTGGTGCTGCTACTAATTGTCGTCGATTATTTTATTTTGAGAGATAGATGTCTACATTCTAAAAGGACCGTGGAGAGGACGAATCTGTCTTAAGGAGACAATTTTCAACACTGGACTTGATTGAATTTCCGGAGAAGTAATGCTGCAAGTAGTTTGTTTGCGAATGCCATTTCAGGTTTCATTTATTTTTTTGAATTCTGTTTTGTTTTGTGTAACAAAATAAGAATCTGTTTTTCTATATTTTATTATTCTATGTTCTGTTTTGATTTAAGTAATCAAATAGATTTTCTTCTTCCTTAATCAATTTTTCGAATACAGTGAAGATTGTCTAACAAGAAGAGCAATGGCACATTGTTGGAAATAATTTTTGATTGTTTTCACTAAATTTTGACTTTAGTAGGTGTTGCTGGTTGGCTAAAACCGATGCAACTCAATTACGATAATAATGCTTTCAATTAGTCCGATTGTATATGAATCTTATTTTTTGTATATATATTTTAAGATATCTTTCTTACTTTAAGAGTTTTATATGTATATTTTTTTATTTTGTATTAATTGTGATTGTAATTCAACGTAGGGTACATTACACTTATTAGGAGTGCTCGCAGTTCGGTTGTGGCCGGGAAACTTTCAATCCGCCATCTGTCCTCTAGATTGGCGGATTGGAAAAAATTAATCCACATCTGTCCGCTGGATTGGCGGATGCGGATTGAGGAGATTGGCGGATACGAATCGTTTTGGCGGTTTAAATTTTTACAAATTTTGAACATAATACAATAACTTGACAACATTTTTTTTGGATAACAATCCAACTCAACATAACCAAAAGATTATCAAGTAAATTGTCAAATACCAATAATAAATACATATAAGAAAATCATGCATTATCAAAACTATTTCATTACTTTTTATTTTAATTCAAAAACTATTTAATTTGATTTTTTAAAAAATAATAAAATTAAGCCTTGTATTTTCCACAAAAATACCAAATATCAACACTTGCCATTTGATAAAAAGATTTTCAAATTGAAAACACAACAGAATATTTAAACAAATTGAAAACACAAAGTCTTACAAATTACTAGGGGTGCTTGCGGTTTGGTAGTTCCGTTGTGACAAAATGAACTTCAAATCCGCCATCTGTCCAAAACTAGGTAGATTGGGAAAAAATCAATTCATAACCGTCTATTCGTCATCACGCATTCGTCGAAAATACAGCGAATCAATTTGGTTCGGTTGGTTTGGGCGAATCGGAATATCCATTGAGCACCCTTGACACTGACCTCTCTTGAAATTTGTATAAAATATAGTAAGCCTTAAAGTTTTGACATAATTACATTGATCTTGCTAAAGAGACTAAAATTAATACAAATTGTATGAAAACACATGGAAAAATATAAGTTCCGTTTGATTTAGTTTTTGAAAAGAGTTTTGAGTTTTGAATTTTGAATTGCATTTTGAAAGATAAGAGCATCTCCAATGGTTGGTTATGCCAGCTGCCAAATTTAGCAAATTTCAAAGCTTGTGTCAAAGCTTTGCCAACTGCCATAACTATCAACTCATCAGGCAAAATCTCCCTCCCCCCTGCCGATCCGTCATTTTTGTAGAACCAAACATAGAAACTGGTGTGTTCGGGACAATCGGCCGGACGACTGAGCGGTCGTTCGAACACACCAGTTTCTGTGTTGGTTTTGTCAAAATGGCATCTGAACATTGGAGTATCATTGCTATATTTATACTATTCATTGCCAAATTATAGCAATGGCAATGCTATTATAGCATTTTTCATTGGAGATGCTCTAAATTGTTGAAAAGAGTTCTGAAAATTAAAAATTTATTCGTTTATGAGTTTTGAAAATAACTTTGTGATGATCTTTATTTTTTATTTTTTAGTTGCATAGATGGGTATGAGAGAAAATTTAATTGACTAATGTGTAAAATGTAAGAGAATGAGAGATGAGAGAGGAGGAGAGAGGAGAGAGCAGAGAGCAGAAAGAAAAAATGATTGATTAATTTATTAATAAAAAAAGAGAAGGACAGAGGAGAGTGAAAAAATAATTTAAAAAAGAGTTTTGAAAATTTGTTAATCAAACATATTTTTTGATTTTTTAATTCAAATATTAATTTAAAAACTAAACCAAACACTACCATATATTTTAGTATAACATAGATAAGAACATCATGTTTCTCATTCATATAACTAACGAATTATCAATAAAAAAACAAAAAATGAAATCAGTGTTGCATGAATTAAAACTATAAGGTCATGTTTGTTTGGCTCAATGAGCGAGGGGATTGAACTAATAGTGAGGGAGGGCCACATAGAACGTGTTTGGTTGTGGAATGTTGTGATGAAATTAACACTCCAAAGGGACTAGCAATCCCTCTTCTTGATCGGACTACCATGGAAGGAAAATATATGAGATAAGAAATCTAATGATAGGATTAATGGGTTAAAATATTAAATAAAATTGATTAAAATATTTTTAATATTATTTTTTTTCAAATAATTTATTTGTGAAAGAAATATTTAAAATTTTTTAATAGATACTATAAAAATATGATTTTTTTTTTAATATTTAGTGAATTTTTAAATAATTTTTGTGCAAAATTTGTATATTTTTAAGTGTCTCTAAATTAAGTGGACTTACGTATAAAAATAAAAATAATTATAATATTAAAAAAATGCTAAAAATTAAAAATATTAATACATCTATAGTATTACTAATCTGGTGATGTACAAACAGATACTTTTTATCTTATATCTCCAACCTAATACCACCACACTAATAATCTCCTTACTTAATCTCATCGTACTCCTAATCCCTTCTATCCTATGGAACCAAACAAACGAGGCCTAAGGATACCAACATAATTATGTTAAAATTATGATTTTTTTTTTTTTGTATTTTCTCTAAATTTCATTAGAGATCAATGTAATTACCCATCATTGTAATGCATATATTAATAATAAAGAAAACTATAGTAGGTGTTTTAGCACCTTATGCAAGGGAGATGCTCTTATACTATAGTGAAGAAGAATTATGGAATCCTAATATTTATTCCAAATTTTGTCCGAGGACCTATACCATATATATTTGACTTTACGAGGAAGATGAAGCACAAAGTAGTAAAAAGTTTTCAAATTGCTTTTAGCCTTTAGGTCATCCTTTTTTATGGTATAGCCTTTTAATTAATAAGACACAGGAGGACCTATGCACTATGTTACAATGGGATGGCAGAATAAATGCTGGTTTAGGTCCCAAAAGTGAGTAAAGCTCATGGGAATAATCTTTCCCAACTTTATGCTAAATTTTATCCTATGAGGTAATAGAATGTTGTTTGACAAAGTTATATATATATATATATTAGGTAAAATAATATAATAAATTTTTATGTCAAAATTTATACAAAATCAAAATGATGTGTTCTTCTCTGATTATTTAATTTCAAATTAACACAGAGTAGGGGTTTTATGGGAGAAGTGGAGACACTTGCTTTATTGAAATCTTAAAAAATATATTGTTTTTATTTATAAAATATTATTTTCATTTGCCACCTTTGATTTTATTTTTGTCCATCTTGTTGTTTCTCTTCTTAAAAGTCTTACTATTAGATTTTCCTTTCTAAGATTTAAGACTTTTCCTTTTCCTCTCCTTTTATTTATTTATATTTTTCCTTTTCTATCTTTCTCTAACTATTTCTTCTAACGTAAGATCCACATATATATAAGTGGAGTCTACACATGAATCAAGAATTAAGATCAAATAAAAGTCATAAAACCTCCAAAAAAGGATTCCAAACATTTCTCCTCAAGTAAACATGTCTTTCCATAAGTTTCGTAGGCAACACATATGTGCCATTTCTCTCACTCTTCAATCAAGAAGTTGGACTTTCTCTAACTTTCTCTACGCAACACACAATATGATATTCATAAATAACTTTGTTGGTTTGCCTTGATAGGTTTAGATTATGTTTGAAAGAAAATTCTTTAATGTGCAATACATATCGTATATAATTTTCTTATAAAATTATGTAAACTTTTATAAATTTTTATTAGTGATTTTATAAAAATATTTAAATTAAACGCAAATTCTATAAGTTTATTTTGTGAAAACTTCTATAATTTTGTGATAAAATTACATAAGATATATATTATTACATATCAAAACATTACCCGTTGTTGAAATGTATTTTATCTTTATTATCTATTTAAAATATTAATTCTTTTTGACTTTAATGGTCAATTTGAAAATAATAATTAATGATAAAAAAATCATACATACATAGTTCTAATGCCCATTTTGGGAACATGAGTTAAAAGCCAAAAGTCAAATTTTAACTTATTTTTGGTCATATCACATCTCACATAAAACAGTAAAAAAAATTAAACTAAAAAATTAACTTTTAATCATATTCTCAAAACACTCCTAAGATAAGGTTTTGGCCTGAGAAAAATCTTGGTTTTGCCCCTAACCTATCATTGTGACTCACAATTATAAAAATATAATTGTTTATATTATTTTATATGTAAGTTTTATGTTAAATATTTTATATATAAATCATTTTCATATTTATTATATCACCAATGCATTGAGGGTGTTTGGAAAGTCAAGATTTGGTTTTTTTTGTAAAATTTATAAAAAGATAAAATATATTAAAATAATTAATCAGACAAAATATTACATTAAACTTATAATCATTATTTTTATTTATTTATTATTTATTTTTTATTTTTTTTACAAATATCATATCTAATTACCGAAACGATTTTTCTAAACATAAATATTTGGAATACTTATTTATACAGTCCTATTTCGGACACTTGTGCTATGTTAAGTTTTGTGTAATTTCTTATAGAGTCTCAAATCCTATTTATATAGGAATGTATTCCACAAGATCCTATGAGTTGTAAATAAATGGTATTAATACACTATTATATACTATAATGGCAAAACCATATATAGCAAATTGAATTGTTATTATAAAAAGTAACATTTTTCACATTCAATTAAAAAAATCAAAAACCTAGTAAGTTTGCGAAACGTAACATGACACGTTACGTTTACGTAGGTGTCACGTTACGTTTATGTAGATGTCACGTCACGTTACGTTATGTTTATGTAGGTGTCATGTCACGTTACGATGTAATGTCTCATCTGATATGGTCACGTTACGTTACGTTTATGTAGGTGTCACGTTACGTTTTGCAAACTTAATCTATGGTAACATTCAATTTCCTATATATGATTTTACTATTATTTATAATATTAACAACTAATATTAATGATAAATGTGTCAACAAACTTCACACAGGACTTATGGGAACATAAATTTTTTAGTATGACTATATATAGCATAAGTCTCTTTAATAGAACTTATACATAATTTTTTTTAAATATTTTAATCTATTAAAATAACTAATCTCCCCAACGACGGCATTATTAGTGGGGCTTGGGCTAGAACTAGAACCAGTTGAGTTGGGCTTGCATCATGTTGGAGTACAGACAATTCGATCCAAAAAAAAGGAGTACAGACAAGTCTAGTAGCTAGACTAAAAAAAAAAAATTGTGTAACTGAAACTCTAAAAAAAAAAAAAAAAACTATCCATGAGAGAGACTCAAATGAAGGCTCAGGTTTTGTTGGACTAAAATGTGCTGTTGGAATTTTATGAATTTATCACAAAATTTGTATTGAGGATTTAAATTGTTTAATGTGTAAAATTTATTAAATATTTTATTTTTAAAAAAATTATATTGATTGAATATCGATAATCACTTCATCAGATTAAATTTGTGTGAATAGTAAGTATGATTTAAAAAATAAATTATTGATACAAATATAGTTTGATCAAGTGACTATTGCTAACCAATCGAGGTAATTTTTTATAGGATGAAGTACTCAATGAGTTTTACACATTCAACGGTATGGATCATTGAGACAGACCTAAAATAAGCCCCAAAATAAAAATTGTACCGTCCAATGCAGTTGAAAAAAATTTCTCCAATCCCTAAATAGATCGTAACTAAGGGTGTATACCATATATACAATTAGTTACGATCTCTATTTCTGTGATTATGATATATTGTGTTATTAGTTATTACTCAATGTAATGATGATTATGTAATTATTTTGATTCTGATACAAGAATTATTTGTTATATCTTATATTTATGTGATAGTTAGTTATAATTTTTTTTTAAAAATTTTATTTATTTATTTATTTAAGTTAGGACTTCATAATGTTAAGTTATGCTAATCGTAGTAATCAAACAACAAATGACATAATTTACGCATGCTGCCATAGCATTTCCTTTAAATATATCATATGTCTGTTTTTTTATTTTTTTATTTTGGCATACGGTACATGAATATAATATATATATATATATATCATTTTAAAATTTCAAGATAGAGAAAGGAGGAAAATTATTTATTAATGTCTTTGGGAGGCCATCTAATGTTTTAATTTAATTTTTATTAATTTAAGCAATAAGACTCATCTCTTTTATGTTACTTTTTTAAAGACAACTAAGTACGTATCAGATATTGAATAATGAGGAGTATTGTTTCAAGATCACCAAATAATCCCTCAAGAAAGGTAAGGGAAAAAAAAAAGTAGGTCAGATTTTTATCTTTGTTACCTTTTGGCAATTGACATTTTTTTAGTTGATTTTTTGATTTTTTAGCTATTTTACGTTGGGACTAAAAGTTTGTTTGGTTTGATTTTTTATTTTTATTTTTTTGACTTTTATGAAAAGAAAAATAAAATGATTATAATTTGAACGTGACATTTTATCTTATTAGCTTATTTAGTTTATTTTATCTTTTGTGATTTTTTAACCAAAAAGTCAATGCCAAACAAGTCCACTTGTTGTATTCTTCCCACTGTACAAGATCATGTAATTTCTATTTTTTCATATTTTTTTTCTCCTATGTTTTACAGAAAATAATTAACTTTCCATTACTATAAGGTGGGACACATGGCCATATGAGCTTACCATTTAATTTCTCTTGGTAAAGAGATGTCTTTGGCAACCCTTACTCTGAATGGCTCTTCACTGTTTTTTTTTTTTTTTTTAATGTTTTTTTGGACAAGTCTAACAACCTAGAATTACCAAAAAAATGACTTAGGATATAAATAGGAAAACTATATGCAGGTGGGAGAAGGGAAAAAAAATATAAATACATAGAAGGTGCAAATGTGTGTGCTGAGGCACAAATTAAAGACTATAGAAGTGTAAATATTACTTGTATACCTCTAAGGGTTGGTTTGGGGTGTCCTAAAAAAGTGCACTTTTTGTCTTTTTACGAAAAGATGTGCAGAAAAGTAGAGATGTGTTGTAATGGAAAAAAGATAAAAAAATGAATTATATAGGTTATGCCAAACAAGACTTAAATATTAGTATTTTTCTTCTTTTTCTCTCACTTACGTATAACTCCCCCCTCATATTCAAATGATATATTAATGTTGGAAGCCAACAAAAGTTACGGACCCATGGGCCGCAGTAACTTGAGTGAAAAAAATGATAATCAATTTTATCAGTTCAATAGCCCCAAACAAACTTTGAGATTTTTGTTTATTTTTTAGTTAGTTACGGCCATTTCTATAAATCAGATTTATTTATAAATATAGTCTTGTTTAAAGTTTTAATGTTAATTTTGTCACTATGAAATAATCTTTGAAAAATACAATTCAACTAATTATATTTCTCACCTCATATTTTCATACAAATTAATACAAATAAATAAAAAATAAATCAAATATGAATCTGTTTTAAAGAGACTGTGGTATCATACAAGTTTCGATTTGCTTCATTTTACCATTTTATTTCAATATTTTGTTTTGTTGAATAAGTTGTATGATATAGTCCCTTGATTTTTGTTATGTATTTCAATTTATCAAATATGAATCTATTTATTTTTATTTTAAACATACAATTTGTACAATAATTTTGAAATAGATTATATATTTGTCATGAATTAGACAAATAAATCCATATGCAATATGTAATAGATTATTACACAATATTTGGTTTTTGCATCGGGTAGTATTTATAGATTATTTCCCGAGGACAGTTCTCTGCTTTGCTTTTGTTAGGAAAAATAATAATAATAAAAAAAAAACAGAACTGTAACGTAGAAGACTACTGCTTTCACCTATTGGTGTTTTTTCATAATAATACAAGAAAAATATATAAAATAAATTAAATAGAAATGACAAAACAATATTATTATTATTATTATTATTATTATTTGTGAGGGCCGAATAATTACGTACTCAAGAGGTTCAAATAAAGCGCTAAGAATGTTGGTAAAGCTAACTCGGCGTGATCAAATCCATTAAACAAGAACAAGGCCGAGTAAAATCCAGCCCGTGGACCGAATATGCCGAATAGTTTCTTACGTACCTGGGGTCCCAGGTATGATGATGAAAGGGTGAGTCCCTGGAGAGTAATATGAAAAGAAGAAGTATCAGTCAAAGAGAGGTATGTGTGAATATACAAGATAACTTGAGATAGAAGTAAATGGAGAGACTATTGACTTGTCTGTCGGAGTGCTAATTTCGCCACCCCCGACCAGAGTGTTCATCCCTTTTTCAGGTAACGAGCAGAGGATCAAGGACGTCTAATTGGATTCTAGAGTATTTCCAAACACTTCACCACAATTGGCGCCGCCTGTGGGAATACTCAAGTGCGTCCATGATAGGCGTGACAGATGATGCTTTGATAGCTGCTGACGATGTTACACCAAGAGATGACATTACTCCAAGATGACATTACTCCAAGAAACATGCTTGGACCAGAGAATATTACCACGCGACGGGCCTTAAACTTCGACCCAATAGCTCAAATCTCACCTTCAGCTTTTGTGCAAGAGATTGTGCAGACGATTATGGATCAAGCAAAATGAAACGAACAGCGTTTACAAGATATAACGGCTGAGAACGAGCGCTTGCATAAGGAATTAGCCCTAGAGTTAGCTAAATCCCAACAGGCCGCACGCCATGATTGGGGTTGATCCCTAGAAAAGAGAAAGGATGATTGACGGCGTCGACTTCGGAAACATGATAATGGCAGTGATTCCGACTTACCATCTCAGGAACCCAGAAAGAAGGGGCGAGTTGATGTATCGAGCTCATTCGAAGGAAGTCCATATGCACGGCATAGGCAAGGGAAAAGGAGTGATGATTTGGATGAAAAGGATAGGCACGACCCTTTCGTATGATGCATTGCAAGCGCTGTGCTACCTAAGAAGTTCAAAGCACCAACATTCACCCTATACGACGGAAAGTCAGATCCCACTGACCACATTCGTCATTATAAACAAGCGATGACGTTGCATACCGATGATGAGGCCCTCACGTGTCGAATGTTTCCAAGCAGCCTGGGACCGTTAGCCGTCAGATGGTACTATAAACTGGAGCTAGCGTCAATAAGAAGCTTTTGTCAACTCCAAAAATCATTCAGGGTAAGGTTCATCACCAACAAAGTTCAGCCAAAGCAAGCTGTCTCTCTCTAGGCAATGCAAATTAAACCAGAAGAGACCCTCCGTGAGTATTCGGCATGCTATTGGGAATGTTTCAACTTGGTGGATAATGTTTGCAATGATTCCATGGCCATTACCGCCTTTAAGATGGGATTACACCTTGATAGTTCTCTCCGCAGTTCGTTGACTAGACGGCCTCCCAAAACAGTCTGGGTGGTAATGAACAAAGTTGAAGAATACTATAAGGTGGAAGACGATGTCCCACGTGTCAAGGCGGGACATAAATTTGTTAAATCGGCACCATCTGGTCTGGTTCAGCCGATAAGTGCCGTGCCGTCAAGGAGCCCCGAACCTCGGGCTCGGGCTAAACGAGACAACCAGCGTGATTCACGCTGTTCAAGTGGCCAATGTTCGCACCATTCAAACAAACAATATCAAGTGGATAGCAGGCGCACAAGACGTTCGGACAAGAAGTATACCAAATTAGCAGAGCCGATTAGTAAGATCCTGTCCAAAGTCCCATATTTTCTATTCTTTAAGTGGCTGTCCAAGATTATGGGATCTTCTGATACAAGCAGAAGGGATAAGCGATGCGAATATCACAAGGACCATGGCCACGATATAGACAGCTGCTATACACTGAAGAATCACTTGGAGGAGTTGGTACAAGATGGCCGGCTAGCGTAACACGTCCGAAAGAACAATCCATCGAACACGGTATCCCTACGGTTGGATTCACCTCACCTTGGTGTAATTCACATGATATACAACCTGCTGTTGTTAGCCGAGGCACATACGATTCAACTGTAACCTAGCCCGCCCAAGCCAATCACACCAGCCAAACGGCCCCACGAAACTGGCAGGATAACCTTCGATGACATCGACCTAGATGGAGTAACTTTCCCCCACACTGATCCCCTCGTCGTCGAGCTACGCGTGAACAGATTCACAGTTGAGCGTGTTTTCATCGATCAGGGAAGCACCTCAGAAATAATGTATTACAAGACGTTTGTTAAACTCAGCTTCGCTGATTCGGATCTGTTACCGGCCGATTACCCATTGTTCGACTTCAACACTAACCCCGAATATCCTTTGGGTAAGATCACATTACCAGTATGAGCGGGCACCAGATCAGTAGATGTGGAATTTTTGGTCGTCAAACTCTCGTCACCATACAATCTTATCATGGAAAGAACCTGGTTGCATACTATGCAGGCTGTGCTGAGCACCTACCATCAACTACTCCGCTTTGTAATTGAGTATGGCATTGAGCAAATTCAGGATTCTTAGAAATTGACACAGGCATGTTATCTTATTGTTGTTGCAAAGAGACCAAAGGAACTGGAAGTGAACTCGATTGAAATATTGGATCAAGAGAGCCTGGAGGACATTGGGACAATCCCTAGTGAAAAGGCAACTGAAGGCCTTAATCGGATTGAAATCAATGGGAGTCCCAGCAGATTCTTCATGATTGGCATTTCCTTGAACAAAGTTGATAGAGGCGAGCTGGTGTCCTTCTTACTCGGCAACCTTGACGTGTTTGCATGGACACCATACGAGATGCTGGGGTGGACCCAATTATGGCCCAACATCGTTTAAACATCGATCCAAAATTCAAACCAATTATTCAGAAAAGTCGGCGGTCAGCCGCAGAGCATGCTTTGGCCGTTGTTGATGAAGTTGACAGATTACTTGATGCGGGGGCAATTCGTGAGGTCAATTATCCCACATGGTTGTTCAATACCGTGGTTGTAAAGAAAAAAATGGATCTTGGCGCGTTTGTGTCAATTTCATGAACTTGAACAGGGCCTGTTTAAAGCATTGTTTTCTTCTTCCCAGAATCGACCAACTTGTGGATGCAATGGCATATCATTAGCGTATGAGCTTCTTGGATGCCTACAGGGGTTATCACCAAATTTCCATGCATCCAGAGGATCAAGAAAAGACAGCATTCCTTACCCCAAGGGGAACCTATTGCTACAAGGTCATGCCCTTTGGATTGAAGAATGCGGGGCAACTTACCAAAGACTGGTTAGCATTATGTTCAAGGAACAACTCGGCCGCACCATGGAAGTATACATCGATGACATGGTGGTGAAGTCCAAGGAAAAGCACGCCCATCTAGCTGATTTAGCAGAGACCTTCGGTATCCTCCGAAAGTACAAGATGAAACTAAACGCCTTGAAATGCGTATTCGGCATCAAATTCGGCAAATTTCTCGGCTATATTGTGAACCATCACGGAATAGAGGCCAACCCAAGGTAGATCACAGCAATTCTAGAACTCGGCTCTCGTCTGTCGGTCAAAGAAGTTCTGAAGTTGATGGGGATGCCGTTCCTCAGATCGTTATGGATAATTTTTTCACACACTTCGGCAGGGCAAAACATTTGAATGGACTCTAGAGTGCCAGGCTATGATGGATGGCTTGAAAACTTATCTCCGATCAGTACCACTCTTGGTAACTCCATCGGCAAGCGATCCACTCATCTTGTATCGGGAGGTATCCGACCGGGCGGTCAGCGCCGTGTTACTAAAGGAAGAATTCAGGGAACAGCGACCAATTTACTATGTAAACAAGGCAATGGTCGACGCCAAAACACAATATCTACCACTGGAAAAGCTTATCCTTGCTCTCGTGTTGGCTGCAAGAAAATTGATGCACTATTTTCAGGCTCACACCATAGGGGTATTAACGGACTATCCCCTCCGGTCAGTGCTCCGCAGTGCAGAAACATCAGGACGAGTCTCGAAATTAGCTTTGGAAGTCGTCCAATATGATATTCAATTTTTGCTTAGAACTGCAATAAAGGGACAAGTGCTTACCGACTTTGTAGCCGAGTTCACGGATGCCATACTAATTTCAAGTTCGATGAAGTACAACCTAAACCAGACTAGCGAATGTATGTTGGAGACATTTGGCAGATATACTGTGATGGATCATCCAACCAACGTGGTAGCGGGCAGGCATAGTAATCATGACCCCCGAAAGGGCAATAATCGAGCAAGCGGTCAAACTGGGCTTTGATGCATCAAATAACGTGGCCGAATACGAAGCATTGCTAACCGGCCTTCATAACGCACTTCACCTTGGTGCACAACAGCTGTTTGTTTTCTGTGACTCAAAATTAGTCATCAACCAGTTAAAAGGGGAGTATGCAGCTAAAAATGACCGCATGGCAGCCTACATGAAAACGACGAATTCCTTGCTCACGAAATTCGACCACCACGAATTGAATCAGATAACCCAAGATCAAAACACGCATGCGGATGCCTTTGCTTGCCTAGCCTCCGCCATTAACTCAGAAATCAAACGAACAATCGAAGTAGGGTTCATCCCAGAGCCGAGCATCACCTCTTCTGAACCAATTCAGATTAACATCATTAAACCAGGACCAAGTTGGATGGACCCTATCGCTACATTTCTTTCCTCAGAACAGCTCCCAACGGATAAGAAAGAAGCCCACAAGCTGCGAAATAAAGCCTGCGATACTATCTGGATCCGCGGGGAAAGCTTTACAAATATCTCTCTCCGGGCCATATCTAGAATGTGTTCACCCAGATAAAGTTGAGGAACTCTTGGCCGAAATACATGAAGGTAGTTGTGGCACCCATTCTGGAGGATGCTTATTGGCCTATTGAGCCGTAATACAGGGGTATTATTGGCCGACCATGCGAACAGATGCTGAGAACTACGTAAAGAAGTGCGAACAATGCCAAAAATTTTCCCCTTTAACTCATCTGCCTACCGAAGAATTAAATTCTATTACTAGTCCTTGGCCGTTCGCTCAATGGGGACTTGATATCGTCGGACCATTACCCCGGGCTCTAGGGAACAAGCGATTCCTGATCGTCACAACAGATTATTTCACAAAGTGGATCGAAGTAGAGGCATTAACACATATTCAAGATGTCGATGTTAAATGTTTTGTATGGAAAAATATCATAACACGATTTGGCATACCAAGCGCACTTGTCTCCGACAACGGCACCCAATTCAACTGTGGTGTATATTGGGAGTTATGCAACACATATGGTATTCAACCCTACTTTTCCTCACCGACATACCCACAAAGCAACAGTTAGGCAGAGGCTTCTAATAAAGTGATCCTGGATGGCATCAAGAAACGATTGGAAAAAGCCAAAGGTAGGTGCGTTGGAGAATTGCCTAGTGTGTTGTGGGCTCATCGCATTACTCCAAAGCGATCTACTGGGGAAACGTCGTTTGCTTTGTGCTTTGGGACACATGCAATTATCCCTTTGGAAATCGGCTTACCCACACTAAAATCCAAGGCTTTTGACATGGCGCGTAATGACATGATGTTGGCCTTAGATCTGACTTTGATTGAAGAACACCGAGATCATGCTCTTGAGTGCATGGCGCGGTATCAGCAGCAGCTCGCCAAGTCATATAACCAGCGCGTGCAGTTGCGTCATTATACACCTGGAAAACTGGTCCTCAAGAAAGTGCTTCTTGTTACTAAGAATTCGGCGGACGGTAAATTAGGCCCCAACTGGGATGGCCCTTATCAGATTGATTCAATTGCTGGAACAAGGGCGTATCAGCTTTCAGACATGGTTGGCAGAAGCTTGCTATGCCCCTGGAACTCTATACATTTGTGTAAATTTTATCATTAAGCAAACTTGTATGGCGTATTAGTTTCTTTCTAATTTTTGCTGTTATTTTAACATGTACACATCTACAAATTCCACAATGCAACGCTCTTTTCATCGCCGTCTCTTTAATAATGGTTGAACAAAATAAAGACTCTGAATTCGGAGCACTCTTCGTGGATATCACATTTGGGCCGAATAAGCCTTTGAATTCGGAGCGCCCTTCATGTATCAAGATTGGCCAACACAAAGACTCCGAATTTAGAGCACCCTTCGTGGATATCACGTTTGGGCTGAATAAGCCTTCAAATTCATAGCGCCCCTCGTGTAACAGACTTCGAATTCGGAGTGCCCTTCGTGTCACGATTGGTCAACACAGACTCCAAATTTGAAGGGCCCTTCGTGGATATCACGTTTGGGCCAAATAATCCTCTAAATTCGGAACGCCCTTTGTATTTGGCAATACAGTGGCATGGACCAACAAATATGCAATCATCACACAAGTTAATACAAACATAAAACAAAGTAATGTAACAAATATTTATTTATTTTTACCAAAGGGGTACGAATACATGGATTTTGAAAAATTCAAAAGTACAATAATATGTTTCTTAATATCTAAGTCTTCTTTGGCTCAGCACCCTCTTCGTCGTCGGATTTTTCGGTGTCGTAAGCTTTGAAGGGAAACTTGTAATTCTAAAATAGAGGTGATGCCAAATCGACACCTGCGGCTTGTAGAGCCTCGATCCATCCATGCTTAAATCCACGGTTTTCGCATCGGCAAACATCATTAGCTAACTTTTCCCTAGTCTTTTCAATACCAATTTTTTGGCCGTCAAAAAAGCCTTGTTCGTAGGTGTAACATGCCCGGGGGGTACCCGCGCGTGTTAAACAGTTCGGACTCTCGAGATCTCTTTGATCTAGTCTTACGAGTGCAATGTGAAACATAGATGAGGGTCCAGATTTGGCAACTTTTAGAAAATCCATTTCATTGCAAAAACCTTTTGCCAGAAATGGACTGCGTCATCAGATCTCAGAGTCGCCACCTAATATTTATTTTGAAAAAATTAGGAAACTCATGACTCGTGCCAAGGCCACTGTTCGTCGAAACCAAATTTGTCTCGGTTCGGAACCTTGGGTATGAGAGGGGAAGGTCATTAATTGAGCACCCCCGCTCACCCGATCAAGAGATCGGCCTTTACTAACCATGACATGAATTTTATTTTCTTTATATGTTCATGTTTTGATTATTTAATAAATCCTACAATTTACTATGTGAAGCATACAAGTATAGACTATGTCACCCACTTTGGAACAACTTGTTTTCATATAGTTTGAAGATGTACAACCGAAATAAATTGAGTTTACAAACATGAAAATTAACATTATTCCAATTTAAGCGACATAACCTCCATCCACTGGCATTCATAGAGTTATATCACATAAGCAAATCGCCTCATGGTAGAATGCTAAACATAGTAAGAAAAACACACACAAACGGGATGCTAAAGTATAAAAACTTACATGTTTGACGTCCCGCGAATAAGCTACAAAACAAAGTTAGTAAAACATGCATGATCTTATATACAAAAATCCTAATGCAATTCACTCATGAGATGCAACTAAAGATTCGGTTTCTAAGATATGACATGTGAATCATCTCAAGAACATGAGGCAGTGCGCATAATCACATAGGAATTTGATTAAATTCACAAATGCAAACTAGCCGAATCAAGATGCATGAAACATATATGCAAAGCATGGATATAATGAAAGACAAAATATGATGCATATTCACAGATAAAGAAAGCAAGTAAAAGAACGGGATTAAAAGAAGCGGGGCGGGAAATTATTACAACACTTGAAAGAATAATTACAAACCAAATTAGAGAGGGATAAGGAGAATATTACATCAAAATAAAAACCTCGCAAAACACTCAAAATAAAAATAAATAAAATAAAAGCTTCATTTTCGTCGGAACCGCCGGTGAAAATTGGTCAACATTGGGAGATTACGCCATCTTGTCCGGAAGAATCTAACCGACCGGCCAAATAGGCCGGCCGGCCAACTAGGCCAAGCAAAACTTGTCTTGTTGCGAAACCAAGAAAAAGAACAAACAAAAAATATGTAGGTGGCTTAACTAACCACTGCCGGTTAGATTAAAAAAAAACAAGAAAACAAATATAAAATAAAATAAAAAGTGCAAACTTACAACGTGAACCTAAAACAATAAAACAAATATAAGATAGAACATGCAAGATTACCACAAAACTAATATGAGACTAATACAAGAAAAAAAAAAAATGAAGTAGAACATGCAAGATTACAACAAAATTAATATGAAATTAAAGCATGCGAATAAAAATAAATAAATAAATAAATAATTATGAGCTAAACAAACCACTAGGATTATAACAACACACTATGAAATATAAAGTAAGAAAATAAATATGAGATAAACAAACCGCTTGGATTATAACAAAACACTATGAAATAAGAAGTAAGAAAATAAATATGAGATATAAAATATAAGAAAATGAAACACTAAAAATTCACCTTCCAAAGAAAGATTGAATTTCTTGATTTCCAAACTTCCTCTTGATCACCCTCAAGTGTAGGAAGTGTGTTCTCAAATCCTCAATTCAAAATTATGGAGTTTATGGAGTTTATAGTATAGAAAGTGGCTAACTCTCTAGTTTTTCTCACTTTCAATCACTAAACACTCTTCCTTATGATCAAGGCAATTGACCTTTGGCTATATCAGAATTTCTGGAGTGGTTTTGGTGTATGGAAATGAGGAATTTTAGTAACTATGGAAGGTGTGGGGTGTATATGGAAGATGGGAGTATTTTTGACTCAAAAACTCAATTTTTTTTTCTCTTTTTTCACCCTTTTCTCACTCTTTTCTCTTCAATTTCGTGGTCTCCTCCTCTCTTACAATATGATCATTCTATATAGGCAATGAAGGAGAATGAAGGTCAAAAAGAAGGTGGGAGACAAGGTTGGAGACAAGAATGTGATAGGAGGGGTGAATTTTCAAAGTGGTTGCATGGGATACTCCTTTATGGATGCAAACAAAACCTCTTTTTGACAATGGGGGATGAGTAGAGATAATGGAGGATGAGTGGAGATAATGAAGGATGAGTGGGTGCACTTGAATGGATCAGAAAATAGGTAAATGGGGTGTCCCAACCGAACCAAAACAAAGAAAAATGGGGTTGCTGCTATTTTGGGCCAAGTCAACAAAATCTGCTATTAAGCCAAACTTCAAATGGGCATATCTCCCTCATCTAGACTTGGACTTAGGTGGTTCTTGGGTCTAAATTGAAGCCCCAGAAGTCTACTTTCCAATGGTGGTGGCCTTATATTTAAATTCCAACTATACAAAGAGATAGGTCTAATTTAGTGAAGGCTGTTCATTTCCCTCGGGCCAGGTCAATAAAATCTTCTCTTAAGCCCAACTTCAAATGGGCATATCTCGCTCATTTGGACTTGGACTTAGGTAGTTTTTGGGTCTAAATTGAAGCTCCAAAAGTCTACTTTCCAATGGTGGTA
The DNA here is from genome assembly GCA_036172215.1 of Camellia granthamiana. Classification (NCBI taxonomy): domain Eukaryota; kingdom Viridiplantae; phylum Streptophyta; class Magnoliopsida; order Ericales; family Theaceae; genus Camellia; species Camellia granthamiana. Next base: position 78,711,356 of record CM069910.1, read on the forward strand.
GCCTCACATTTAAATTCCAACTGTACAAAGAGATATGCTTAATTTAGTGAAGGCTGTTCATTTCCCTCTTAATGATTTGATGCTCATTCTTTTCCTAAACTAGTTTTCTTCCATCCCCTCCTATTTCCTTCAACTGCAAACCTATAGACAAGATGTTTTTAAATATTTCTCAAGTCTGAAATAGTTTGGCCAAAAAAATGTGTACAGGTTGGAATTAAAGTTCAAAATCCATCTCTCTTACTGAGGATTTTGTGAGAAGCACATTCTAATTGTCATCATCGGGTAATTAAAAGAAAGCGCCCAAGTCTTAGGGCCGGTCAACATGGGGTGTCTACAGTAGGCCCTCATTCTTATCGCTTCTCTTGTGAACATGCTCACCGTATCACGATCGGTAATGGCATGATCAAGAAGGCGCTGGTTCACTCTTTTCGTTACAATTGGGTTTGTTTGACCCGCCGACTGCGTTTCGGAAGCCTTAGTTTTTCTCAGCTCGTTCTCGGCCTTTTCTGTGCGTTGTTCCAAACTCTGAATGTGGCCGTCTTTCTGTTCCATCTCTCTTCGCATGGCATGAAGGTGCATGCCGATTTTGTAAGAGGTGTATAGTCCTTTCACCGCTCCATGGACGCCCTCTTGAAAAATTTCGTAATCAGGTCGATCGACCATTGATTGTTGGACTTCTGGAGGAAAAATTTATTGAGTAAACTCTATTGCCACATTTGGATCATGGATAATTGAATTCGCTTCGATCATCGATTTATTCCTAATGAAAACTAAAAAACTCAACGAACGTGGTGGCCTGCTAGTTTTATTTCACAGACGGAGGGAGCTCCCTCGTTGTTGCCTCTCCTTTCTTGGTGACTTCTCTACCCTACCCCCTCTTGGAGACCTACTTCGACGATGGGGGGAGCGATGCCTCTCACGCTCTTTCAACTTCCTGTTACCCGTTCGTGTAGCTTCGCCACCAGCCCCTCGATTTATTTCTAAATCCAGTTCAGCTAGTGTCCTTCCCTCCCCTCTACTGTTAAAGAATACTCTTCTTGACATACAAAGTTCCTCAGTTCGACATAATGCTCTTTTTCCTCTTGCACACTGTTGAATTTAAGCAAAATATATTTAACGACCGCACAGGACCCACGCGCGCCTGCCTCCCCGGCTTATTAATTACGGATGCAGTGTTTACGAAGTGATCGATTCAAACATTTTGCCGAATTCGGCGGTTCTATTCAGTGATCAGCTGGGGCAAGGGCAGCATTATCAATATATTTGGCTTATTTTCACGCATTTCGCCAAATAACTACAATGCCCCACCTAACCCCATGAACTTTTTGTTACATATTCGGCGGTTCTATTCAATGATCAGCTGGGGCAAGGGTAGCATTATCAACATATTCGGCTTATTTTCATGCATTTTGCCGAATAACTACGATGCCCCACCTGATCCCATGAACTTTTCGTTTACATATTCGGCGGTTCTATTCAATGATTAGCTGGGGCAAGGGCATCATTATTAATCTATTCGGCTTATTTTCAAAGCATTTCACTGAATAATTACAATGCCTCACCTCATCCTATGAACTTTTTGTTTATATATTCGGCGGTTCTATTAGTGATCAATTAAGGCAAGGGCAGATTTATTATATTCGGCATATCGCAAATTAAAATGGTATACTTTTGTTTTTCAACATTTAATGATAACTTTCGATAACAAAATGGACATTTTCATTAATAAACTCTGCACATCCACTTTATACACTTGTCATTTTGTCGAATTAAGATGTACAGGTCATGATCTCAATTGAAACGACATACTTTTGTTTTTCAACATTTAATGATAACATTCAATAACAAAATGGACATTTTCATTAATAAACTGTGTACATCCACTTTATACATGAAAATGTCCTACATTTGACATAAATTGCTAACAAAAAACTAGTAAAAGTTAACAAAAACAAATAACGGCTATCCATTACAAAACTGCCGATCAAGGGCCCAAATCCTCTGGATTCAATTCCAGTGGTTCGACTTCTAGTTGTTCATAAGTAATCGGCTGATCCTAAGTCACCTTAGAGACCGCCAAAGCCTTCAGCTATCCATGCTTGAAGCCTCGATTCTCGAACTTCAAGGCTTCGTCAGCGTAAAGCTCCTTAGCCTTTAGCAGGCCGACTTCGAAGGCTTTGGCCGCATCCCCCTCAGCAAGCTCCTTTGTCTTCTTCTCAAAATCAAGGTCGGTCTTCAACGCTGAGACTTCTTCTTGAGCCAACTTCAGAGAGTCATCCATCAAGTTTGCTCTTTCTTCAGCAGCCCTACGGAGCAAATTGGTGTGTTCAGCTTTCTGTTGAGCAGCTACTGCCCTTGCCACCCCTTCTTCGGCTTTTGTGGTCACTGCAGACAGATCAGTGATGACTACATTGACTTTGCCCTTCTTTTCCTCCAGCTGACACTCAAGAACGTCGAATCGCTCCACAATGTCGTAATGACGATGGCCAATCTCTGCAAGCCTTCCCCCCATCTAGAAAAGCAATAAGATTAGTTTGGACAGGAATATGTGTTTAAGTTATTTGGAAATTTGAGGCTTTTAACTTAGTAAAATAGCTGACTGAGTGGCCAGAGCGATTGAGATTACGTCCGGTTCAGCACGGAAAGTCACTCGGTCCGAAGGCAAAGAGAGGGCCGAAGCTACACTCAGAGCCACGGCGAGATCTTTGATTGCCAAGTTATTGGTGAGCACCGACGCATTCTTTATCCTTGGTTGGATAATGAACACCTCAACCAAATCATCTTCGATGGGCAGTGTATCCACCCTCGGCCGTTTTTCGATCGGCGCCTCTTGCAAGTCAATCACAGTCTCATCAAGACGTTTCTGCCCTATAAGATCAACTTCTAGGACTTCAACTTGATTTTGTTCAGGAATAAACTCGGCCAATGTTGCCTCGCAGACCATTTTTTCCTGACACACCTCGCGAGTTGGCATTATTTGGTTCCCTCCTAACCCGTCGGCTTGCCTCCTGGCCGCCATCTTCTCCGCATTTCGTCGCCTGGCAAACTGGGCATGTGACTCCGAGCTCATCTCTTCAGCTTCGAATTCAGCTCCAGGCAGATTCTTTAAGCCGGTGAAGATATTGTCCTCTGGAGTAACTAAATCTACTCAGCTAGAGGCAGAAGGAAGATCGGCAAATTGCTTTGCGCCGATATTCCCAAATGCTAATTCAATTTCTCTATTCAACTCCTGGTTCCTTGTATGGCCCTCTGATTGTGCGTTTTCGCTGACCTCTTCACCGGCGTCAAAACCTTCGATGCCAATGTCCCTTAGACTTTTGTAGCTAGGAAGATAAGCACAGTAAGTTGTTCGTGTGTCAGCACAGGGATATTATCTGTAGCCGAAAAAGTGGAGTAAGTTGGGTCATATCTCAGCAAAACGTGGGTTGCACGCCCTTGTCCTTGGAGGTTTGCACAACCTTTGTAATTGAGGACTGTCTTCACTTGATCCAAAACGTCTTTGTCCATGGATGGTAATGCTCTTTTCAAATCGTTGCCTGCAAGAGACAAATGATTCGAATAGTATTTAACCCAAATAAACCGTGTATTTTAAGACATGTAACAATTCTAGCTAGCAACCTAGTTCACCCTTTTGCCTAGGAATTGGGTCTTGGCGGTTTTCTCCTTCACCGAATTCCCAATTACCTCGGACGGTGACCATGACATCCTCAACCCTTTTGCTAGAACTGGCGAGTATGGCTACCAAATGATGGTCAACGTCCTTGGCTCTTAAAAAGTAACGGCCTTGCCGACTGGTTGATTTTGCCATAACGTAGCAGTGCCAAATAGCTGGGATTCCTAGGTTAAGACCCAATCAACGATTCAATTCCACTACGCCCATAACAATACTGTAAAAATTTATGTTTGGCTAGGAGCGAATTTTAATCCCTAGTAATGTAAGACCGTCCTAAGAAGAGGATAGATGGGGAATCAAACTCCACCTTCTGCGATTGCCAAAAGAGGAAAGTTAACGATGCTAGTGTCAGCCCTCTCCATATCCACTATGTTGTTTGGAACAAGGGATAGGTGAACTTCGTCTGGAATGGAAAATTGACGACGAAAGGCTGTAACTCGATCCTCAGAGAGAAGGGCTTTCAAATGCCTCGCCATTTGAGATGAAACAAAAATAGCGTATACAAAAAACAAAAGTAAGAACACGCAGGGAAATTGGAATGAGGAATAAAATGAGAAGAGAGAGGGGACTTACAGGATGAAGAAGGAGAAGAACAGTAAGAGTTGGGGTTGCAGAGGTCTGGAAGGAGGTTAATATGAAGGATGCTCGAAGAATGACAATAACTTTCAAATTCAAGAGTATACGAGCGTAAAAAATGTCAATGGCTTTTCGATTCAAAAGTAGATGGAGGTACAGATTTCAAAATGCATTAAATGAATGTCAAATACGAAAGGGCGGGAAGCTGTAATGATTCAAGTAGCGTGTTTGCTCTGATAGCTCTGACAAATCAGTATGAAAAGGAGTGCAACCACCAAATCTGTCTTTCGAGAGTTCCTGCTTTGATTGGCTAAAAAACCAAACACACCGAGTAAATACTTTATTTAGGTGTTTGGAGGGAAATTGTGGGGGCTGAATAATTACGCGCTCAAGAGGTTCAAACAGAGCGCCAAGAATGCTGGTAAAGCTAACTCGGCGTGATCAAACCCATTAAACAAAAACAAGGCCAAGTAAAATCTAGCCCGTGGACCGAATATGCCGAATAGTTTCTTACGTACCTGGGGGTCCCAAGTATGATGATGAACGGGTGGGCCCCTAGAGAGCAATATAAAAAGAAGAAGCATCAGCCAAAGAGAGGTATGTGTGAATATACAAGATAACTTGAGATAGAAGTATATGGAGAGAATATTGACTTGTACGTCAGAGTGCTAATTCCGGCACCCCCGACCGGAGTGTTCATTCCTTTTTCAGGTAACGATCAGAGGATCAAGGATGTCTAACTGGATTCTAAAGTATTTCCAGACCACTTCACCACATTATTGAAGAATGAAATATACAATAAACGATAGATCTAAAACAAACACAAGAATGAACTAGATTACACCATGGACCATATTACAAGATGGATTCAAATGGACATATAAAATAATATATAAGAAATTATTTACATTTAAAACTTTGAAGAACGAAAGATAAAGGAAGAAAACCGAAGCCTGTGTGATACCACAGTTTCCTTAAAACAGATTCACCGCCTCTCGGTGAGTGCTGGAGGTACGCCGACGTCTGTCTCCCAAGATACAATGGTCGAAACCAGCTAATGCAGAAACACCTTCTGAACAGCTTCGGCGAACTTAACAATGGCTACACTCTCTCTAATAAGAACCAAAGAAGGGGCTAGCAAAAAAGATAGGAAAAATTTTCTTTGGTGTAAAATAAACATCTCTAACTTTTTATCTCAAAACACCATCTCCATTTTCTATTAAAAATTTCTCTAAAATTCTTCTTCCAAGTTAGAGGGGAAATGCTTCTATTTATACAAGTAGGGGAATCCCTAGCCATGAAGGCTATACATCAATAGGGTCATCAAATGCCATTAACCAAGGCCATCAACTCTAGCCATTAGGGCTAGAGTTACAAAGGTTGAAAACCTATGGCCACTAATATGGTCATCAACTCCATTATTAAAAGATGAGAGTTACAAAGGTCTAAACCTCCTATGTGGTTAATACATACAAATAAATACGTATATAATGATGTTTGAATAAAACAACTAAATAGGTCACAAAATGGATACTAATGTTGGATCACAATCCGATCCAAATTCAATTCTCAAACACATGCACAAGCTAAGCCCAACACAACATAGCTTAGCCCAAGCTTAAGATTAAGTCCAAGTCCAAGTCCAAGTCTCAGTCCAAGACCAAACCCAACACATGCACAAGCATAAGCACAAGTCTAGGCCCAGTCCAAACTAAGACTAAGTCTAAATCTAAGCCCAATTTTATTGATGCCCACTTTATGAGACAATTCTCATTCACAACTCAATGGTTTCGGCTCATTATTTTTATATTGTAATCTTCTCACTTGAGAGAATACAAAACCACTCAGACCTACCTCAACCAGCGGTTGAGTCCCACTTTAATTTCAAATTAAAATTGCTGAAAAACCATCATTTTCCAACATCACCTACATAGAATCCATAATTAGAAATTCAATTGGTAAATACACATTGTATATGCATACTAGTTGGTTTCTAATTGTTGGTGTCTAGCTATAGAATATTGCACTGCTATACATATATATATTTTCCTGAGAACTGGAATAAATCTTTTGGGCCTGTTTATTTTCAGAGGTAGAATGGAGGGGATTCGTAGTGAGATGATTAATAGTGAGGGGATTGATAGTGAGGGAATTAAGTAAAATTGTGTTTATTTTGATGATAGTTGTTGGTGTAGGAATTGTTAAATTATTTTTATATAAAATAAATAAAAAATAATAAAACAAATAAAAAAAATACAAAAACATTAAACATTAATGTTCAAAAAAAATACCCAACATGTACAAAAAAAAAAAAAAAAAAAGTCCGGACTATTTTTCTAATACCAAGTGCTGGAGGCTCATCCGAATACCTTTCCCAAGGGGATTCATAATCTGGAGAGGATTATGAATCCCCTCTCCATCTTCCAAAACAAACACAAAGATAGTGAATTGCACTATCAATTCCAATCTCCTCTCTATAACCCCAAACAAAAGGGCCTTTATTCAACTACATAAGTGCATGATCAGAATAATATATATATATGCTTGCTACTGGTTTCCCAAAAATTAGAATTTTTCAGAATGCCTATAGACTAGACTTGCATGCTTATAAAAAATTAGATACCATTTTTTACATACTATTCATGATTAGAAATACAATTTATTTATATGAATAGTCTACTATTCTAATTTATTTAAGTGAATAAATAAATTTTTCATGCTAATTGATTCTAGTCTCCTACCATGATTTGCATGTTTTTTAGTTTATAACTTTTCTATATAATAGCATGCTATGACTTTTAATTTTCTAGTATAATTAACATGCTTATTATTTTCAAGTTTTTAGTTTATTTTCAAGTTTTCAAGCCTAGAATTCCCAGACATTTTCTCTCTAACTGTCTTCCACAACCTCCAGCTGCCCTATAATTAGATATTTCGACCCAACTCTTGTATATTGCTATATATGAGGCATTTCTCCCATTTGGCAAGAGAAGAACATTTTGAGCAATTGTGGGAGCTTCTCACACTAAAATCTCTCTCTCTCTCTCTCTCTACAAATTTCAGAGCTAAAGTTCATCTTTTTTCTCTAGTTGGCTCTCCCTCTTGCCCTTGTGTGCATACAAGAGATATACTTGGAGATATACCTCTCCTTTGCATACACTTCCTTACCAAACTTGACCACCATTGGGCTGAGATTCTTTGGGACTTTGTTTGAGCTCCAAAAGGTGATTTGAGCTCAGATTTGTGCCTGTTTTGCAGCTGTGCATCAAGGGTAAGAACTCTCTCCCTTTTAGCTTATTTTGCTTGCTTGCTTAGCCATCTTTTCACACAACTTTGGGGCTGTTTTTGGGGTGGTGTTGAACTACAAAAACCTTTTTTTCCCCCTTGTTTTTTCAGTTCTAAAAGTGTTGGTTTGTGCCTTGTTTGGCTAGGGGGTTTTCCTCCATTTTGCTCATTGGCTTGTAAGGCTTTTTGAGCTAACTTTCAAACTTTTCAAACAACTTATTTTTGGCCTTAAAACCACTGAATTCCAGAGGAATTTTAGTGGTAGAAAACTTGTTTTGAGGTCTCAAATAGGAGGGGGTGGCCTCCCCTCCTTGCCTCTCCATGCCATGCCTTGTTAGCACTATAAAGTAGCATCTTTTTGTGGTTTATGTTAGCTCTTTTCAAGCATGAAGCTGTGACTTCACCTAAAAGTCTTTTGTGAAAAGAAGCAATCGAAAGTAAGATTGACTCCATCTTATAAAACTACACTTGGGAGTTGGTTGATCTACCCCCAAGCAGTAAGGCCCTGGGGAGTAAATGGATCTTCAGAAGGAAAATGAAGGCTGATGGGTCAATTGATAAGTATAAAGTTAGGTTAGTTATCAAAGGATATAGGCAGCAAGAAGGCTTGGATTACTTTGATATGTATTCACCTGTGACAAAGATAACTTCCACTTGCATGATTTTATTTCTAGATTTTTAGATTAATTTACATGTTAATTGATTCTACTTTTCTAGAATAATTTACATGTTTATTGCTTTGTAGTAATTCATATAACTCTTGCCTGTTAAATTTTAATTTAGTTTTGTGGAGTTATAAGGTTTTTGTAACTTGTCAAGCTTTTTAATTCTTTAGTTATTTTTCTATTAAATAGATTGGTAGAAGGTTTAAAATAATTTATTACTTTTACAGTTTCTTTCAATTGTTTGTTTTGTATTTTGTTATGTTTTCTGCTAACTCTCTTTACAGGAATACCTATGCGAAAAGGAATGAGGAAAAAAAAAATACAAAACCAAATGAATAGAATTTAAGACTGGAAAATCAAGAAATTTTGGACCACAAAGAATCCTTATTTGGATTGGTTATTATTCTTATAATTAAAGCAATTTTCGCTTGAGTTCTTGTAGTGGGTACACTACCAATTTTTATGGAAGCATTTTATTTGCTTGTAAATTGTTGCAGCAATTTTGATTGTTTGTACTTTGGGTAGCAATTTTTAATTGAATGTCAAGTTTTGGAACTTGGTTTGTTTTAACTTAGTTTATTCCCTGGAAAATTTAATTCTAAATTTATTTCCCATTGATTAGGAGTCAACATACTCTTGAAAGTTTTGTCTGAGGTTAACTGGGTCTGAAGTGGGACTAGTATGACTCTTACAGTCTTTCTGAAAACTTTCCTAACCATGTTCGAGTCTAGGGTAAGACTAGTTTTGAATTAAATTTCAGACTATAGGATTTTCTAGTATTAAGTTTAGTTTCTGGAAACAAGGAATAGTGAAATTATGTTGTATTTTTCAGAAATGACAACTGTAACTGATGATGATGTTGTTGTGCTGTTGTTGCTAATGTTGGTGGGGATCAGAAATCCTAGATCAAATGGCTTGCCAACCCCTATTGTGACCCCTGTGGTCAATCATGTTGCTATAACCTCCGTGGTTAACCCTATTGCTACTCCTGCTGTTCCGAGGGGACCACTCAACCATTATGAGCGCCCATAGAAGTTTACTGCAGTGAATTTTAATAGGTGGCAGCAAAAGATGCTGTTCTACCAGACTACTCTCGACTTTGCGAGGTTTTTGAATGAGTATCAACTAGCCGTAGAAGAGAATGAGCAAGACAAGTAGATAGTCATGGCTCTAGATGCTTGGAAGTAGTTAGACTTCCTTTGCCAGACTATATTTTGAACGGCTTGGCAGATACGCTATTCAATGTGTTTTATGCCAAGAAGTTAGCAAAATAACTGTGGGATGCTTTAAACTAGAAGCACAAAATCGAGGATGTTGGGGCAAAGAAATTTGCTGTTGGCCGATTTTTGAATTTTAAAATTGTGGACTCTGAAATCGTTATTAGCCAAGTCCAAGATTTCCAAGTAATTTTGCATGAGATTCATGCAGAAGGAATGTTGCTGAGTGAATTATTCTAGGCAAGACTTCAAGAACTATGTAAAACACAAACGAAAGGAGATGACAATCGAAGAGCTCATTGTCAAGATACGTATTGAGGAAGACAATAAGAAGAAATAGGAGAATACCTCCATTGTGAAAGCAAACATGGTTGTGCATGACCAGTCCTCGGGGGTCAAGAAGAAGGTGGTGTCTCCAAGTGGCTGGTCTACAGGCCGCAGGAATCTACTTATATGTTCAATGGAAAGTGCTTCAACTGTGGAAGCGATGGGTATAGGGCAGTTGATTGCTGCAAGAAGAAGAAGCCTTACAAGAAAAACCCTCCATAGAACAAAAGTCGGGCTCATATGGTTGAAATGGAGGATCTGTCACAAGATGTTGACGACATGCATATGTCTGCTGTTGTCTTAGAGGTGAACATGGTGTGGTCCAACCCGAAAGAATGATGGGTGGACACTGGGGCCATTCGCCACATTTCGGCTGAGAAGAAGATGTTCACAACTTTTGAACCGGTTTCAAATGATGAAAAGTTATTTATGGGTAATTCTACAACCTTAACTGTTGAAGGGAAAGGCAAGGTGGTCTTGAAGATGACTTCAGGAAAAGAGAGCTGACTTTGAAGAATGTCCTGTTTGTATTGGACATTCGTAAGAACCTTGTCCCGGGGTCTCTCCTTAATAAGCATGGCTTTCGCATGATATTTGAGTCTAATAAGGTCGTGTTAACCAAAAGCGGAGTCTATGTGGGAAAAGGGTATATGGCGGATGGTATGTTTAAGCTTAATATAATGACTATTATCGCAAAAATAAATAAAAAAAATTACTTTTTCTGCTTATATGCTTGAGTCCCTTGAATTGTGGCATGGTAGACTAGGTCATGTGAATTTTGACTATTTGCGTAGATTAATCAAGTTAGAACACATACCATCTTTCAAGATTAATCCAAATCACAAATGTGAAACTTGTGTAGAAGTAAAATTGACAAGGACTTCATTTCAATTTGTTGCAAAAATTACCGAGCCTTTAAATTTAGTGTACAGTTTTGTGTGTGACTTGAAAGTCGTACAATCACATGGTGATACCAAGTATTTCATCAGTTTTGTTGATGATGGTACTAAATATTATTATGTGTATTTCTTTAAAATCAAAGATGAGACAATTGATAATTTTATTCGTTTTAAGAATGAAGTTGAGAATCAACTAAGTCGAAAGATTAAGGCTTTAAGAAGTGATCATGGTGGAGAATATGAATCGCCATTTATTGAGATTTGTGCTCAAACTGGAATTATCCACCACACTATAACGCCCTAGTCCACTCAGTCAAATGGTGTTGTTGAGCGAAAAAATAGGATGTTGATGGAAATGATTAAGGCAATGGTAATTAGTTATGGGTTGCCACAGAACTTGTAGGAGGAGGCAATTCTCTCTGTGAATTACATTCTAAATAGAAAACCTCAGAAAAAAGTAGACAAGAATTTGTACGAATTATCGAAATGGCATAAGTCTTCCTATAATTTCCTACGAATGTGGGGATGTCTTGCAAAAGTGGCGGTACCTACACCCAAGTCGGTTAAGATAGGTCCGAAAACTATGGATTGTATATTCATTGATTATACACAGAATAATAGTGCATATATGTTTCTTGTGCATAAGTCTGATATTTCAAATATACACAAGAATGCCATAATGGAGTCAAGAAATGTGTCCTTTGAGGACGTATTTCCTTGCCGAACCTGAGGAGAGGATTAGGGTTCTGAGAATGAACTTAAAGAGGATCCTAGTGATAGTGATCAAGATGAGAAGTAGATGAGCCAAGAAGGAGTAAGAGGGCTAGGATTTCCAAGTCCTTTGGTCCAGACTTCTTAATTTATATGTTAGAGGGAGAACCCCGAACTTTCCATGAAGCTGTTTTGTGAAAAGAAGCAATTGAAAGTAAGATTGACTCCATCTTATAAAACTACACTTGGGAGTTGGTTGATCTACCCCCAAGCAGTAAGGCCTTGGGGAGTAAATGGATCTTTAGAAGGAAAATGAAGGCTGATGGGTCAATTGATAAGTATAAAGTTAGGCTAGTTATCAAAAGATATAGGTAGCAAGAAGGCTTGGATTACTTTGATATGTATTCACCTGTGACAAAGATAACTTCCACTTGCATGGTGATTGCGATAGCTGTTTTACGTGGTCTGGAGACACATCAGATGGATGTAAAGACAGCTTCTTAAATAGAGATTTAGATGAAGAAATCTACATGGAGCAACCCGGGAGGTTTTCAGCTCCAGGGCAAAATAAGAAAGTTTGTAAGCTTATCAAATCATTGTATTGTTTGAAGTAAGCTCTTAAGCAATGGCATAAGACGTTTGACAATGTTATGTTGTCAAATGGGTTTAGAATCAATGAGTGTGACAAATGCATATATGTCAAAGACACTGAGAAAGGTTATGTCATTTTGTGTTTATACGTTGATGACATACTCATTGTTGGTAATAATGATGAGATGATTAGAACTACCAAGAGATTGTTAAATTCTAAGTTTAACATAAAAGATATGGGCTTTGCAGATATGATTCTAGGTATTAAGATTACGAGAGCATCTGGTGGTATTGTACTTTCTTAATCTCACTATGTTGAGAAGATACTTAAGAAATTTGGTAAATTAAATACAAGTGTGTCAAGAACACCGGTAGACTTGCGTTTACATTTGACCAAGAATAATGGTGAGAGCATCTCTCAGCTAGAATATCCTTGTGTCACTGGGATTTTCATGTATCTGATGAGTTGTATAAGGCCGGATATAGCCCGCTCTGTTAGTAGGCTTAATAGATACACGAGTAATTCCAATATTTCTTATTGGAAGGACATTATGCTAGTGTTAGGTTATCTAAGCTACACCCAGGATTATCGGTTGCACTATACCAGATACCTAGCGGTACTAGAAAGTTATAGTGACGGAAATTGGATATCTAATATAAAGGACTCCAAATCCACTAGTGGTTATGTGTTTACTCTCGGAGGAGCAGCCGTATCGTGGAAATCTTCCAAGCAAATGTGTATATCAAGATCAATGATGGAGTCTGAATTTACTACTTTAGATAAAGCAATTGAAGATGCTAAATGACTATGCCAGTTCGTTGAAGATATTCCATGTTGGTCAAAACCTCTGTCAGCTATTTGTATTCATTGTGATAGCCAATCGGCGATTGGTTGGGTATAGAGTAATATGTATAATGGAAAGTCTAGACATATCCATTGTAGACATAATTCCATATGACAACTACTCTCTAATGGAATTGTCTCTCTAGACTATGTAAAGTCTAAAGATAACATTGCAGATCCACTAACCAAAGGGTTAACTCGAGAGTTAGTAGAAACGTCGTCAAGAGGAATGGGGTTAAGGCCTTTAGTAAATGCTACCAGAATGGAAGACCCAACCTAGTTTACTAGAGATCCCAAGATCTAGGTTCAAAGGAAGAACCTAACTGCGTGTAACGGGTGAGTCACTGAAGAGGTAAGTCCTCTTGCCCATTCTTTTATATAGTGATACCTTGTGGGGGTGAAATGTTAAGCTAATGCTCTTAATGACCTAATTGAAGTGAATAGTCAATCGTGATATAGTGAGATATCTTATGTAGGTCACCAATGTGAGTGCGAAGTGGGGCTGCTTCTTTAAGAATTGACAGGGCGGAATTCTTTAAAAACACTCACTATACCAGGCTAGTGTTCCAGGCCAAATTAGACAGACTAGTGAGAACAAAAACAATGGTTGGACTAATTCCTATGTGAGGTCTATTGTCTCGGTTTACACAAACAGTAGAACAATTCAAGACCTCACATTCTCTGCTCAACCAGTAAATCTGATAGGCTTTCACTACAAAAGGTTCAAGGTCAACAACTATCTTTTCTAATGCAGGGTTAGTCTGTGTGCTCTTTTTACAAGTCTGTTTTTCTTCATTTGGTCAATTTTTATCCATGTGGAGGATTGTTGGAAAAAATGATTTTATGGTGACTTTAATATGAAATTTAAGTGGATCCCAATCACTGGTTGAGATAGGATCAAATGAAGATCTTTACACCACAAAAAGAATGACAAAAAATCATTGAAAATTGAATAAGAAATTGTCTCATAAAGTTGGCCTCATGAATGAGGTATTGAGAATAGTGTATAACCACTTATCCAATATTGATTACAGAGGAAAGCATTGATGGGTATTTAAATCCCAAGTTTTTGATAAGGGCATGAGCCCTTTAGGGGCATCCAAATTTTATGAAGAAAGGAAGTTATGGATGCTTCAAAGATGGGTTTAGGCCAAAATGATAGTCCAAGTTGGTTATTTAAAGATTGGCACATGAGCACGCGCCACCCGTACCGGGCCGGGGTAGGGGCCCGGTCCGTGATCCGTAAGTCGTGGATCTTAGATCTTGGAGCTTGGGGCTTGGGCTTGAGGCTTGAGGCTTGCTGCAATGGGTTAGGTTTGGGCTAGGCTGAATTGGTGGCCTATCAACTTAATCTTTTTGGGCTAAATTTGTTAGGTGGCTGCTGATATAGATATACACACATGTATATTGTGTGTAACTTCTGCACTTTAGACGGTGTCTTATTTTTCATCAATTGTAATGCATTACTTCTTCAGTTTTTGCAGAATTGAAGTCTACATTTGTTGTAGGGAACACTCATCATCTCTTCCTCATTGTGTATAAGAGGAGACCTTCCTCTTTGGTTTTAGATACATAATTTCTTTGCTCTCATATTATAGTCAGTTTGCTCATAATATATTCTTCCTGTGTAAGAGAGTGTTGCCATTGTCAGTTTGTCGGAGCTAGCCAAAAGGTGCTTCTGACTTAGCGGGTTCTAAACTGTCGTATCTTGGGAGGCAAACGTTGACATACCTCCGCCACCTACAATGAGGCGGCGAATCTGTTTTAAGGAAACTGTGGTATCACACAGGCTTCAGTTTGCTTCCTTTCACTATTTTATTTCAATATATATATTTTTTTTGTTAAATAAGTTGTATGATATAGTCCCATGATTTTTGTTCTGTATTTCAAGTTATCAAATATGAATCTATTTATTTTTTATTTTAAATACACAATTTTTACAGCAAATTACATGTTCAGGTCAACCAAATGGGACAACCTATAATGTCTGAAGCATCTCTTCTTACTACACATCTAGGTGTGATGGCAAGGGATGGCTCACTATTGCCTTTGCATTATGTTGATTGGAGATATGTTCCTTTACATTACAAGACGAGGGTATGGGATGAAATTAAGGTAACAACTATTATGCCTACATCTTTTAAAATATTTTGCATAATTCTAATTTCATTTAATGAAAATATTTGTTGTATTGATACCTAGGTACAAATATATGTGAATGACTCAATGGAGAAATGGTTCATGAAATCTGTTGGCAAGAAATGGTTAGGATGGAAATGTGATACCAAAGCATAAGGTTACATCCTGCATGATAATGATGCTTCTAGGCTAGCTCATAGGCTTGATAGAGTTATTGAGCATCGATGGTGTAGCTCGGCTCCCTTTTTGGAAGTTCGAAAGAAACCCTACAGTTTGAACTCCTTCGATTTTGAATCTAATCTCACAAGTGCAATATGAAATTGATAAACATTATAGAGTCCAAATCCGGCAAATCGTTTGAAAAATTGATTTTGAATCAAAAATGTCAAAATTGGACTACTTTGCCAGATATAGAGCCGCCACCTAAATATTTTATTATGGAAAAATTTAGGAAACCCATGACTCATGCCAAAGGCCGCGTGTCCGTCATCACCAAAGTTGCTTCGGCTCGGGAACTTAGGTACGAGAGGGAAAGTTCATGAATTGAGCACCTCCGCTCGCCCGATCAAAGATCGGCCTTTACTAATCATGATATGATTTTTATCAACATTATATGCTCTTGTTTCGGTTTATTAGGCTAGCATTACTATGTGATGCGCACAAGCAAGTATAGACTAGTTCGCTCAAATTGGAACGATTCGATTTCATGTTTGTTTTTCGAAAAGGGTTTGATTTTGCAATCTCAAATGAGCTTAAAGTTTGCAAATTACCACTTCACAAAGTGGGCTTAAACGTACATTCATTGAATTATTCCAATTCAAGCAACAAGCCTTCATCCACAGGCACTCAAGCAGTTATAGCAAGTAAGCACTTAGCCTCATGGCAAGCATGCTAGACATGGCAATCACTCACACTCATGCAAGTATGCCAAAGCACTAAAAACTCACCTAGTACTCCAAGCCAAGAAAGAAGCTAGTTAGAAAAATGCATGTTCCTAACTATGCCAAATGTCTAATATAACACATGCAATATGCAATTACTAGGTTCGGCTACTAATATGGCATATGGATCAATTTAAATAGCATACGGTCTAAGCACGTATTTAAAAAAGTATTGAAATGACAATACAGTTTGAATGATGCGCCGAGCCTCGGTGCATGCAATGCAAATGAATGGATGCAAGCGTAAGGTATGCTAATCGAAACGTGTCCCTAATCTAACCATCAAAAGCAGGTAAATAAAAGGGAGAAAGACGTGAGGTTGGAAGACATACACATTATTACATTACGCTCTCACAGAGGAGAGTTCGAATGAATAAACTGGCTAAGCTAAACTACTTTAACTAATTATTACAAAACTTGAATGAATAATAAACTAACTATCTAAGCTAATTAATTAATTAAGAATTTAACTAGGCTAAGCTAATTAAATATTATAACACAAATATTATAACACAAACTAATTAACTACAACTAATTAAGCTAATTAATATTTCAACACAAACTAAATAGCTACAACTAATTAATTACAACAAATAAATGTTAACTAGTCCCGGGAAGCGAGGGAGGCCCATGCATGCTTGGTTTCAACCGAAAGAATATCCGCTGTTTGCTCCCGAAAGTCTCTGTTGCACAACCCTTGCATTGATTTCCTTCTCCAGATTAACTCGACTATGCTTCACAAACACATTGCTCAAAATTCAATGGTGGTCGGCAGGCCAGAAGTGGTGGCCGGCCGGCCACCATTGAGGGGTTTCCGTCCAACACTGATGGCTTACTGGCCAGTGACATTGCCGGCCAACCACTGATGATCCACCATTCCTTGCTGCAACAGACAACAAACAGGGCAAAGAGAGGGTATTCTCACAGGTTGTTTGTACTCTGTATCCCTCCTTATCATCAAAATAAGCTCAAATGAGTGATACACTTGGTTCTAAAACCATTAATCAAGAAATTTCATTGCATGATGGCAAAGAACCAAGGTGTACAAGTTTAATAAATGCACAAACAAGACCAAAACGATCACCCTATCATGCATGATTAAGGGTAATGAAGATCTAGGAAAGTTGACACATTTCATCACTTTGAGTATGAAATGTCTCAATTTTCCTTGTGTTCAAATTAGCGTACGATTTGAAGCACAACAAGACACAACCAATTTCTTATCTTCCACCATTTTAGTTGCAACTTTTAGTTACTCATTTTAGATTACCATTCCATTCCTTAACCAATTAAGTCCATTGGTGAGTAGTTCTCGAAAAGAGAAAGAACTGTCAAACAAGGGTTGGTTTAAGGCAAGAGAGAGGTATCATGCAGTTAGTAATGAACCCCAAAAGAGGATTAAACCATTAAGCATGAGCTTCAATCTCAAGCTTAAACAACCCTAAGGTTGAAACCACCCTCATAGAAAATAAAAAAAGTCAACAAATGAGGGAGATTGCAGAGATTAAAGTGCAAAAATTAGATAAGAAAAGCACTAAAACATGGCAATCAACTCAAGCAAGTAGTGTCTAAAGCCTAAAACACCAAGCTTGTGAGGACCATTACACTAGAGGCATACAAAACAAGACTCAAATGCAACAACCAGCCAAAAATAGAGACAAAATAGTCTAAAATGGAGCCTAAAACATGCTAGAATTAAGCTATAAATGGCAAGAAATAGAGCTAACATATAAAGCTAATTAGGCTAGCAAACAAGACACAAAAAGGAGAGGCTAACCCTCTAATTTTGGACTTCAAAACATGATTTTTACCATTGAAAGCACTCTGAAACTCAGTGCTCAAATTCCAAGAAAAGATAGTTTGAAAGTGAGAAACAAAGGTGGAAAAACCTTACAAGCAAGGAATAAAGAATGGTGAGATACCTTACAAGCAAGGAATAAAGAATGGTGAGATACCCCTCTAATTTGAAATGACGTAAAGCACCAATTTCAGCCCACAAAAATAGAGTTTTTTTATAGTTCAAAACAGCCCAAAAATAGTGGAAAAAATTAGAAAAAACAAGCTAAAAGGGGAAGTATTATACCTCTTGAAGCAAAGAACAATTTTTAGGCACTAATTCAAGCCAAAACCACCTTCAAGAGCTCCAAGAAGGCTTCAAGTAACCTCAGCTCAAAGATGGTTCAACTTTGGTTAAGGAGATGTATGCAAAAGAGTAGTGTAAGTAGGCAAGTATGCACAAATTTGCAAGAGAGAGAGAGAGAGAGAGATTTTTGTTCCGAAAATTCTAACTCTCAAAATGGGGGAGGAGACCCCATATATATAGAAAAACATGCATTTGGCTGAGCTAAACCCCTCCATACACGTGTAGGGAGATAAAGCCCATTGTGCCAACAACTGGAAGAGTTGTTAACAAAATATCTGAAAAAAGACACTGATGGCCGGTAGGCCACTAATGTGGACAGCAAGCCACCAATGATGGCCGGCAGGCCACACCATTGGCCAGCAAGGCACAATGGTGGCCGGCAAGGCACAATTGGTGGTCAGCAGCCCACCAGAGTAGGCGTGCAGGTCCCAGAGTCTTGAGATTTGAAGCACTAAAGTTTTGGTCCAAAACAAGGCATAGAATGGACAAGGTTTAAAGGCTCAAAGGCAAGGCACTCCCCCCGAGAACCTCGAGCTCAAAAAAAGAGAGCACATCTAATCATCGAGTGCACAAGCGATAACGTCCAAGTCTTGAGGATGGTAAAAAATGGGGTGTCTACAGTTGCCCTTCTTTGATATAACTCGGAAGTCATGAAATGATGTGAGTGAATGTCAAAGCCCAAAGACAACCCATTTTGACAAGGCCGAAATACTTAGACACACAAACAAGACAGAAGATAAATGGTTGCGCTCGTAGGTGTAGACACCCCATTTTTGACTGCCCTTAAGACTTGGGCGCTACTGATGGTTTACTTAGTGGTGAAAGTTGTGCAGTGCAAGAGTTCAATTTCTTTCGGCAAGAGGGGAGAGTCAAATTCCAACCTCACACCCCATTTTGGAACAAAGCTATTTTCAGTGGCTTTTAGACCTTAAAACCCTCTCTTTCAAAATATTTTTTGAAATAAGTTCCTACGATGTTCCGAAGCTTGCATTTCGTTAAATGTTACGTTTTTCGGTAAACCGAGCGAGGACAAAGTGGAAATAAATGGAAGAGAGATGAAATCTTTGAAAAATCTTTCAAAACACCTTGTTTAGGTGTTTGGAGTTGAAGAAAAGAGGAAAGGAGAGAAGGAAACTAGTTTGGGAGAAGTTCGGCATGAATCCAAGTGGGACCAAAACTGAGCGGCTTCACCAAAACAGGCATAACCTTTTTCATAGTTGGATTTTTTATGCAAGAGTGCCACCATTGAAAGCTTACTTCCGGGGCTTCAATTTGGACACAAGAATGACCTGAAAAAGAAGTTCAGATGAAGGAGATATGCCTATTTGAAGTTGGACCTTGAAAGTAGAATTTTGCCTATTGACCAGAAAAATGGGCTGTCGACCAGAAATGATCCTTGTTGACCAGAAAAAGTGGTTGGTCGACCACTTATGCCCAGAAGCCTAGAATTCCCAGATATTTTCTCTCCAACTGTCTTCCACAACCTCTAGCTGGCCTATAATCAGATATTTCGACCCAACTCTGGTATATTGCTATATATGAGGCATTTCTCCCATTTGGCAAGAGAAGAACATTTGAGCAATTGTGGGAGCTTCTCACACTAAATCTCTCTCTCTCTCTCTCTCTCTCTCTCTACAAAATTCAGAGCTAAAGTTCATCTTTTTTCTCTAGTTGGCTCTCCCTCTTGCCCTTGTGTGCATACAAGAGATATACTTGGAGATATACCTCTCCTTTGCATACACTTCCTTAACCAAACTTGACCACCATTGGGCTGAGATTCTTTAGGACTTTGTTTGAGCTCCAAAAGGTGATTTGAGCTTAGATTTGTGCCTGTTTTGTAGCTGTGCATCAAGGGTAAGAACTCTCTCCCTTTTAGCTATTTTGCATGCTTGCTTGGCCATCTTTTCACATAACTTTGGGGCTGTTTTGGGGTGGTGTTGAACTACAAAAACCTCTTTTTTTTCCCCTATTTTTTCAGTTCTAAAAGTGTTGGTTTGTGCCTTGTTTTGGCTAGGGGTTTTCCTCCATTTGCTCATTGGCTTGTAAGGCCTTTTGAGCTAACTTTCAAACTTTCAAACAACTTATTTTTGGCCTTAAAACCACTGAATTCCAGAGGAATTTTAGTGGTAGAAAACTTGTTTTGAGGTCTCAAATAGGAGGGGGTGGCCTCCCCTCCTTGCCTCTCCATGCCATGCCTTGTTAGCACTATAAAGTAGTATCTTTTTGTGGTTTATGTTAGCTCTTTTCAAGCATGAAGCTGTGACTTCACCTAAAAGTCTTTTGTGAAAAGAAACAATCGAAAGTAAGATTGACTCCATCTTATAAAACTACACTTGGGAGTTGGTTGATCTACCACCAAGCAGTAAGGCCCTGGGGAGTAAATGGATCTTCAGAAGGAAAATGAAGGCTGATGGGTCAATTGATAAGTATAAAGTTAGGCTAGTTATCAAAGGATATAGGCAGCAAGAAGGCTTGGATTACTTTGATATGTATTCACCTGTGACAAAGATAACTTCCACTTGCATGATTTTATTTCTAGATTTTTAGATTAATTTACATGTTAATTGATTCTACTTTTCTAGAATAATTTACATGTTTATTGCTTTGTAGTAATTCATATAACTCTTGCCTGTTAAATTTTAATTTAGTTTTGTGGAGTTATAAGGTTTTTGTAACTTGTCAAGCTTTTTAATTCTTTAGTTATTTTTCTATTAAATAGATTGGTAGAAGGTTTAAAATAATTTATTACTTTTACAATTTCTTTCAATTGTTTGTTTTGTATTTTGTTATGTTTTCTGCTAACTCTCTTTACAGGAATACCTATGCGAAAAGGAATGAGGAAAAAAAAAATACAAAACCAAATGAATAGAATTTAAGACTAGAAAATCAAGAAATTTTGGACCACAAAGAATCCTTATTTGGATTGGTTATTATTCTTATAATTAAAGCAATTTTCGCTTGAGTTCTTGTAGTGGATACACTACCAATTTTTATGGAAGCATTTTATTTGCTTGTAAATTGTTGCAGCAATTTTGATTGTTTGTACTTTGGGTAGCAATTTTTAATTGAATGTCAAGTTTTGGAACTTGGTTTGTTTTAACTTAGTTTATTCCCTGGAAAATTTAATTCTAAATTTATTTCCCATTGATTAAGAGTCAACATACTCTTGAAAGTTTTGTCTGAGGTTAACTGGGTCTGAAGTGGGACTAGTATGACTCTTACAGTCTTTCTGAAAACTTTCCTAACCATGTTCGAGTCTAGGGTAAGACTAGTTTTGAATTAAATTTCAGACTATAGGATTTTCTAGTATTAAGTTTAGTTTCTGGAAACAAGGAATAGTGAAATTATGTTGTATTTTTCAGAAATGACAACTGTAACTGATGATGATGTTGTTGTGCTGTTGTTGCTAATGTTGGTGGGGATCAGAAATCCTAGATCAAATGGCTTGCCAACCCCTATTGTGACCCCTGTGGTCAATCATGTTGCTATAACCTCCGTGGTTAACCCTATTGCTACTCCTGCTGTTCCGAGGGGACCACTCAACCATTATGAGCGCCCATAGAAGTTTACTGCAGTGAATTTTAATAGGTGGCAGCAAAAGATGCTGTTCTACCAGACTACTCTCGACTTTGCGAGGTTTTTGAATGAGTATCAACTAGCCGTAGAAGAGAATGAGCAAGACAAGTAGGTAGTCATGGCTCTAGATGCTTGGAAGCAGTTAGACTTCCTTTGCCAGACTATATTTTGAACGGCTTGGCAGATACGCTATTCAACGTGTTTTATGCCAAGAAGTTAGCAAAATAATTGTGGGATGCTTTAAACAAGAAACACAAAATCGAGGATGTTGGGGCAAAGAAATTTGTTGTTGGCCGATTTTTGAATTTTAAAATTGTGGACTTTGAAATCGTTATTGGCCAAGTCCAAGATTTCCAAGTAATTTTGCATGAGATTCATGCAGAAGGAATGTTGCTGAGTGAATTATTCTAGGCAGCTGCTTTGATTGAGAAGCTACCTAACAGCTGGAAAGACTTCAAGAACTATGCAAAACACAAACGAAAGGAGATGACAATCAAAGAGCTCATTGTCAAGATACGTATTGAGGAAGACAATAAGAAGAAATAGGAGAATACCTCCATTGTGAAAGCAAACATGGTTGAGCATGACCAGTCCTCGGGGGTCAAGAAGAAGGTGGTGTCTCCAAGAGGCTGGTCTACAATCCGCAGGAATCTACTTATATGTTCAATGGAAAGTGCTTCAACTGTGGAAGCGATGCGTATAGGGCAGTTGATTGCTGCAAGAAGAAGAAGCCTTACAAGAAAAACCCTCCATAGAACAAAAGTCGGGCTCATATGGTTGAAATGGAGGATCTGTCACAAGATGTTGACGACATGCATATGTCTGCTGTTGTCTTAGAGGTGAACATGCTGTGGTCCAACCCGAAAGAATGATGGGTGGACACTGGGGCCACTCGCCACATTTGGGCTGAGAAGAAGATGTTCACAACTTTTGAACCGGTTTCAAATGATGAAAAGTTATTTATGGGGAATTCTACGACCTTAACTGTTGAAGGGAAAGGCAAGGTGGACTTGAAGATGACTTCAGGAAAAGAGCTGACTCTGAAGAATGTCCTGTTTGTATTGGACATTCGTAAGAACCTTGTCCCGGGGTCTCTCCTTAATAAGCATGGCTTTCGCATGATATTTGAGTCTAATAAGGTCGTGTTAACCAAAAACGGAGTCTATGTGGGAAAAGGGTATATGGCGGATGGTATGTTTAAGCTTAATATAATGACTATTATATTAAAAATAAATAAAAAAATTACTTTTTCTGCTTATATGCTTGAGTCCCTTGAATTGTGGCATGGTAGACTAGGTCATGTGAATTTTGACTATTTGCGTAGATTAATCAAGTTAGATCACATACCATCTTTCAAGATTAATCCAAATCACAAATGTGAAACTTGTATAGAAGTAAAATTGACAAGGACTTCATTTCAATTTGTTGCAAAAAGTATCGAGCCTTTAAATTTAGTGTACAGTGATGTGTGTGACTTGAAAGTCGTACAATCACATGGTGGTACCAAGTATTTCATCACTTTTGTTGATGATGGTACTAAATATTATTATGTGTATTTCTTTAAAATCAAAGATGAGACAATTGATAATTTTATTCGTTTTAAGAATGAGGTTGAGAATCAACTAAGTCGAAAGATTAAGGCTTTAAGAAGTGATCATGGTGGAGAATATGAATCGCCATTTATTGAGATTTGTGCTCAAACTGGAATTATCCACCAAACTACAACGCCCTATTCCACTCAGTCAAATGGTGTTATTGAGCGAAAAAATAGGATGTTGATGGAAATGATGAAGGCAATGGTAATTAGTTATGGGTTGCCACAGAACTTGTAGGAGGAGGCAATTCTCTCTGTGAATTACATTCTAAATAGAAAACCTCAGAAAAAAGTAGACAAGAATTCGTATGAATTATCGAAATGGCATAAGTCTTCTTATAATTTCCTACGAATGTGGGGATGTCTTGCCAAAGTGGCGATACCTACACCCAAGTGGGTTAAGATAGGTCCGAAAACTGTGGATTGTATATTCATTGATTATGCACAGAATAATAGTGCATATATGTTTCTTGTGCATAAGTCTGATATTTCAAATATACACAAGAATAACATAATGGAGTCAAGGAATGTGTCCTTCTTTGAGGACGTATTTCCTTGCCGAACCTGAGGAGAGGATCAGAGTTCTGAGAATGAACTTAAAGATGATCCTAGTGATAGTGATCAAGATGAGAAAGTAGATGAGCCAAGAAGGAGTAAGAGGGCTAGGATTTCCAAGTCCTTTGGTCCAGACTTCTTAACTTATATGTTAGAGGGAGAACCCCGAACTTTCCATGAAGCTGTTTTATGAAAAGAAGCAATCGAAAGTAAGATTGACTCCATCTTATAAAACTACACTTAGGAGTTGGTTGATCTACCCCCAAGCAGTAAGGCCTTGGGGAGTAAATGGATCTTCAGAAGGAAAATGAAGGTTGATAGGTCAATTGGTAAGTATAAAGTTAGGCTAGTTATCGAAGGATATAGACAGCAAGAAGGCTTGGATTACTTTGATATGTATTCAACTATGTCAAAGATAACTTCCACTTGCATGGTGATTGCGATAGCTATTTTACGTGGTCTGGAGACACATCAGATGGATGTAAAGACAGCTTCTTAAATAGAGATTTAGATGAAGAAATCTATATGGAGCAACTCGTGGGGTTTTCAACTCCAGGGCAAAATAAGAAAGTTTGTAAGCTTATCAAATCATTGTATTGTTTGAAGTAAGCTCTTAAGCAATGGCATGAGACGTTTGACAATGTTATGTTGTCAAATGGGTTTAGAATCAATGAGTGTGACAAATGCGTATATGTCAAAGACACTGACAAAGGTTATGTCATTTTGTGTTTATACGTTGATGACATACTCATTGTTGGTAATAATGATGAGATGATTAGAACTACCAAGAGATTGTTAAATTCTAAGTTTAACATGAAAGATATGGGCTTTGCAGATATGATTCTAGGTATTAAGATTACGAGAGCATTTGGTGGTATTGTACTTTCTTAATCTCACTATGTTGAGAAGATACTTACGAAATTTGGTAAATTAAATACAAGTGTGTCAAGAACACCGGTAGACTTGAGTCTACATTTGACCAAGAATAATGGTCAGAGTATCTCTCAGCTAGAATATCCTTGTGTCACTGGGATTTTGATGTATCTGATGAGTTGTATAAGGCCGGATATAGCATGCTCTGTTAGTAGGCTTAATAGATACACGAGTAATCCTAATATTTCTTATTGGAAGGACATTATGCTAGTGTTAGGTTATCTAAGCTACACCCGGGATTATCGGTTGCATTATACCAGATACCCAGCGATACTAGAAAGTTATAGTGACGCAAATTGGATATCTAATATAAAGGACTCCAAATCCATTAGTGGTTATGTGTTTACTCTCGCAGGAGCAGCTGTATCTTGGAAATCTTCCAAGCAAATGTGTATATCAAGATCAACGATGGAATCTGAGTTTACTACTTTAGATAAAGCAATTGAAGATGCTAAATGAATAGGCCAGTTTGTTGAAGATATTCCACGTTGGTCAAAACCTGTGTCAGCTATCTGTATTCATTGTGATAGCCAATCAGCGATTGGTTGGGCATAGAGTAATATGTATAATGGAAAGTCTAGACATATCCATTGTAGACATAATTCCATATGACAACTACTCTTTAATGGAATTGTCTCTCTAGACTATGTAAAGTCTAAAGACAACATTGCAGATCCACTAACCAAAGGGTTAACTTGAGAGTTAGTAGAAACGTCATCAAGAGGAATGGGGTTAAGTCCTTTAGTAAATGCTACCAGAATGGAAGACCCAACCTAGTTTACTAGAGATCCCAAGATCTAGGTTCAAAGGAAGAACCTAACTGCGTGTAACGGGTGAGTCACTGAAGAGGTAAGTCCTCTAGCCCATTCTTTTATATAGTGATACCTTGTAGGGGTGAAAGGTTAAGCTAATGCTCTTAATGACCTAATTGAAGTGAATAGTCAATCGTGATATAGTGAGATATCTTATGTAGGTCACCAATGTGAGTGCGAAGTGGGGCTGCTTCTTTAAGAATTGACAGGGCGGAATTCTTTAAAAACACTCACTATACCAGGCTAGTGTTCCAGGCCAAATTGGACAGACTAGTGAGAACAAGAACAATGGTTGGACTAATTCCTATGTGAGGTCTATTGTCTCAGTTTACACAAACAGTAAAACAATTCAAGACCTCACATTCTCTGGTCAACCAGTAAATCTGATAGGCTTTCACTACAAAAGGTTCAAGGTCAACAACTATCTTTTCTAATGCAGGGTTAGTCTGTGTGCTCTTTCTACAAGTCTGTTTTTCTTTATTTGGTCAATTTTTATCCATGTGGAGGATTGTTGGAAAAAATGATTTTATGGTGACTTTAATGTGAAATTAAAGTGGATCCCAACCACCGGTTGAGATAGGATCAAATGAAGATCTTTACACCACAAAAAGAATGACAAAAAATCATTGAAAATTGAATAAGAAATTGTCTCATAAAGTTGGCCTCATGAATGAGGTATTGAGAATAGTGTATAACCACTTATCCAATATTGATTACAGAGGAAAGCATTGATGGGTATTTAAATCACAAGTTTTTGATAAGGGCATGAGCCCTTTAGGGGCATCTAAATTTTATGAAGAAAGGAAGTTATGGATGCTTCAAAGATGGGTTTAGGCCAAAACTATAGTCCAAGTTGGTTATTTAAAGATTGGCACATGAGCGCCCGCCACCCGTACCGGGCCGGGGTGGGGGCCCGGTCCATGATCCGTAAGTCATGGATCTTAGATCTTGGAGCTTAGGGCTTGGGCTTGGGCTTGGGCTTGAGGCTTGAGGCTTGAGGCTTGCTGCAATGGGTTAGGTTTGGGCTAGGCTGAATTGGTGGCTTATCAACTTAATCTTTTTGGGCTAAATTTGTTAGGTGGCTACTGATATAGATATACATACATGTGTATATTGTGTGTAACTTCTGCACTTTAGACGGTGTCTTATTTCTCATCAATTGTAATGCATTACTTCTTCAGTTTTTGCAGAATTGAAGGCTACATTTGTTATAGGGAAAACTCATCATCTCTTCCTCATTGTGTATAAGAGGAGACCTTCCTCTTTGGTTTTAGATACATAATTTCTTTGCTCTCATATTATAGTCAGTTTGCTCATAATATATTCTTCTTGTGTAAGAGAGTGTTGCCATTGTCAGTTTGTTGGAGCTAGCCAAAAGGTGCTTCTGACTTAGCGGGTTCTAAACTGTCGTATCTTGGGAGGCAAACGCTGACATACCTCCACCACCTACAACGAGGCGGCGAATCTATTTTAAGGAAACTGTGGTATCACACAGGCTTCAGTTTGCTTCCTTTCACTATTTTATTTCAATATATATTTTTTTTTTATTAAATAAGTTGTATGATATAGTCCCATGATTTTTGTTCTGTATTTCAAGTTATCAAATATGAATCTATTTATTTTTTATTTTAAATACACAATTTTTACAACAAATTACATGTTCAGGTCAACCAAATGGGACA
The DNA here is from genome assembly GCA_036172215.1 of Camellia granthamiana. Lineage (NCBI taxonomy): Eukaryota > Viridiplantae > Streptophyta > Magnoliopsida > Ericales > Theaceae > Camellia > Camellia granthamiana. Next base: position 78,738,519 of record CM069910.1, read on the forward strand.
ACCTATAATGTCTGAAGCATCTCTTCTTACTACACATCTAGGTGTGATGGCAAGGGATGGCTCACTATTGCCTTTGCATTATGTTGATTGGAGATGTGTTCCTTTACATTACAAGATGAGGGTATGGGATGAAATTAAGGTAACAACTATTATGCCTACATTTTTTAAAATATTTTGCATAATTCTAATTTCATTTAATGAAAATATTTGTTGTATTGATACCTAGGTACAAATATATGTGAATGACTCAATGGAGAAATGGTTCATGAAATCTATTGACAAGAAATGGTTAGGATGGAAATGTGATACCAAAGCATAAGGTTACATCCTGCATGATAATGATGCTTCTAGGCTAGCTCATAGGTGTCATGACCCGAACCCGCCCCTATGGGTTAAGGCCATAACTGGCCAGTAATCCTGAGATTACCTACGGCCTCAAACCAAAACAGACATAACTCATCAGAGAAAAGGGGCCAAACGGAAGCAAAATTTAAAACTTTGTCCAAAAAGCTGTGCTTACATGGCACATCACGCATAGACATTAATAACTCACAACAGAAATATAGCAGCATAAGTTCTGTACAAATAGGATCATCCAAAACTAAGTCAACCCATGAAACTATATCCAGACATATTCAGAAACTTTGCCAACATGACAACATATAACAAAATAACAAAAAGACGAAGGCGGGTCTCGTGCGTGAGACACAAGGGCTGATTTTCCAAAACTTCTGTTGTTCCACATAGACTTCACTAGGGCTAGGTTTGGACTCCTCTGGGCTCTCCTACAAAGACATGAATGAGCGTCAAAATTGGACTACTTTGCTAGATATAGAGCCGCCACCTAAATATTTTATTATGGGAAAATTTAGGAAACCCATGACTCATGCCAAAGGCCACGTGTCCGTCATCACCAAAGTTGCTTCGGCTCGGGAACTTAGGTACGAGAGGGAAAGGTCATGAATTGAGCACCCCTGCTCGCCCGATCAAAGATCGGCCTCTACTAATCATGATATGATTTTTATCAATATTATATGCTCTTGTTCCGGTTTATTAGGCTAGCATTACTATGTGATGCGCACAAACAAGTATAGACTAGTTCGCTCAAATTGGAACAATTCAATTTCATGTTTGTTTTTTGAAAAGGGTTTGATTTTGCCATCTCAAGTGAGCTTAAGGTTCGCAAATTGCCACTTCACAAAGTGGGCTTAAACGTACATTCATTGAATTATTCCAATTCAAGCAACAAGCCTTCATTCACAGGCACTCAAGCAGTTATAGCAAGTAAGCACTTAGCCTCATGGCAAGCATGCTAGACATGGCAATCACTCACACTCATGCAAGTATGCTAAAGTACTAAAAACTCACCTAGTACTCCAAGCCAAGAAAGAAGCTAGTTAGAAAAATGCATGTTCCTAACTATGCCAAATGTCTAATATAACACATGCAATATGCAATTACTAGGTTCGGCTACTAATATGGCATATGGATCAATTTAAATAGCATACGGTCTAAACACGTATTCAAAAAAGTATTAAAATGACAATACAGTTTGAATGATGCGCCGAGCCTCGGTGCATGCAATGCAAATGAATGGATGCAAGCGTAAGGTATGCTAATCGAAACGTGTCCCTAATCTAACCATCAAAAGCAGGTAAATAAAAGGGAGAAAGACGTGAGGTTGGATGACATACACATTATTACATTACGCTCTCACAGAGGAGAGTTCGAATGAATAAACTAGCTAAGCTAAACTACTTTAACTAATTAGTACACAACTTGAATGAATAATAAACTAACTATCTAAGCTAATTAATTAAGAATTTAACTAGGCTAAGCTAATTAAATATTATAACACAAACTAATTAACTACAACTAATTAAGCTAATTAAATATTTCAACACAAACTAAATAGCTACAACTAATTAATTACAACAAATAAATGTTAACTAGTCCTGAGAAGCGAGGGAGGCCCATGCATGCTTGGTTTCCACCCAAAGAATATCCGTTGTTTGCTCCCGAAAGTCTTTGTTGCACAACCCTTGCATTGATTTCCTTCTCCAGATCAACTCGACTATGCTTCACAAACACATAGCTCAAAATTCATTGGTGGTCGGCAGGCTAGAAGTGGTGGCCGGCCGGCCACCATTGAGGGGTTTTCGTCCAACATTGATGGCTTACTGGCCAGTAACATTGGCCAGCCGACCACTGATGATCAACCATTCCTTGCTGCAACAGACAACAAACAGCGCAAAGAGAGGGTATTCTCACAAGTTGTTTGTACTCTGTATCCCTCCTTATCATCAAAACAAGCTCAAATGAGTGATACACTTGGTTCTAAAACCATCAATCAAGAAATTTCATTGCATGATGACCAAAGAACCAAGGTGTACAAGTTTAATAAATGCATAAACAAGACCAAAACCATTACCCTATCATGCATGATCAAGGGTAATGAAGATCTAGGAAAGTTGACACATTTCATCACTTTGAGTATGAAATGTCTTAATTTTCCTTGTGTTCAAATTAGCGTACAATTTGAAGCACAACAAGACACAACTAATTTCTTATCTTCCACATTTTAGTTGCAACTTTTAGTTACTCATTTTAGATTACCATTCCATTCCTTAACCAATTAAGTCCATTGGTGAGTAGTTCTCTAAAAGAGAAAGTAGTGTCAAACAAGGGTTGGTTTAAGGCAAGAGAGAGGTATCATGCCGTTAGTAATGAACCCCCAAAAGAGGATTAAACCATTAAGCATGAACCTCAATCTCAAGCTTAAACAACCCTAAGGTTGAAACCACCCTCATAGATAATAAAAAAAAAAGTCAAGAAATGAGGGAGGTTGCAGAGATTAAAGTGCAAAAATTAGATAATAAAAGCACTAAAACATAGCAATCAACTCAAGCAAGTGGTGTCTAAAGGCCTAAAACACCAAGCTTGTGAGGAACATTACACTAGAGGCATACAAAACAAGACTCAAATGCAACAATCAGCCAAAAATAGAGACAAAATAGTCTAAAATGGAGCCTAAAACATGCTGGAATTAAGCTATAAATGGCTAGAAAATAGAGCTGACATATAGAGCTAACTAAGCTAGTAAACAAGACACAAAGAGGGGAGGCTAATCCCTCTAATTTTGGACTTCAAAACATGATTTTTACCATTGAAGGCACTTTGAAACTCAGTGCTCAAAAATCCCAAGAAAAGATAGTTTGAAAGTGAGAAACAAAGGTGGAAAAACCTTACAAGCAAGGAATAAAGAATGGTGAGATACCCCTCTAATCTAAAATGACCTAAAACACCAATTTCAGCCCACAAAAACAAAGTTTTTTATAGTTCAAAACAGCCCAAAAACAGCGCAAAGAACAATTTTAGGCACTAATTCAAGCCAAAACCACCTTCAAGAGCTCCAAGAAGGCTTCAAGTAACCTCAGCTCAAAGATGGTCAACTTTGGTTAAGGGGATGTATTCAAAAGAGTAGTGTAAGTAGGCAAGTATGCACAAATTTGCAAGAGAGAGAGAGAGAGAGAGAGAAAGAGAGAGAGAGATTTTTGTTCCAAAAATTCTAACCCTAAAAAATGGGAGAGGAGACCCCATATATATAGAAAAACATGCATTTGGCTGAGCTAAACCCCTCCATACACGTGTAGGGAGATAAAGCCCATTGTGTCAATAACTGGAAGAGTTGTTAACAAAATATCTGAAAAAAGACACTGATGGCCGGTAGGCCACTAATGTGGACAACAAGCCACCAATGATGGCCGGCAGGCCACACCATTGGCCAGCAAGGCACAATGGTGGTCGGCAAGGCACAATTGGTGGTCGGCAGCCCACCAGAGAAGGCGTGCAGGTCCCAGAGTCTTGAGATTTGAAGCACTAAAGTTTTGGTCCAAAACAAGGCATAGAATGGACAAGGTTTAAAGGCTCAAAGGCAGGGCACTCCCCCGAGAACCTCGAGCTCAAAAAAAGAGAGCACATCTAATCATCGAGTGCACAAGAGATAACGTCCAAGTCTTGAGGATGGTCAAAAATGGGGTGTCTACCGTTGCCCTTCTTTGATAGAACACGGAAGTCATGAAATGATGTGAGTGAATGTCAAAGCCCAAAGACAACCCATTTTGACAAGGCCGAAATACTTAGACACACAAACAAGACAGAAGATAAATGGTTGCGCTCGTAGGTGTAGACACCCCATTTTTGACTGCCCTTAAGACTTGGGCACTACTGATGGTTTACTTAGTAGTGAAAGTTGTGCAGTGCAAGAGTTCAATTTCTTCGGCAAGCGGGGAGAGTCAAATTCCAACCTCACACCCCATTTTGGAACAAAGCTATTTTGAGTGGCTTTTAGACCTTAAAACCCTTTCTTTCAAAATATTTTTGAAATAAAGTTCCTACGATGTTCCGAGGCTCGCATTTCGTTAAATGTTGCGCTTTTCGGTAAACCGAGCGAGGACAAAGTGGAAATAAATGAAAGAGAGATGAAATCTTTGAAAAATCTTTCAAAACACCTTGTTTAGGGGTTTGGAGTTGAAGAAAAGAGGAAAGGAGAGAAGAAAACTAGTTTGGGAGAAGTTCGGCATGAATCCGGGTAGGACCGAAACCGAGCGGCTTTACCAAAACAGGCATAACCTTTTTCATAGTTGGATTTTTAATGCAAGGCTTCCACCATTGGAAAGCTTACTTCCGGGGCTTCAATTTGGACACAAGAATGACTTGAAAAGGAGTCCAGATGAAGGAGATATGCCTATTTGAAGTTGGATCTGGAAAGTAGAATTTTGCCTATCGACCAGAAAAATGGACTGTCGACCAGAAATGATCCTTGTTGACCAGAAAAAGTGGTCGGTTGACCACTTATGCCTAGAAAGCCCAGAATTCCCAGATATTTTCTCTCCAACTGTCTTCCACAACCTCCAGCTAGCCTATAATCAGATATTTCGACCCAATTCTTGTATATTGCTATATATGAGGCATTTCTCCCATTTGGCAAGAGAAGAACATCTTGCACAATTATGGGAGCTTCTCACACTAAAATCTCTCTCTCTCTCTACAAATTTCAAAGCTAAAGTTCATCTTTTTTCACTAGTTGGCTCTCCCTCTTGCCCTTGTGTGCATACAAGAGATATACTTATAGATATACCTCTCCTTCGCATACACTTCCTTAACCAAACTTGACCACCATTGGGCTAAGATTCTTTGGGACTTTGTTTGAGCTCCAAAATGTGATTTGAGCTCAGATTTGTGCCTGTTTTGCAGCTGTGCATCAAGGGTAAGAACTCTCTCTTTTAGCTTATTTTGCATGCTTGCTTGGCCATCTTTTCACACAACTTTGGGGCTGTTTTTGGGGTGGTGTTGAACTACAAAAACCTCTTTTTTTCCCCTATTTTTTCAGTTCTAATAGTGTTGGTTTTTGCCTTGTTTGGCTAGGGGGTTTTCCTCCCATTTGCTCCTTGGCTTGTAAAGCCTTTTGAGCTAACTTTCAAACTTTTCAAACAACTTCTTTTTGCCCTTAAAACCACTGAATTCCAGAGGAATCTCCGTGGTAGAAAACTTGTTTTGAGGTCTCAAATAGGAGGGGGTGGCCTCCCCTCCTTGTCTCTCCATGCCATGCCTTGTTGGCACTATAAAGTAGCATCTTTTTGTGGCTTATGTTAGCTCTTTTCAAGCATGTTTTTGTGACTTTTAGGACCTGATATAACTCTGTTTTGGGCTGGTTTGGTCACCTCTTGCATGCTTCATGTACTTGTAGTGCAAATCTTGCTTACTAGCCTAGCATGCTTACTACTTTGGCCTATGGTTCTAGCTTGTTTTGGCTCTATTTCAGTATGCTTTTTGCCATGATTTCACATGCTTTAGGTCTGGTTCGGGTGGTCTTGATCATGTATGCTTTGCTTTATATACCCATAGTGTAAAGCCCCTCCACTAGCTTGGTGTTTTGAGTACACTAGCATGCATGGCTTGGGCTATTTGCATGATTTAGCATCATTTGATATATGATTTCAGAGCATGTTTCATTGTCATACCCTCACATGTTTCACTCTTTCAATGCTTTTTGAGGGTTGAGCCTTATGCTTCACTTATGAGCCAATTGGCATGCATGCTTGCCTAAGCTTTTGGGCTACCATCTCAATGTGTTTTTGGTCTTATTTTGCCATGGTATAACTCTGATTTTTGTTGGTGAAGTTATCTCGTGCTTGGTTTTGGTATGTGTAGTGCAATCCTCTTTGTTGGCCTAGTATGCTCCATGCTTCATGCCTCTAATTATAGCATGTGTTAGCTCTACTACATGCATGTTTTGGCATTGTTTTGACCTGCCTTGGGACTATTTTGAGTCATCTTTCCCCTTTGGGGCTTGCTTGATATGGCTATGGTGCAAGTGCCTTAGCTAGTCTTGAGTTTTGAACACCTTGGCATGCTTTATTTGAGCTATTTGCATGATATAGTATCATTTGGCATGATATTTCAGAGCATATACTTCCATCATGCACTCATATATATCGCTCTTTAATTGTGTTTGAGAGTTGACCCTTATGCCTAGTTGATGAGCCATTACATAAGCATCATTATCTTGCCTTTCATGCCATCATTTCAGAGCATTTTGGCCATTGTTCGGGGCATGCATGAGGTCTGTTTGAGGTAGGTTTGACCATTTGAGCATTGTGGTGCATGCTTCATGTGTGATACACTTCACTTGCCTTGATGCTTTAGTTTCTAAGCATGCCATGTATGCATTGCTTGCATGATAGAACTTTGTGCATGCCACATTAACATTGTTAGATAGGCATGTTGTGTGTGTTGCATTGTATTGTGTTTGGATTGGATGTCGATCCAAACACGAGGAACGAGGGGCGTTTCATACTTGAAGTGATGAAATGCACCTCATTTCTCGGTCGCCGACCCTCTTGATCAAGCATGATAGAGGTGGAGGCCCTTATGTGTTATTTGTGCATTCATTGACATTGAATTGTGCAAACTTGGCTTCTCGGCCATCATGTATTGCGATGCTCGGTTGGTGGCCCGAGAGTCGAGTACCGCACTCCCTTGTGCTTGAGAAATGATAGGGGGTGATTGTACACACATATCTTGCAAATACACTGCTGTGCCCCCTTCTTGTTCTCTGTTGCAGCAAAATTGGAGCTTGGCAGATTTTCTGATCGGCAGACCAGTAAAGGTGGTCGGCCGACCACTTTTTCTGGTCTACAACCAGTTTTTCTGGTCTACAGGTGGTCTACAGCCAACTTTTTTGGTTGGCAGCCCACCAGGAGGTCCCTGTGTTGGATAAAAAGCATTCTGGAGATTGTGCAATTTTCACAGATCAAATCAAATGCAAACAGAGGCAATTGGGGGCATGGTAATGGATTTTTGAGCGAAGCCGACCGAGCATGCATCATTCATTATTCTGAGGCAGAGCTGTGGCAGCCTAATTTAGCTTCTTTTTTCTTACTTAGTTGGTTTTGTAACTTAATTAATTTGATTAATTAGTTAAAGTAATGTAATAATTAGTTATAGCTAGTTATTCGATTTGTATTGTGTAATAATTAGTCTAATTAGATTATTAGATTAGTTAAGTAGCTTAGCTTAGTGTAGCTAGCTTAGTTTATTCTATTTGGACCCTTCTGTGAAAGGGCAAATGTTGTAATAAGTGTGCGTATGTGTGATGCATGTCTTCCAACCCCACGTCTTTCTCCCTTTTATTTACCAGCTTTTGATGGTTAGTTTAGGGCATGTTTCAATTAGCATACTTATGTTTGCATGCGTGCATCATTTATTTTGTCTTGCATGCACCGGGCTTGGCACATCATTCAAACTACATCGTATTTCAATACTTACTTGAATACATGTTTCACAGCATGTTATCAAATGTTGCATTCATATACCATCATAGCTAGCCGAGCCTATTTTAGTTGCATTTTTTGCATGTGTTGCATCAGGCATCTTGACATAGCTAGGATCATGCATTGATTACTAACTAACTTCTTTTTTGGCTCGGAGTACACTGTGAGTGGTTACGCTTTAGCATCCTTGCATGTATGTAAGTGACTGCCATGATAGCATGCTTGCCATGAGGCTATTTGCTTAAGTGTTAAATTGTATGAATGCCTGTGGATAAAGGTTTGATTGCCTGAATTGGAACAACTCGATGATTGTGAGTTTTAAGCCCACTTGAAGTGGCAAAATCATGTTTTTCTAAGCCCACTTGAGGGTGGCAAATCCGTGTCTTAGCCTACTTGCGAGTAGCAACTTCAAACCATTTACGAAAAATAAACATGAGTTGTTTTGTTCCAATCCGCGTGACTGAGTCTATACTTGTTTTCTATGCGCATCACATAGTAAGTTAGATTAATAAATCAGAATAAGAGCGCTTGTGTTTTCAAAAACAACATATCATGTTAGTAGAGGCCAATCCTTTGATCGGGCAAGCGGGGGTGCTCATTTCATGACCTTCCCCCCTCGTACCCAAGTTTCTAAGCCGAGGCAACTTTGGTGATGACGGACACGTGGCCTTAGGCACGAGTCAGGGTTTCCTAAATTTCCCAAAAACAAAATATTTAGGTGGCGACTTTGAAATCTGGCAAAGCAGTCCATGTTCGGCCTTTTTCGATTCAAAATTGATTTTTCAAAACCAATTGCCGGATTTGGACTCTTTGGTGATTTATCAGTCTTACATTGCACTTTGTGAGATTAGATTCAGAACCGTGACAGGAGTCCGAACTGTAGTAGCTAAGAACTACAATTCGCGCCCTCGCGCGTGGAGCGGAATTCCTGGCGGTCTACAGTTTCTAGCAACTCTGCTGGGGATTTAGAAAACTTGACTCGAACATCATGATATGTTGTTTTGTTCACACTTATGTGTTTCTTTGTATTGCATTTGCATAGGTGCACCTAAGTCACAGTGTTTGCCATCTGCTATTCCTAAACGGTTTGCTAGAGGCTTGCTTGGAAAAGCGTGCCATAAGGCGGACCGGCTACGGGCTCCGCCACGATGGGAGCACAAACCTCGGTTTTTACTGAGGCACTCTTTTCGACCATTCGACCTAGTTGCATATCGGAAACCATAGTGACCATTCCAAACTAGGACAGGTTGCTTACCCGATTATAGGTTGTTTGAAACCGCTGCGTGCGTAGTGAAAGCCTAGCTCCTGACAAAATAGGATAGGGAAACCCTACCCCACCATAAGGGTGTTTTGGTTCTTACTTGCTTAATATGTGCTGTTAGAGTGTGTCTCTACAGGTTGTATGTATCAGTTGCAAGTCTGAGTATCGGCCTGAGGGTATTAGTTTACAGGCAGAATTTTGGGGTAGAATTCAGCAAAGAGTGCAATCATTCAGCTATGCTTGTATTTGTTCTAGTGAAATCAGGCTGAGATGTTGTATGTTTTCTCTTTTGCAAGGTAGTCTTGGAACCATAACTTCAGAAGGTTCCAATATCCCCCAGGTACTCTGGACTTGTTTTTCGGTACTAGATCGATGAACTTGGGGGATAATGTGACTATGTGATCGGGGGATGAACCAGCTGCTGATGGTGCTCATTTTACTCCGAATGTGGGGATGGCACGCACTATTTTGAGCAATGTGCAAATGCTGTTTACTTTACTTTCTGACTTGGGTATTGGGTCAATTCTGTTGTGTTGTGTTGAGTCAGTCTTTTCGTACTGAGTCAGTTGAGTCTGTCTTGTTGTATCGAGTCAGTCTTGTTGTGTCAGAGTCAGGTGCTTTCTAGCGTGTTACCTCGAGCATCACTTGCTTGTTTTGTGTTTGTTTTTTACATTCTTTCTTTTGAGTTTGTTCCTGCCTTTGAGCCAGTTGCGCCAGAAGATCTAAATGAAATAGTAGTGATTTTCATGCTTTTGTGTTTGTTTCTGCCTTGAGCCAGTTATGCCAGTAGATTTGAATGAAACGGCAGTGCTTTTATCCTACTTTTCTGTGCCTTGAAATCATTGCATTGACCTAAGTTTTTCAAAACTTTTCGAACACTGTGACGAAAACAAAGAGGAAGGAATTCCTCTGGATTTGCAAAAAATTTGATCAACTGAGAGAAAGAGAGGCGTGCTAAGCCCTTAATGAATGAAATCATGTTTGTTAATATGAGTACTGAGAAGGATCCTGGCTTGATCTAGATTGGTTCTACATTGTCTTCAGCGCGAGCGACTAGTCGCTTTCTTAAAAGATTTCAAAAAATGTTTTGCGCGGTCCCGCGAAGGCCTGTGTGGAATTGATTTTGAGATTGTGCAGCTTAGGATCGCTCTCAGTCTCAAGACTCAACCCTTTTACTTTCAAACCTTGAACTTGGATTCAGAATGTTCAACGGTCAATCACAATGTGAGGCTTGTATGGCCAAATTTGAAGCAGCCCATGAACTAGGGGCAATAAGGTCGTATGATATCAAAGGAGGCCCGTCAGGCCAGATTTGAAGCAGCCCTTGAACTAGGGGCAAGAAAGTCAGATCAAGAAGGTCAGACGTCGTCAAAGGAAGCTTGCAAAGCTCGATCAGAAGTAGCCCCTGAACTAGGGGCAAAAAAAAATGTCAGATGTGCTCAAAGATTCAAGAATGGATCATTCTGCAAACCGATGAAGACTGGCAAGAAAGCCAAATTCCAATAGCTGGAAAAAGAAAGTATTGCTGAAGGACAACCGAGTTCCTATCCATAACACTAGGGGTAAATTCAGCCCCCATTGGATGGACTTCTGCATCATCAGCGAACAGCAGCCATTCTCTTGGATTTAGGTGGCTTTGAGATCTCAAACCGATCAATATGGACAAAGTTACACTTTTACCCTTGAGAGGCTCACTGGGCCGAAAACCCGGGAGGGCGACCTAGGCAAAAGTTAGAGCAAAAAAAACAAAAAAGAAATGAAGAAAAAGAAATGAAAAATTCTATAAAAAAAAAAATGAACAAAGAAAAGAAGAAAAGAAAAGAATTGAAAAGAAAAGAAGAACATAGCTCGCAAGGTTGAAAACCTAGAAGGGCGGCCTTGGCAAAAGTTAGAGCGCAAAAGGAGAGGTTAATACCCGAGTGTACCTTAACCCCGAACTACGTAAGGCTTGATTCCCATCTGGGGGATACGTAGGCAACTTCATTCTGAAGTCCAGCCGTAAACACTTCAAATTCAACTGTCCTGTCTATGAGATTGAACGGGTCATCTTTGTTGTTTTTGTATCCAAGAGTTTGGTTGTGATCGTCAATTTGAGGACTGATTACATTGCGCTATAGTGCCATTCAGACAAGGGGCAACTTTCCGTTGCCATGCAGTGCCATTTAGACAAGGGGCAATTTTCCATTGTTTTGGATCTGAGGTTGTGCATCTCAAGAGTAAATTCTGTATTGGTCGAGCAGTGGCCATTTGTAAAAACAGTTTTTGAGAATTTTTAATGAGGTTGACTAATTTTCTCTCAAAAATTATTCCATTTTTCCAAAATTGGACCATTTTTTGGACTTGAAAAAGGAAAATTTTCAGTGCTCATAGCCTGACTTGCATGATTTCAAATCAAAAAGTTGAACAAGTATTTTAATCTAACTCTCATATTGGTCAAAATTGTTTTAGTAGAAAGCCAAAACAAGAAATGGTCAAAATGATGAACTAGGGGCACAGTTGAGTCAGCTGTTTTGTCTTTTCCCCATTGTCAACATACTTGCCAGAAAGGGCACTCTACTTGCCAGAAAGGGCACTCTACCTACCAGAAAAGGGCACAACTGAAGCAAACAGCGAAGGGCCGAAAGCTCTCTCATCCTCCGAGCAGCGAGGTATCAAGTCAAGTGCGAAGCACGAACTGGAAAAGGAGCAGGATATTCCACTCCCTTATTCGAAAAGGTCTGGTCACATCCGAACTGGCCAAGGGCGTCATCAACTGATGTCAGCTGCAGATTTGCTACACACCCAGTTGTAGCGCAACCCCTCTGTGGGAAAGTTCACTGTTGTGAGCAGAAGAAGAAGAATCTGGCGGAATGCTAGGGGCAAGAGCCCACAACTTCCTGCTTATCCATCAACCACCCATGGGAGGGATAAAAAAGAAAAGAGATTGAAAGATAGAGAGATGCGCGCCAAGAGAAAAAGTGAGAAAAGGGTTTTTTAGAAAAATAGAGATTGAGTGCCAGAGTGATAAGAGAATCACAAATGAGAAAGGGTGGGAAATAGTACCCGAAGAAGCTGTGGGCTCCCTGTCAACCGAGAGCTCTCTCGCCTTTGGAACACATCTGAGTCTTGTGTTTTGTTGTGTTTTTGTTTGTCTCAATTCTTGTTTTGAGTCATTTCGGGTGTCAATAGATGTGTTTAGGTTGTTTTACCTTTGTTTTCCGTTGTTGAGTCGTTTTCGTTGTGGTTAGTCATAGGCTCAATACCCGATCAAAAACTCATTCTCAATTTCAATTTCAAAATAAATCGTTTTGTACTCAGAGTGTTGTGCCGTTCTCCACATATGTACAAAACAGGATTTGTTCTTTCATAAAACTGCATGGTTCAACCCAGTTCATGTGAGAACAGTTGAACAAGGACCTATCTGAAGCTACATAGGTTCCGGACTGCAAAGTAAAAGAAAAGAGGGAAAATTTGGAGCATCTGAGTGTGTTTCAACTTCAGAAAATTCCGTGATTTTACTCCGGATGTACCTCTTCAGGCCTTGTCAATGCTCTGAAGAATGATTGTGTCTCTACCTCAAGCTCAAGTTCAAGTCTTCTTTAAAGCCAGAATGGCGATCAGAAGTGCTATCCTTGAGTACCAGTCCCTGCCAGGGGCATCTTGGTTATTTTTGCAATGAGTTCCTAGGAGACCGACTGCGACGGTGGAAACTAGAGTTCGAATGGCTGATGCCTAGAAAGCAAAGGTTTGGGATTTCTAAGACTAAAGTTTGGTTTAAATAGCCAGGGGTGTATCCCCGGCTTGAAATCTGTATGGAAGCCCCATAGGTTGAGGTAGCGGGTATGCGTCTCAATTCTGGATACTGAACCAACCTAGTCTATCACCCCATTGGAGAATAGGGAAAGTTATGAACATGGCCAGGAAGGAAAGACAGTAACTGCGGTTTGGAAATATAATCAAGAAAGTGCAAGAAGAACCCACTTTTCAGCTCAAAATGTTTCTGCGGAAGTTTCAACTCATGTCTTCGATGCGTAGCTCATCGTCAGTTGGCATGCACGAGGTGTACCCTTTTGAAATATATTGTAACCCCTTCGAGAGGTAAATCAGAGGTCACAACTAAATCGGTCTTACCAAGACTCGCATTTCTTCACTGAGCATATTGCATCGAATATGCATTGATTATTGTGCACAGAATATGTTATGCACATTTCATTCGCATTGTTATGCACGTTTCACTCGCATTGTTATGCACCGTTCTACTTGCATTGTTATGCACCTTTTCACTTGCATTGTTATGCATATTTCACTTGCATTGTTATGCACCGTTCTACTTGCATTGTTATGCACGTTTCACTCACATTGTTATGCACATTTCACTCGCATTGTTATGCACCTTTTCACTTGCATTGTTATGCACATTTCCCTTGCATTGTTATGCACCGTTCTACTTACATTGTTATGCACGTTTCATTCGTATTGTTATGCACATTTCACTCGCATTGTTATGCACCGTTCTACTTGCATTGTTATGCACCTTTTCACTTGCATTGTTATGCACGTTCCACTCACATTGTTATGCACAGTTTCACTTGCATTGTTATGCACAGTTTCACTTGCATTGTTATGCACGTCTCCCATGCATTGTTTTGCACCTTTTCTTTGCACATCGCATTTGACACGCGTTTGGTTACCTTTCTCCTCTCGCGTTTGACACGCGTTTGGTTCCCTTTCTCCTCTCGCGTTTGACACGCGTTTGGATGACTGCGCTTTTTTGTGCAGTCCTTCTCCTTTCGGGTTTGATACGCTAGGAGGTGTTTCGTTTGAGACTTTGGGGTGTTCCCAATGGTCGCTTTTAGTCTTTCCTACGTGAGGCACAGTGAAGATTGCATGTTTTTTTCTGATCTCCTTTCTGTACGAAATGTGGTTTGACTTCTTAGTTTCGCGCGTGGTGCGTTTGAATGTACTCGCACTGTCTTGTGCGCTCACTTGGTCTGGGAGACCTTAAAATCCCGCAGTTTACACTCGCGCTGTTTTGCGCACCTTTCTTGCACCTGTTAGTGCATTGCTCGCGCTGTTTTGCGCACCTTTCTTGCACCTGTTAGTGCATTGCTCGCGCTGTTTTGCGCACCTTTCTTCCACCTGTTAGTGCATTGCTCGCGCTGTTTGGCGCACCTTTCTTGCACCTGTTAGTGCATCACTCGCACTGTTTTGCGCACCTTTCTTGCACCTGTTAGTGCATTACTCGCGCTGTTTTGCACACCTTTCTTGCACCTGTTAGTGCATTGCTCGCGCTGTTTGGCGCACCTTTCTTGCACCTATTAGTGCATCACTCGCGCTGTTTTGCGCACCTTTCTTGCACCTATTAGTGCATTGCTCGCGCTATTTCACGCACCTTTCTTGCACCTGTTAGTGCATTGCTCGTGCTGTTTGGCGCACCTGTACTGTACCTGTTAGTGCATTGCTCGCGCTGTTTCGCGCACCTTTCCTGCACTTGTTAGTGCATTGCATCGCGCTGTTTGGCGCACTTTACCTGCACTTGTTGGTGCATTGTATCACACTGTCTTGTGCACACCCTTGCATAGCACTGTCTTGTGCACCTGTTTAGCACTGTCTTGTGCATTTCAACCTGCATCGCACTGACTTGTGCACTTGCATTGCACTATTTTGTGCATCTTGTTAGCACTATTTTGTGCATTCACCCCTACATCGCACTATCTTGTGCACCTGTTTAGCATTGTCTTGTGTATTCACTCTGCCTCGCATTATCTTGTGCACTCTCCGATCTAGGAGACCTTAAATCCTCTAAAGGTGTAATTCCTTTGGTATTTGTTGTGCCCGAATGACTTCCAGTGGTCTGGTATAGCCACCTGCCTATGTTTGCAACGAGTTCCTAGGAGATCAACTGAGACGATGGAAACTAGAGTTCGAATGGCCGATGCCTAGAATGCAAAGGTTCAGGATTTCCGAGACTAAAGTCTGGTTTAAATACCCAGGGGTGTATCCTCGGCTTGAAATCTGTATGGCAGCCCCATAGGTTGAGGTAGCAGGTATGCGCCTCAATCCTGGATACTGAACCAACCTAGTATGTCACCCTGTTGGAGAATAGGGAAAGCTGCGACCATAGCCAGGGAGAAAAGTGGTACCTGTGGTTCAACCAAGAAGAAGCGAAAGATCCCCAGCAGCATAAAGTGAGTGATCACCAATTGCCCCTGTAAGGTACTTTCGAGAGCATCGCTTCCTAGCTGCATCATCGTATCTGTCATAAGTGTTGCATAGCATCTATCGCATGCCTCTACTGTATTATCTGTTTTATCATGCATTATTTCCATGATAAGCTTAGTTTGGCATGTGCCCATACTTTTCGCATTAAAACATGGTTCTGTGATTATATGTACGCGCCTATTTCACTAAGAGAATTGTGGTCTGATGGTGTCGACACCTTTTCTGTGTTAGACGTGGTTTGTTTTGTGTCCATGCCTTTTCTAGGTAGAAATGTGGTTTGGCTGCGCACCTTATTCATTGCATCCACTGCATTCATTGCATCGTACTTTGTTTTGTTGCATTCAGCATTTAGGGTCACGATCTTTCCACAACAGATCATTCCTCACTTATATCATCCCACCCAGTTACTTGTATTCTTTCTGCGAAACATATAATTTTGCCTGTGCATATGCCTAATCCACTAAAGAGAATTGTGGTTTGAGGGTTCCGGCCCCTTTTCTATGTTAAACGTAGTTTGATTTTGCATCTCCATCTCTTTATGATATTTGTGTGGTTTTGCGTTGCTTGTGGTTTGATAATTCAATTACATTGCATATCATTTGTATTGTTTCGTTACATTGTATATCATTTACATTGTTTTGTTTTGTTATATTGTGCATCATTTTGCATCCTGTCCCTGAACTACGCTGATTTGATTCCTTGCAAAGGGATACGGGCGCAACCATTTATTTATCTGTATTTTGTTTGTTTGTCCAAGTCTTCGGCCTTGTCAAAATTGAGTCGTCTCTAGGCTTTGACATTCACTCACGTCATTTCATGACTTTGAGCTCTGTCAAAGAGGGGCAACTATAGACACCCTATTTTTTACCGCCCTTAAGACTTGGGCGCTACTGAAGGTTTACTTAGTGGTGAAAGTTGTGCAGTTTAAGAGTTTAATTTTTTCGGCAAGAGGGGAGAGTCAAATTCCAACCTCACACCTCATTTTGGACCAAAGCTATTTTGAATGGTTTTTAGACCTTAAAACCATCTCTTTCAAAATATTTTTGAAATAAAGTTCCTACGATGTTCCGAGGCTTGCATTTCGTTAAATGTTGTGCTTTTCAGTAAACCGAGCAAGGACAAAGTCGAAATAAATGAAAGAGAGATGAAATCTTTGAAAAATCTTTTAAAACACCTTGTTTAGGGGTTTGGAGTTGAAGAAAAGAGGAAATGAGAGAAGAAAACTAGTTTGGGAGAAGTTCGGCATGAATCCGGGTAGGACCAAAACTGAGCGGCTTCACCAAAACAGGCATAACCTTTTTCATAGTTGGATTTTTTATGCAAGGCTTCCACCATTGGAAAGCTTACTTCCGAGGCTTCAATTTGGACACAAGAATAACCTGAAAAGGAGTCCAGATGAAGGAGATATGCCTATTTGAAGTTGGACCTGGAAAGTAGAATTTTGCCTATCGACCAGAAAAATGGGTTGTCGACCAAAAATGATCCTTGTTGACCAGAAAAAGTGGTCGGTCGACCACTTATGCCCAGAAAGCCCAGAATTCCCAGATATTTTCTCTCCAACTGTCTTCCACAACCTCCAGCTGGCCTATAATCAGATATTTCGACCTAACTCTTGTATATTGCTATATATGAGGCATTTCTCCCATTTGGCAAGAGAAGAACATTTTGAGCAATTGTGGGAGCTTCTCACACTAAAATCTCTCTCTCTCTCTCTCTCTACAAATTTTAGAGCTAAAGTTCATCTTTTTTCTCTAGTTGGCTCTCCTTCTTGCCCTTGTGTGCATATAAGAGATATACTTGGAGATATACCTTTCCTTTGCATACACTTCCTTAACCAAACTTGACCACCATTGGGTTGAGATTCTTTGGGACTTTGTTTGAGCTCCAAAAGGTGATTTGAGCTCAGATTTGTGCTTGTTTTGCAGCTGTGCATCAAGGGTAAGAACTCTCTCTCTTTTAGCTTATTTTGCATGCTTGCTTGGCCATCTTTTCACACAACTTTGGGGTTGTTTTTGGGGTGGTGTTGAACTAAAAAAACCTCTTTTTTTCCCCTATTTTTTCAGTTCTAAAAGTGTTCGTTTATGCCTTGTTTGGCTAGGGGGTTTTCCTCCATTTTGCTCCTTAGCTTGTAAGGCCTTTTGAGCTAACTTTCAAACTTTTCAAACAACTTCTTTTTGCCCTTAAAACCACTGAATTCCAAAGGAATCTCAGTGGTAGAAAACTTGTTTTGAGGTCTCAAATAGGAGGGGGTGGCCTCCCCTCCTTGTCTCTCCATGCCATGCTTTGTTAGCACTATAAAGTAGCATCTTTTTGTGGCTTATGTTAGCTCTTTTCAAGCATGTTTTTGTGACTTTTAGGACCTGATATAACTCTGTTTTGGGCTGGTTTGGTCACCTCTTGCATGCTTCATGTACTTGTAGTGCAAATCTTGCTTACTAGCCTAGCATGCTTACTACTTTGGCCTATGGTTCTAGCTTGTTTTGGCTCTATTTCAGTATGCTTTTTGCCATGATTTCACATGCTTTAGGTCTGGTTCGGGTGGTCTTGATCATGTATGCTTTGCTTTGTATAGCCATAGTGTAAAGCCCCTCCACTAGCTTGGTGTTTTGAGTACACTAGCATGCATTGCTTGGGCTATTTGCATGATTTAGCATCATTTGATATATGATTTCAGAGCATGTTTCATTGTCATACCCTCACATGTTTCACTCTTTCAATGCTTTTTGAGGGTTGAGCCTTATGCTTCACTTATGAGCCAATTGGCATGCATGCTTGCCTAAGCTTTTGGGCTACCATCTCAATGTGTTTTTGGTCTTATTTTGCCATGGTATAACTCTGATTTTTGTTGGTGAAGTTATCTCGTGCTTGGTTTTGGTATGTGTAGTGCAATCCTCTTTGTTGGCCTAGTATGCTCCATGCTTCATGCCTCTAATTCTAGCATGTGTTAGCTCTACTACATGCATGTTTTGGCATTGTTTTGACCTGCCTTGGGACTATTTTGAGTCATCTTTCCCCTTTGGGGCTTGCTTGATATGGCTATGGTGCAAGTGCCTTAGCTAGTCATGAGTTTTGAACACCTTGGCATGCTTTATTTGAGCTATTTGCATGAGATAGTATCATTTGGCATGATATTTCAGAGCATATACTTCCATCATGCACTCATATATATCGCTCTTTAATTGTGTTTGAGAGTTGACCCTTATGCCTAGTTGATGAGCCATTACATGAGCATCATTATCTTGCCTTTCATGCCATCATTTCAGAGCATTTTGGCCATTGTTCGGGGCATGCATGAGGTCTGTTTGAGGTAGGTTTGACCATTTGAGCATTGTGGTGCATGCTTCATGTGTGATACACTTCACTTGCCTTGATGCCTTAGCTTCTAAGCATGCCATGTATGCATTGCTTGCATGATAGAACTTTGTGCATGCCACATTAACATTGTTAGATAGGCATGTTGTGTGTGTTGCGTTGCATTGTGTTTGGATCGGATGTCGATCCAAACACGAGGAACGAGGGGCGTTTCATACTTGAAGTGATGAAACGCACCTCATTTCTCGGTCGCCGACCCTCTTGATCAAGCATGATAGAGGTGGAGGCCCTTATGTGTTATTTGTGCATTCATTGACATTGAATTGTGCAAACTTGGCTTCTCGGCCATCATGCATTGCGATGCTCGGTTGGTGGCCCGAGAGTCGAGTACCGCACTCCCTTGTGCTTGAGAAATGATAGGGGGGTGATTATGCACACATATCTTGCAAATACACTGCTATGCCCCCTTCTTGTTCTCTGTTGCGGCAAAACTAGAGCTTGGCAGATTTTCTGGTCGGCAAACCAGTAAAGGTGGTCGACCGACCACTTTTTCTGGTCTACAACCAGTTTTTCTGATCTACAGGTGGTCTACAGCCACCTTTTCTGGTCGGCAACCCACCAGGAGGTCCCTGTGTTGGAGAAAAAGCATTCTGGAGATTGTGCAATTTTCAGAGATCAAATCAAATGTAAACAGAGGCAATTGGGGGGCATAGTAATGGATTTCCGAGCGAAGCCGACCGAGCATGCATCATTCATTATTCCGAGGCAGAGCTGTGGCAGCCTAATTTAGCTTCTTTTTTTCTTACTTAGTTGGTTTTGTAACTCAATTAATTTGATTAATTAGTTAAAGTAATGTAATAATTAGTTGTAGCTAGTTATTCGAATTGTGTTGTGTAATAATTAGTCTAATTAGATTATTAGATTAGTTAAGTAGCTTATCTTAGTGTAGGTAGCTTAGCTTATTCTATTTGGACCCTTTTGTGAGAGGGCAAATGTTGTAATAAGTGTGCGTGTGCATGATGCATGTCTTCCAACCCCACGTCTTTCTCCCTTTTATTTACCAGCTTTTGATAGTTAGTTTAGGGCATGTTTCAATTAGCATACTTATGTTTGCATGCGTGCATCATTCATTTTGTCTTGCATGCACCGGGCTGGGCGCATCATTCAAACTGCATCGTATTGCAATACTTACTTGAATACATGTTTCACAGCATGGTATCAAATGTTGCATTCATATGCCATCGTAGCTAGCCGAGCTCATTTTAGTTGCATTTTTTGCATGTGTTGCATTAGGCATCTTGACATAGCTAGGATCATGCATTGATTACTAACTAGCTTCTTTTTTAGCTCGGAGTACACTGTGAGTGATTGCGCTTTAGCATCCTTGCATGTGTGTAAGTGACTACCATGATAGCATGCTTGCCATGAGGCTATTTGCTTAAGTGTTAAATTGCATGAATGCCTGTGGATAAAGGTTTGATTGCCTGAATTGGAACAACTCGATGATTATGAGTTTTAAGCCCACTTGAAGTGGCAAAATCATGTTTTTCTAAGCCCACTTGAGGGTGGCAAATCCGCGTCTTAGCCTACTTGTGAGTAACAACTTCAAACCATTTTCGAAAAATAAACATGAGTTGTTTTGTTCCAATCTGCGTGATTGAGTCTATACTTGTTTGCTGTGCGCATCACATAATAAGTTAGATTAATAAATCGGAATAAGAACGCATGTGTTTTCAAAAACAATATATCATCTTAGTAGAGGCCGGTCCTTTGATCGGGCGAGCGGGGGTGCTCATTTCATGACCTTCCCCCCTCGTACCCAAGTTCCCGAGCCGAGGCAACTTTGGTGATGACAGACACGTGGCCTTAGGCACGAGTCAGGGTTTCCTAAATTTCCCAAAAACAAAATATTTAGGTGGCGACTGTGAAATCTAGTAAAGCAGTCCATGTTTGGCCATTTTCGATTCAAAATTGATTTTTCAAAACCAATTGCCAGATTTGGACTCTTTGGTGATTTATCAGTCTTACATTGCACTTTGTGAGATTAGATTCAGAACCGTGACAGGAGTCTAAACTGTAGTAGCTAAGAACTACAATTCGCGCCCTCGCGTGTGGAGCGGAGTTCCGGGCGGTCTACAGCAGGCTACCTACGTATCCTTTTGCAATGAATCAAACCAACGTAGTTCATGGGCAATGCAAATGATATGCATGCAAAACAATTTGAAAGTTGGACTTACACGTTTCTTGAAGCTGACCATGTTGAAAACTCATGATCATGCGAGATGATGCATTTAGCGATAACAAATGTGATAAGCTAGAATGTATACAATAAGCAAGACAACAACATATGAATGAGCAGCTTCAAGCTTAAAACCAACGCAGGTTTAGATACAAAAGATGAAACATTCTAACATTGCCAAAACAAAAGATGAGGAAAGAAAACACCACTCAGGGTTGCGTTTTACGCATCCTAAGAAACTGAGAACAAAACTGCTCTAAGTCGTGTTTCACACGTCCTGAGGAACTAAAAATCGCCCAGGGCCGCGTTTCACGCGTCCTGAAAAACAATGACACGGGCGCATACTTCGTACATCCCAAGGTAAAACCTGCGAAATGCGGCCTGAGAAACAACCACTTGGGCGTGTACTTCGTACGTCCCGAGGTTAAACCCGCCCAGGGCCGCGTTTCACGCGTCTTGAAAAATAACCACTCGGGCGCGTACTTTGCGCGTCCTGAGGTAAAACCAGCCCAGGGTTGCATTTCATGCATCCTAAGAAATAACCACTCGGGTGTGTACTTCGTACGTCCCGAGGTAAAATCCAACCAGGGCCGTGTCCTGAGAAACAACCACTCGGGCGCGTACTTCGTACATCCTGAGGTAAAACCGAGAGGTGTGTGATAGATGCACAAAGGGAACAAGTGCGATAGACAAACTCATGATGCTCGCTACAAGGCTATGCAGGTTCTACGTAGGAAACAAAAACATATTCTACGTAGGAAACAAAAGCATATTCTATGCATGAAATCAGAACGAAAGCATATTCTGTATTTATGAATCATAATCGATGCAAGACGCGTACGCAAGTGCATATATGAAACGCATATCTTATATAATAACATATGTGAAATGTATATTTTGTGCAATAACACGAAATAGATATTCTATGCAACAACGTGAAATGCACATTCTATGCAAGGAACAGAAGCGTATTTGACAAAAACGAATTTTGTGACAACCTCTGATTTACCTCTCGGAAGAATTACAATATGTTTAAAGGATACACCTCGTTCATGTTGACAAGTGACGAACATCGTGCCCTGAAAACACAGTTTTGAGCCTTCGCAAAGACAATCTGAACCCAATAGTGAACCATCCCTACATTTCTTGGAAACCAAGGACACAGAACAGCATCAGGACTCCAAGGGAAACCACTGGCCACTTGCTAGCCATAAGAGGGGGCCACCGGCCACCTGCCGGCCTTCAATAACTTTTGTCGGCCACTAATGTGGCCTGCCGGCCACCCGTGGTAGAGTCAGGGTATTTGGGTCATTTCAGCTCGGGTCCTTAAATATACAACTCAACTCTTCATTTTCTCACAACCCCACATCTAAAATTATTCCCTCACTCTCTCTAGGTACTTCTTCTCTCTAGATCCGGGCTTTCTACGCGTTTTCCAACGCCCCATGCGAAGTTTATTCACTAAACCCTCTTTGTTTACTCTGTTTTGAACCGATTGAAATTTGATTTTAGTGCTTTTTCTTGGATTTTTACCACTTAAGGCTTGTTCCCCTCGAGTTTCTCTTGGGTTTTATGCCTTTTCTCAGGCTTTGACTTTTTCTCCTACTTTCTCTCTCCTAGGGTTTGACTTTTTCTAAGTTTGCCATTTTTCCTCCATTTTTCTCCATTTTTCGACCACTTTCTCATCTTCTTTCCAGATGGCGGACGATATACCTCATGGCAGAGGTCCCTCCTGCATTTTCACTTGTTACTGAGGTAGAGTTTATTCCAGAGGCCAAGCTAGAGACACTACCACTCAGGGTTCGACCCTTTGATCTGACTACATATCATCCTCAGGCACACGTACTGCCACTCGGGGGCATCAGACATTTTAGTGCATTCACGCGGTGCGTTCCTAAGGACCTTCTGCTTAGGGAGCCGGACTCCCACCTTTCTCACGGGGCCACTGAGGTATACATTACACCCTCATGTTTTCTGCATTTCGGCACTTCATTTCTTGATTTCACTGTATTTCTTGCATCGTATTGCTTACTTTCACTGCATTTCTTGCACTGTATTGTATTCCCCACGATGTCTTCTATCTGACTACCCTTTTATCACCTTGTAGCTCGGCTTTTTTGCGCCAACCCCTTCGGAAGGTTAAAAGATAGCCCTACAGTTTGGACTCCCGTGGTTCTGAATCTAATCTCACAAGTGTAATGTGAAACTGATAAACACCAAAGAGTCTGAATCTGGCAAATCGTTTTGGAAAATTGATTTTGAATCAAAAAGTGCCAAAATTGGATTGCTTTGCCAGATACAGAGTCACCACCTAAATATTTTTTTTTTCTTTTTTGAGGAAATTTAGGAAACCTATGACTCGTGCCAAAGGCCACGTGTCTGTCATTACAAAAGTTGCCTCGGCTTGGGAACTTAGGTACAAGAGGGGAAGGTCATGAATTGAGCACCCCCGCTGATCGGCCTCTATTAGTCATGATATGATTTTTATAAACATTATGTGCTCTTATTCTGGTTATTAAGCTACCATTACTATGTGATGCGCGCAAACAAGTATAGACTAGTTTGCTCAATTTAGAACAATTCAACTCATGTTTGTTTGCGAAAATGGTTTGAATTTGCCATCTCAAGTGGTTTTAAAGTTTGCGGATTTGCCACCAAACATAGTGGGCTTAAAACATGATTTGCCACTAAACATAGTGGGCTTAAAACTTATATTCGTTGAATCGTTCCAATTCAAACAACAAGCCTTCATCCATAGGCAGTCAAGTAGTTTAGCATTTAAGCAGATAGCCTCATGGAAAGCATGCTAATCATGACAACATTCACACTTATGCAAGTATGCTTAAGCATAAAAACTCACCTGGTACTCCAAGCCAAAATAGAAACTAGTTAGAAAGATGCATGATCCTAACTATACAAAATGTCTAATGCAACGCATGCGAAGAATGCAATTAATAGACTTGGCTACTAATATGACATATGAATTGATTTGATAACATGCGGTTTAAACACGTATTCAAAGAAGGTATTGAAATGACAATGCAGTTTGAATGATGCGCCAAGCCTTGGTGCATGCAATACGAATGAATGGATGCAAGCATAAGGTATGCTAATTAAAACATGTCCCTAATCTAGCCATCAAAAACGGGTAAATAAAAGGGAGAAAGACGTGGAATTGAAAAATATACACACACGCACTCACACTTATTATAACATTACGCCCTCGCGAAGGAGGGTGCGAATGAATAAAGCTAGCTAGCTAACTAGGCTACTTAAGCTAACTAATTATTACAAAACTCGAATTAATTAACTATTCTAGTTAACTAATTACAAAACAAAATCGAATAACTAGTTAATCTAACTAATTAATTACAACTCTTAATTAGCTATAACTAATTAATTACAACATGTATTTAAGCTAGATATTTAAACGTTAAATAAGCTTGGAATGCAAGGGAGGCTCATGCACGTGCTTGATTTCCACCTGAAAAGCCACCGTTTTGCTGCTGCAAGCCTCTGTTTGCACATTTGAACACTGACAATGTTGTCCACTTCCAGAATACCTCTACTCCACCTTACCAACACACTGCTTAATTTTCATAGATGGCCGACAGGGGGCCAGTCGGCTACCACTGGTGGCCAGTTGGCTACTAGTGGTGGCTGTTGGCCACTGATAACTTGGACTTCCTTGTTGCAACAGAGAGAGCAAACAGAGCAAAACAATGTATTTCTCAAGGGCTGTTTGTACTGTATGTTGCTCCTTATCATTGAAACAAACTCAAAGGAGTGATGCACTTAGCTCTCAAACCATCAACCAAGCAATTTCATTGCATGATGGCCAAAGAACCAAGTTGTACAAGTTCAATAAATGCACAAACAAGACCAAAATAACCATCACGCTATCATGCATGATCAAGGGCAATGGAGACCTAGGAAACTTGGCACATTTCATCACTTTGAGTATGAAATGTCCCAATTCTCTTTATGTTCAATTAACGTTCGATTGAACACATCAAAACAAAACCAATTCCTTATCTTGCACACTTTTAGTTTTTACTTGTTTACTTATTTTAACTTACCAATCCATTCTTTAACCAATTAGTCCATTGGTAAGTGTCTTCTAAGGTGAAAGAAGTGTCAACCATGGGGTAGTTTAAGGCATGAGAGAAGCTTCATGCCGTTGGTAATGAACCCTCAAAGGAGGATTAAACCGTTAAGCATGAGTCTCAATCTCAAGCTTAAACAACCCTAAGATTGAAACAACCCTCAAAGCAAATGAAAAAGTAAAAAAATGAGGGAGATTGCCGAGATTATAAGTGTTGAAATTAGGTGAGAAAAAGCACTAAAACATGTAATCAAGTCAAACCAATGGTGGTTAAAGCCTAAAAACACCAAGCTAGTGAAAAGACTTACACTACAACTATGCAATACAAGACTCAAAAGATACCAAACAGCCAAAACAATGGCAAAACAGTTCAAAACAGAGTGTAAAACATGCTGGACTTGAGCCACAAAAAGCTAAAATATTAAGCTAATACATGGGGCTAACTAAGCATGCAAAAAAGACACAAGGAGGGGAGGCTTACCCCTCCAATTTTGGACTTCAAAATGAGTTTTTTACCACTAAAAAACCTCTGAAATTTAGTGGTTAAAAGGCCCAAAAAAGTTGGTTTGAAAGTGGTGAACAAAGGTACAAAAGCTTTACAAGCTAAGAAGCGAGAAAGGTGAACGACCCCTTAATTGAAAACGGCCTCAAACCACCACTGTTAGGCCACAAAAACAAAGTTTTTGACAGTTCAAAACCAGCCCCAAAACAGTTGAAAAAGATGGCAAAGCAAGTGTGCAAAACAAGTATAAAAGGAGAGTGTTATACCTCTTGAAGGGAAGACACAAATTGGCCAACAATCCAAGCCAAAAACTTCTTCCTAGAGCTCAAAACAAGTCCCAAGCTACCTCATCCCAAAGATGATCAACTTTGGTTAAGGAAGTGTATGCAAAAGTATGGTGTATCTAAACTATCATGCACAAAATTGCAAGAGAGATAGAGAAATCTAAAAAGAGAGAGAGATATTTTGGTCTCAAATTTTATTTCCCTCCTAAAATGTTCTAACCTCTAAAGCAAGAAGAGAGGTCCTCATTATATAGAAAATATGAGTCTTGGGTCGAAAATATCTAAAAGGGACAGCTGGAGCATTTAGAGGATAGCTAGCCAAAATATCTGGGCTTTACACTAGTGGTCGGTCGGCCAGAAGTGGTGGCAGATCATCGACCAGTGGTGGCCGGTCGGCCACAGATGGTAATTGTCGGCCACCTGTCGGCCACAGAAAAATCTACTTCCAGGTCTGACTTCAAATAGGCATATCTCCGTTATCCAGACTCCTTTGCAGGTCATTCTTGAGCCTAAATTGAAGCCCCGGAAGTCTACTTTCCAATGGTGGTAGCCTTATAGCTAAATTCTAAGTGTGCTAAGAGATATGCCCATTTTAGTGAAGGTTGCTTAGTTTCTAGCTTAATCGGATTGATGCCTAACTTTACACGGCCATTTCTCCCTCATCCGGACTCGGCTTTAGGAGATTCTTGAGTGTAAAATGAAGCCCCATAAGTCCAATTTCCAGTAGTGGTGGCCTCACAACTTAAGTCCAAGTGTAGAAAAGGATAGGCCTGATTTACTAAGGCTGCCTAGTTTTCTCTCAACGGTTTCATACCCAACTTCTTCCCCAACTAGTTTTCTTCCCTCCCCTCTAATTTTCTTCAACTCCAAACCTGTAAATAAGATGTTTTAAAAGATTTTGACAGAGTTCTCCTCCCTTTCATTTATTTCCACTTTGTCCTTGCTCAGTTTACCGAAAGGTACAATTTTTAATGAAATACGAGCCTCGGAACATCGTAGAAAATTTTGGGAAAAATATTTTGAAAAAGAGGGTTTTAAGGTCTAAAATGATTTTTTGTCAAAATTGTTTTGGTCCAAAATGGGGTGTAAGGTTGGGATTTAGAGCTCCTCTTGCTGAAGAAATCGAGCGTTTGTACAGCATAACTTTCATCATCGAGTGATCAACCTATGGCGCCCAAGTCTTAAAGGCGGTCAAAAATGGGGTGTCTATAGTTGCCCCTCTTTGACAAAGCTCGAAGTCATGAAATGACGTGAGTGAATGTCAAAGCCCGAAGATGACCCATTTTGACAAGGCAATAAGACTTGGGCAAACAAACAAAACGCAGATGCAATTGGTTGAACCCAAAGGTTGCCTACATATCCCTTTGCAAGGAATCAAACCAGCGTAGTTTACGGGTAATGAAATCATGCAAATGATATACAATGTGACAAAATCATCAAACCACAAGTAGTTCAAAACACACAAATATCATAAAGGATTGGTGATGCAAGTCAAACTGCGTTTTATATAGAAAAGGTGCCGGAGCACTCTAACCACAATTCTTGCGGAATAGGCACATTCACATGTAGAACTATGTTTTTCGTAGAAAGAGAAAGAGTACAAGTAATTGAATGGTATGATATAAGTAAGGAATGATCTGCTAGGGAAAAATAATGATCCTAAATGCTGAATGCAACAAGACAAAATACGATGCAATTGATGCAGTGAATCAGGCGTTAGCCGAACCACATTTTACCTAGAAAAGATATGGACACAAAACAAACCACGTCTAACACAGAAAATGTGCTGAAACCCTCAGACCACAATTCTTGCAGAATAGGCACATACACATGCAGAGCTATGTTTTAACATGAAAAGGTATGGGCACATGCCAAACCAAGTTTAACATGGAAAGGATACAGGTGATGAAACAGATAACGCAGTAGATGAATAGGGTAACATACTCCAACCACACTGGAATCGTAAGAGGAGGAAGAACAAATCCCAAACACGCTAAAATCGTGTGAGGAAAGGAACACTCAAACCACGCTGAAATCATGAGATGAGGACAAACAAATCCCAAACACGCTCAAATCATGTGAGGAAAGAAACACTCAAACCAGACTGAAATCGTGAGAAGAGGTCCTAAGAAAAGCCAATTAGGGGCTCATTCCACGCATCTTGAGATAAATTCCAAACACGCTGAAATCATGTGAGGAAAGGGTTACTCTAACCACACTGAAATCGTGAGAAGAGGTCCAAAGAAAAGCTGTCAGGAGCGCGTTCCACGCATCCTGAGATAAATTCCAAACATGCTAAAATCGTGTAAGGAAATGGACACTCTAACCACGCTAAATCGTGAGAAGAGGTTCAATGAAAAACCATCAGGAGCGCATTCCACGCATCCTGAGATAAATTCCAAACACACTGAGATCGTGTGAGGAAAGAGACACTCTAACCACGCTGAAATCATAAGAAGAAGTCCAAAGAAAAGCTGTCAGGAGCGTGTTCCATGCATCTTGAGATAAATTCCAAACACGCTTAAATCGTGTGAGGAAAGGAACACTCTAACCACGCTGAAATCGTGAGAAAAGGTCAAAAGAAAAGCCGTCAGGAGCGCGTTCCACGCATCCTGAGATAAATTCCAAACACGCTAAAATCGTGTGAGGAAAGAAACACTCTAACCACGCTGAAACCGTGAGAAGTGGTCCAAAGAAAAGACATCAAGGGTGCGTTCCACGTATCCTGAGATAGCCCCGGGGGACAACGATCCTAAACGTTGCTTAGCGTGAAAGGATAAATGATACAAGATAACAGAAGATGCAAATAAATGCAATAAGTGTGATGATATGATACATGTTACAAGCAATGTAGTACATGATGTTTAGGGAAATGCAATAAACAAACAAAGCTGTGCTTTAGCAAGCACCTCATGGGGCGAGTGGCAATGAACCGCTCTACTCTGACGGGGATCTCCCCTTTGTGTTCTTCGAACTCTTACCTTCAACTCTCAGTTCAAAGGCCCTCAAATGCTGACAAGGCTTCTTCATATAGAAGCCATGGATGCCGTTTTTCTTCCTAATCAAATTCACAACTTTCCCTCTTTTCCAATGGGGTGGCAGACTAGGTTGGTTCAAAATCCAGAATTGAGGCGCACATATGCTATCTCAATCTATGGGGCTGCCATACAGATTTCAAGCTGAGGATACGCCCCTGGGTATTTAAACCAGACTTTAGTCTCGAAAATTCCAAACCTATTCGAACTCTAGTTTCCACCGTTGCAGTTGGTTTCCTAGCAACTCATTATAAACACAACCAAGATGCCTCTGGCAAGGAATGATACTTAGGGAGAGCACTTCTGACCGCCATTCTGGCTTGAAGCAGGCTTAAGCTTAAGCTTGAGCTTGAGGTAGAGGTACACTCATACTTCAGAGCATTGACAAGGCCTGAAATGGTGCATCTGGAATGCAATCTCAGAATTTTCTAAAGTTGAAACACACTAAGATGCTTCAAATTTTCTCTCTTTTCTTTTGCTTTGTAGTCCGGAACCTATATAGCTTCAAATAGGTCCTTGTTCTATTCTTCTCACAATGACCTGGGTTGAACCCTATGGTTTATGAAAGAAAGAATCCTGTTTGGTACAAATGTGGAGAATGACACAACACTCTGAACACAAAATGATTTATTTTTTAAATTGAGATTGAGAATGAGTTTTTGACTGGGTATTGAGCCTACGACTAAACACAGTCAAAGCGACTCAACAAAGGGAAAGACAAGGTAAAAACAACACAACTGTTGACACTTATTGAAATCAAAACGACTCAAAACAAGAATCGAGACAAACAAAAACAACAAACGCAACACTCGGATATGTTCCAATGGCGAGAGACCTCTCGGTTCACAGGGAGCCTGTTTCTCCAAGTATTGTTTCTCATCCTTTCTCATCTGTGATTCTCACATCACTCTGGCACTCAATCTCTTTTTCTTTGAAAAGCCATTTCCTCACTTTTTCTTTCAGTGCACATCTTTCTATTCTTTACTCTTTCTTATTTTTTATCCCTTCCCTGGGTGGTTGATGGATAAGCAAGAAGTTGTGGGCTCTTTCCCTTAGTATTCTACTAGATTCTCCTTCTTTCACTCACAACTAGTGAGCTTTCCCACAGAGGGGTTGTGATGCAACTAGATGCGTAGCAAATCTGCAACTGACATCGGTTGACGATCCCCTTGGCTTAACTTGATTGAGATGAACTATAATATGTCTCACCGGCCAGGTATACAATTGATTGGTCTCATACATTGCGTTCTCTACATTCCCATTTCGGGTCAGATGCCAATTTAGGTGTGATCAAACCTATCTAGATGAGGGGGTCGAATATCCTGCTCCATTTCCAGTTCGTGCTTCGCACTTGGCTTGGTACCTCGCTGCTTGGAGGATGATAGAGTCTTTTGGCCTCTGCTGCTAGCTTCAGTTGTGCCCTTTCTAGCTAGTGCATTAATAACAGGGAAAAGACAGAAAACCTGACTCAACTGTGCCTTTAGTTCATTATTTTGACCATTTTTTACTTTTGGCTTTCTGCTAAAACAATTTTGACCAACATGAGAGTTTGATTAACAGGCTTATTCAACTTTCTGATTTGAAATCATGCAAATCAGGTTGTGAGCACTGAAAATTTTCCTTTTTTAGGTCCAAGAAATGGTCCAGTTTTGGGAAAATGGAATAATTTTCGAGAAAACTAGTTAACCTCACTAAAAATTTTCAAAACTTTTTTTGCAAATGGCCATTGCTCAACCAACACGGAATCTACTCTTGAGATGCACAATCTTAGATCTGAACTTGATTTTTCTTGCAACTGAATCTTGTAAAGGAATAGGACAACCGAATTTGCACATGGATAAGATAGCCGAGTTTGAACAAGGATAAGCCAATTAACATGGATGAACCAAGCAGGCTGAAAATGATTGGGGCCGAACTTCAAGATGAAGTTGCCTATGTATCCCAAAGATCGAAATCAGGCTATATGTAGTTCCGGGTTTGAGGTTCACTCGGGTGTTGACACTCCCTTTTTACGCTCTAACTTTTGCCAAAATCGCCCTTTCGGGTTTTCAACCATGCGAGCTCTATTTTTCGTTTCTTTTCATTTCTTCTTTCTTTTCTTTTCTTCTTCTTTTTTTTCTTTCTTTCCATTTTTTCATTTTTGTTCTTTTTTTTTCTTTGCTGTAACTTTTGCTTCGGTCGCCCTTCTGGGTTTTCGACCCAGCGAGCCTCTTAAGGATAGAAAAGTTTAACTTTGTCCATGTTGATTGGTCATAGGATCTCTAAGCCATCTGAATCCAGGAGAATGGCTGTTGTTCGTTGATGATATAGGAACCCATCCAATCGGGTCTAAATTTGGCCCTAGTGTTATGGATAGGAACTCGATTATCCTTTCAGCAATAAATTTTCTTCTTTCAAATTCTAGGATTGGGCTTTCTTGCCAGTCTTCATTGGTTTGAGAGATGACCCAATTTTTGAATCTTTGAGCACATCTGACATTTTTGCCCCTAGTTCAAGGGCTGCTTCTGATCTAACTTTGCAATCTTCCTTTGATGACATCTGACTTTCTTGATATGACTTTCTTGCCCCTAGTTCAAGGGTTGCTTCCGATCCGGCCATACAAGCCTTATATTGTGATTGATCGTTGAACATTCTAAATCAAAGTTCAAGGTTTGAAA
Source organism: Camellia granthamiana (assembly GCA_036172215.1). Taxonomy (NCBI): domain Eukaryota; kingdom Viridiplantae; phylum Streptophyta; class Magnoliopsida; order Ericales; family Theaceae; genus Camellia; species Camellia granthamiana. Next base: position 78,769,950 of record CM069910.1, read on the forward strand.
GCAAAGGGGTTGAGTCCGGGACCGGGAGTGATCCTATGCTGTACAAGCTCAAGATCAATTCCAAGCATGTCTTCGTAGGACCACGCAAAACATTTTTGAAATCTTTTAAGAAAGCGACTAGTCGCTCGCGCTAAAGACAATGTAGAACCAATTTGGACTAAGCCAGGATCCTTCTCAGTACTCACATTAACAAACATGATCTCATTCATTAAGGGCTTAGCATGCATCTCTTTCTCTCAGTTGATCAAATTTTTGCAAATTCTGAGGAATTCCTCCCTTTTTGTTTTCATCATAGTGTTAGAAAAGTTTTGAAAAACTTAGGTCAATGCAATGATTTCAAGGCACAAAAAAGTAGGTGAAAATCTCTGCCGTTTCATTTAGAACTTTTGGCTCAAACTGGCTCAATGGTAGAAACAGATGCAAAAGAAAGAGTGTAAAAGACAAACACCAAACAAGATAGTGATGTCCGAGGTAACATCCTCGAAATCACCCGACTCTAACACAACATGACTGACTCGATACAACAAGACAGACTCAATACCCAAGTCAGAAAGTACAATAAACAGCATTTTCAAATTGCTCAAAACAGTGTGTGCCATCCACCACATTTGGAGTAAAATGAGCGCCATCAGCAGGTGGTTCATCCCTCGATTACATAGTCACATTATCATCCAAGTTCAACGATCTAGTACCGATAGACTTTGCAGGACCTGGTGCGATGATGACCTCGTTGTCAATCAGATCTTGAACTTCATGACAAAAACGATAACAACCGTTTAGTGTTATGATCGGTTTGTTGATGGAAGACACAGTACTTGGCAGCATTATGCCTGGTTGGAAGGGGATCCGGGAGAGGCCGAGGCTCAAGGGGTTTGAGATGGCCTTGTCCTATAAGGATTTGGAGAGCTTTGGACAAAGTTACGTAGAGGGGATTGAAGGTGCGTTTACTAGTTCTGACAGGCTTGACAGAGGGCATGACAGGTGTTGACTGGGTTTGATGACCTCTTACGAGTGTAGGATTGGAGCTGAATGGGATGTTTCTGGTCAAGCATCCCTTTTCATGGCTTGCCCCTTAATTCGAAATGCCCCGAACCTGAGTGGCAAAAGGGCCATCCACAGTTTTTACAACAACTGCAAGCACTTGCTGTTTGTTCAGCCCTTCGACCATGAAAGCCTTAATAACCCATTGAAGATGTTCGTAAGGATTGGTACTTGCCCCGACCTTGTTCTTACCACTTGCCTCCACTTTGCCAAGGGATTGGGTCGCTATATCAGAGCGAAGCCCAGTTGTTGTCGACATGTCATTGCCCAGACCTGAGATAGCATTAGGTTGGCCATTTTCAATTGCAGCTCACCCTAAGATTGGGGAACCTTTTGGCGTGAAATTTCTGGCATGTGATGTGGTTGATGATGGAGCCAAAACCCCAAAGGCTAAATCTGCCACTATTCTGTGAAGATCTTCAATCATGCTCATCAGCTCAGAAGTAATGTGTTCATGGGTTTGAGATGATTGGGGTTCGAGTGCATCCATCATGCACAAGTCTGTGCTTTCTGGAATGAACACCTCAGGCTTGGGTAAATGGGCTGGGGTGATGTATATGTTGGGATTGTAGGTGGATGGCAGTGTATGGATTAGATTGAGATGTGGAGGTAATAGGTTAGGAGTATCCTGAGGTCCTTTTGGTGGAGCCATGATCTCTTCGTCAATAAGATCCAGAATCTTATGACGGAGACGGATGCAACGGTTTGTATCATGACCGTATTGTTGATGATAGACACAATATTTAGCTGGGTCATATCTTAATGGAAGAGGATTTGGAAGGGGGCGGGGTTCTAGGAGTTCTAGGTACCCTTTTTCTCACAACATTTTCAAAGTTTGAGAGAGACTCATGTAAAAAGAATAGAAATTTCGAGCTTGGGGCCGAGTCAAAGTGGTTGGTTTTTTGGCCACTGAGGGGAGTGGTGACACTGTTTACTTCTGAGCATTTCGTAGCTGTGCTACCATTAGTAGTAGCATTAGAACTGCGAACAACATTCTTCTTCAAAGGCTCATTATCTTCCACAAAGATCCCTCGCCTGATGGCATCCTCGATTTGAACCCCAATTTCATGAAGCTCTAGAAAGGCGAATAGAGGTAGAACGATCATCTTCTGCAGCAACTTGCCATGCAGATTCTGAGCAATCATCCTGATTTGATCTTTTTCGGAAGGCCTTGTAGTCATCATCGAGGCCTTCACTCTCCATCTCGTCACGAACTCTGAGAAACCTTTCTTTAGCTCTTGGCGGGTGGCTTCGAGATCATGAATTGTGACATTGATCTGTGTGTTGTAGGAGTATTGAGCAATAAAGGCCTCAGCCATCTCTTCCCAATTCTGTTTCATAGAGTCCTCCAATTTCACATACCAGATTACGGCTATCCCAAACAAGGTTCGGCCAAAGAGAGACAACTTCTGGGCTGGGTTCAAACCCATTGGCCTTAGGATATCAGAAAACAGGTGGAGGTGCACCATTAGGTCTCCAGAGCTATTGAAGTGGTCAATATGCGGCATTTCAAACCACTCCGATAACGTAACTACAAATTCAGTATACCCGTCCTCTAAATCCGGGATGGAGTTCACTTCTTGTGCTCGTTTGAATAACTTCTCCAATTTATTGACCTTAAGTGCAGTTGGGTCAACCTCAAATTCAAACAGAGCTTCGGTTTGATAGACAGGAGCTTTAGAGGCCTGTGCTGGGATTGGCTCTGCCGGATTACCCTGAGTCTCTTGGACATTAGCAGTATGGGTAGTGGCTCCGAGTGTCGGGTTACCTGTGGGAGGTGCATGAGATGCAGAAGCCGCGGCCGGCTGTGGCTGTTGTTATTGTAGTCAGGTTATCACTTCGGCCTGACGAGTCGTGACTTCAGCCTGACGAACTGTGTCTTACTGCAGTGCCTCAACTAGCTGTTGCAGATGCTGTATCAATTCTTCCACACTGGCTGGGGGATACTGAGCCATGGGAATGGGTGATTGATCTCGTGCTGAGCTGAATGTAGACAACTGTTCCCAGACCAGACTAGACCTGGGTGAACTGAGGGGTGACTGCTGTAGAAATTGTACTGGTGAATTTTGCCTGAACCTTCTTCGTCTTGTAACCAGTCGGAGTGACACAGGTTGCTTCTAAACAATTTATGACCTGACAAAGTCTATCGACACAAGTCCAGAGTACTTAGGGATATTGGAGCCTTTTGAAGCTATGGTTCCAGGACTACCTTGCAAAAGAGAAAACAGACAGCATCTCAACCCAATTTCACTATAACGGATATGATCACAACTGAATGACTGTGCTCTCAACTGAATTCTGCCCCAAAACAGATATCAACTTGGCAGCTGATATGCACATCCCTGTACAGTTTCACTGTAAAGCACATATCAGTTAAGTGAGAGTCAAAACACCCCTACGATGGGGTAAGGTTACCCTGTCCTAATTTTGTCAGGAGATAGGGTTTTCACTATGCATAACAAGGTATTTCACACAATCCTACATTTGGGTAAGCAACCTGTCCTAGTTTTGAACAGTCTCTATGGTTTTCGATATGCAACTAGGTTGATTGGTCAAAAAAGGTACCTCGGCAAGACTACTTAATATGCCTATCACACCTAACACCGAGAAGTGAAAGGAGGATCAAACGGTACAACGGTAGTCCAGATCCAAGGGTTGTGTTCCCATCGTGGCAAAGCCCACAACCGGTCAGCCTTTTGGCAAGCTTTTCCAAGCAAGCCTCCAGCAAACCGTTCAAGAATAGCAAATGGCAAATACTGTGACTTAGGCACACCGAAGCAAATGCAAATGCAAATAAACACATGAGTGTAGATAAAATAACATATCATGAGTTCGAGTCAAGTTCTCTAAATCCCCAGCAGAGTCGCCAGAAACTGTAGCTTGGCTTTTTCGAGCTAACCCCTTCGGAAGGTTGAAAGATAGCCCTACAGTTCGGACTCCCGTGGTTTTGAATCTAATCTCACAAGTGCAATGTGAAACTGATAAACACCAAAGAGTCCGAATATGGCAAATTGTTTTGGAAAATTGATTTTGAATCAAAAAGTATCAAAATTAGACTGCTTTGCCAGATACAAAGTCGCCACCTAAATATTTTATTTTTGAGAAAATTTAGGAAACCAATGACTCATGCCAAAGGCCACGTGTCTATCATCACCAAAGTTGCCTCGGCTCGGGAACTTAAGTACGAGAGGAGAAGGTCATCAATTGAGCATCCCCGCTCGCCCGATCAAAGATCGGCCTCTACTAGTCATGATATGATTTTTATAAACATTATGTGCTCTTATTCCGGTTATTAAGCTAGCTTTACTATGTGATGCGCGCAAACAAGTATAGACTAGTTTGTTCAATTTGGAACAATTCAACTCATGTTTGTTTGCGAAAATGGTTTGAATTTTCCATCTCAAGTGGGCTTAAAGTTTACGGATTTGCCACCAAACATAGTAGGCTTAAAACATGATTTGCCACTCAACAAAGTGGGCTTAAAACTTATATTCATTGAATCATTCCAATTCAAACAACAAGCCTTCATCCACAGGCATTCAAGCAGTTTAGTATTTAAGTAGGTAACCTCATAGCAAGCATGCTAATCATACCAACATTCACACTTATGCAAATATGCTAAAGCATAAAAAACTCACCTAGTACTCCAAGCCAAAACAGAAAACTAGTTAGAAAGATGTATGATCCTAACTATACAAGATGTCTAATGCAACGCATGCGAAGAACGCCATTAATAGGCTCGGCTACTAAAATGACATATGAATCGATTTGATAACATGCGGTTTAAACACGTATTCAAAGAAGGTATTCAAATGGCAATGCAGTTTGAATGATGCGCCGAGCCTCGGTGCATGCAATACGAATGAATGGATAAAAGCATAAGGTATGCTAATTAAAACATGTCTTTAATCTAACCATCAAAAGCGGGTAAATAAAAGGGAGAAAGACGTGGGGTTAGAAAACATACACAGACACACGCACACTTCTTACAACATTATGCCTTCACGAAGGAGGGTTCGAATGAATAAAGCTAGCTAGCTAACTAGGCTACTTAAGCTAACTAATTATTAGCAAACTCGAATTAATTAACTATTCTAGTTAACTAATTACAAAACGAAATTGAATAACTAGTTAAACTAACTAATTAATTACAACTCTTAATTAGCTACAACTAATTAATTACAACACGTATTTAAGCTAGATATTTAAACGTTAAATAAGCTTGCAATGCAAGGGAGGCTCATGCACATGCCGATTTTCACCTGAAAAGCCACCGTTTTGCTACTGCAAGCCTCTGTTTGCACATTTGAACACTGACAATGCTGCCCACTTCCAGAATACCTTTGCTCCACCTTACCAACACACTGCCCAATTTTCATGGATGGCCGACAAGGGGCCGGTCGGCTACCAATGGTGGTCGGTCGGCTACTGATGGTGGCTGTTGGCCACTGATAACCTGGACTTCCTTGCTGCAATAGAGAGAGCAAACAGAGCAAAACAATGTATTTCCCAAGGGCTGTTTGTACTGTATGTCGCTCGTTATCATCGAAACAAACTCAAATGAGTGATACACTTAGCTCTCAAACCATCAACCAAGCAATTTCATTGCATGATGGCCAAAGAACCAAGTTGTACAAGTTCAATAAATGCACAAACAAGACCAAAATAACCATCACGCTATCATGCATGATCAAGGGCAATGGAGACCTAGGAAACTTGGCACATTTCATCACTTTGAGTATGAAATGTCCCAATTCTCTTTATGTTCAATTAACGTTCGATTGAACACATCAAAACAAAACCAATTCCTTATCTTGCACACTTTTAGTTTTTACTTGTTTACTTATTTTAACTTACCAATCCATTCTTTAACCAATTAGTCCATTGGTAAGTGTCTTCTAAGGTGAAAGAAGTGTCAACCATGGGATAGTTTAAGACATGAGAGAAGCTTCATGCCGTTGGTAATGAACCCTCAAAGGAGGATTAAACCGTTAAGCATGAGTCTCAATCTCAAGCTTAAACAACCCTAAGATTGAAACAACCCTCAAAGCAAATGAAAAGTAAAAAAATGAGGGAGATTGCAGAGATTATAAGTGCTGAAATTAGGTGAGAAAAAGCACTAAAACATGCAATCAACTCAAACCAATGGTGGTTAAAGCCTTAAAACACCAAGCTAGTGAAAGGATTTACACTACAACTATGCAATACAAGACTCAAAAGATACCAAACAGCCAAAACAATGGCAAAACAATTCAAAATAGAGTGCAAAACATGCTGGACTTGAGCCACAAAAAGCTAAAACATTAAGTTAATACATGGGGCTAACTAGGCATGCAAACAAGACACAAGGAAGGAAGGCTTACCCCTCCAATTTTGGACTTCAAAATGAGTTTTTTACCATTGAAAAACCTCTGAAATTCAATGGTTAAATGGCCCAAAAAAGTTGGTTTGAAAGTGGTGAAGAAAGGTACAAAAGCTTTACAAGCTAAGAATCGAGAAAGGTGAACAACCCCATAATTGAAAATGGCCTCAAACCACCACTTTTAGGCCACAAAAATAGAGTTTTTGACAGTTCAAAACCAGCCCCAAAACAGTTGAAAAAGATGGCAAAGCAAGTGTGCAAAACAAGTATAAAAGGAGAGTGTTATACCTCTTGAAGGGAAGACACAAATTGGCTAACAATCCAAGCCAAAAACCTACTCCTAGAGCTCAAAACAAGTCCTAAGCTACCTCATCCCAGAGATGATCAACTTCGATTAAGAAAGTGTATGCAAAAATATGGTATATCTAAGCTATCATGCACAAATTTCCAAGAGAGAGAGAGAGAGAGAAATCTAGAGAGAGAGAGAGATAATTTGGTCCCAAATTTTCTTTCACTCCTAAAATGTTCAAACCACTAAAGCAAGAAGAGAGATCCTCATTATATAAAAAATATGAGTCTTGGGTTGAAAATATCTAAAAGGGACAGCTGCAGCATTTGGACAACTGGACAAAATATCTGGGCTTTACACCAGTGGCCGGTTGTCCACCAGTGGTGGCCGGTCGGCCACAGATGGTAATTGTCAGCCACCTGTCGGCCACAGAAAAATCTGCTTCCAAGGCCGACTTCAAATGGGCATATCTCAGTCATCCGGACTCCTTTGCAAATCATTCTTTAGTCTAAATTGAAGCCCCAGAAGTCTACTTTCCAATGGTGGTAGCCTCACATCTAAATTCTAAGTGTGCTAAGAGATATGCCTATTTTAAGTGAAGGTTGCTCAGTTTTTAGCTTAATCGGATTGATGCCTAACTTCACACGGCCATTTCTCCCTCATTCGGACTCAGCTTTAGGATATTCTTGAGTGTAAAATGAAGCCCCGGAAGTCCAATTTCCAATGGTGGTGGACTCACAACTCAAGTCCAAGTGTAGAAAAGGATAGGCCTGATTTAGTGAGGCTGCCCATTTTTATCTCAACGGTTTCATACCCAATTTCTTCCCCAACTAGTTTTCTTCCCTCCCCTCCAATTTTATTCAACTTCAAACGTTTGAATAAGATGTTTTAAAAGATTTTTGAAAGAGTTCACCTCCCTTTCATTTATTTCTACTTTGTCCTTTCTCGGTTTACCGAAAAGTGTAATTTTTAACGAAATGTGAGCCTCGGAACATCGTAGAAACTTTTGAGGAAAATATTTTGAAAAGAGGGTTTTAATGTCTAAAATGATTTTTGGTCAAAATCATTTTGGTCCAAAATGGGGTGTAAGGTTGGGATTTAGAGCTCCTCTTCCTGAAGAAATCGAACGTTTGTACAGTATAACTTTCATCGTCGAGTGATCAACCCGTGGCGCCGAAGGCTTAAAGGCGGTGAAAATGGGGTGTCCACACACCTGTTTATCATTATCTTGATCACAGGAGGATTGTCACTCTATCAGAGGCTATGGAGCCACGACCGCTAGGGACTGGTATCTAAAGCTCCCCGCTGGCATACGTTACATCATAAATGAGGCTGGCTTTGGTTTGTTCTGCTCTGGTCTTTCCCGCCACATAGCGAGTCAACCACTCCTTGGAGCATTGGTAGAGAGGTGGTGGGATACCATCAACTCCTTCCACTTCTCTGCTACTGGGGAGATGACGATGACTCCCTATGACTTTTCTATGCTCATTGGCATAGGAGTAGGATGTCACTCGATCCCTTATGATATGGACATAGGCGAGTGGGAGGCTGCCTGGACCTACCTGTTGGGGGCATGCCCACCGCTATACTGACCAGCCATGGTGCAATACAGTTGGTTTATGGAGCAGTTCTGTGGGAGCAAGCCGCAGATACTAGAGGAGACTGATCAGTATGCCCGGGGTTTTTTGATGTTCCTGCTCGGCACCACATTGTTTGCGAAGAAGTGGAACACTGTAAGATTATATCTTCATGGCCCGCAGGAGGGGAGACAGAGTCGGATGCTATAGGCGAGCCTGAGAGGTACGCCGTGCAACTTTCACCTCTGCTTCATATTTTTGTGTTTCCATTTATGTGCATTCTGCTTTATACTTTCTGTACACTGCATCTGCATTTTTTACACCTCTACACTGTGCTTTCTGCATCGCACATTCTGTATTTTCTACATCTATACACTGTGTACTCACTGTTGCCTTCTGCTTTCTATATTATGTATTTTCGATATCTGTACTTACTATACATTGTACTACACATTCTGCTTTCTGCAGCCTTTGCATCCTCTGTATCTATACACTGTATACTCACTGTTGCCTTTTCCTTGCAACTTTGGGTATACGCATCTTTCCCGACTCTTGCTCCAGAGTCAGAGGTGGAGATGCCCCCCGTTGTACCATATTCTCACCGGTATGATGGCAGATGGCTGTGGAGGACCTGAGAGACTTTCGTATTCTTTCACCGGTACTTTGACACGGTGACCGCCGATGAGGTAACCCAAACTCACAATTATTTTTGCTTTACTTCGGCTCTAATTCATACTTTAATATCTGACGGTGACTAACAATCTATGCATTCTCTGTTTGTAGATCATTTGGCAGCCTTGGGTGACGATGCCAGTCGAAGTTAGAGACCAGTATGCTGGAGCTTGGGGAGCTTCCTATTTTCGGCTTCTGCTGGAGGGCCCAGTTTGTCAAGCCTGGTTTCTAGGCGAGCGGTTCGTGCGCCAGACCATGGGTTTGCCCGAGCCAGTAGTTCCCATGGCGCCTCTTACATCTATGAGGACTACAGAGAGCCTCTCTTTCCAAGAGATGATTCAGTTCACTGGAGGCCTAGACGCTAACTATTTTCTTGGGGAGGGGCATTATTCGACATTCATCCAGACATACCTCATGCCTTCCTTGACGGGTGCTCGTGCTCGTATAAACAGAGTGGCAGGTCCTCCCATGGAAGGTGGGACTCGGGCGACGAGAGCCAAAACTAGAGGGGCCCATTCCGCTGGGCAGGTCGCCGATTGGCTAGAGCTTCCAACCAAGTTGACATGCTAATGGCATACTAGGGATCCTTACCAGGTCTCGATTGAGCCTGCAGTGGCCGGGCATGCACTTGTTGAGGTTCAAGGCCCAACACATGTATGGACCATTCTTTATGTTTGAATCCTATATTTCATTTTAGATATGTTCATTGCAGATACTGATCACCCAAATACATTTGCAGGCCTCCACAGAGTACACGGAAAGGCCCTCGAGCTGATAGTCTGCTTGATGGGCATGGTGCAGAGAAGAAAGGCGCTGCTCAGTTTCAACGGTATTCAAGTAATTTTCTCTATTTTCTGCCCGCATTTCAGTATTTTCCACGTTGTTGTACACATCATTCTTACTGAAGCATTGATACTCATACCACAGTATACATTTTGTCCCTTGTCACATCATACTGATATGTTGCACTAACACACCATACTACATTTGCACTATATCTAGCTCATTGCATTCCAACATTTTTATCATACTGCATTTGCAACTATACATTACATCAGATATGTCAATACTATATCTTTTCAGGTTCCAACCGTACCGAGAGCACCAACGGCGGCGACTGCGCCTGCACCATCACCACCTTCTCCAGCAATAGAAGAGAGGGAGAGACAGGCCCCAGCACGCGGTCGAGAGGAACATCATGGTCGAGGCCGGAGGAGCCCTTCGGAGCCAGTGTTGAGTGACGACGATGCTAAGACCAGTGGCTCCAAGGAGGTAGTGAGTCCGCAGTTTGAGTCCTCCGAGAGCCGAGATGATGGTGACTCAAGATCTGAGAGTGGAGGTGATGTTGGGTTAGGCTCTGGAGCAGAGAGCGGCGATGACTCTGGTTCTGGCTCCGGTTTAGGGTTTGCATCAAACAGTGGCGTTGATGGAGACGGCTCTAAGTCTCCACCCAAGAAGAGAACGAAGAGGGCCTCTTGAGCCTGAGATGACTGGCTCTGGTTTATTTGTACATTTGCTTAGTTTCTTTTTGCTAGTAGCATTAGTACGTGTATAGCCTTAGGAAGTTTTATTTTTGCTTTAAAACTTGTACTTCTCTTTGTAAAAAGCCATGATCGGAATGAAAATTCAAAGTTTTATGAAAAATGTGTTGTCATTTTTGCATCATGAGCACCATATATGCATGAAACGAACAAGGAATTGGGAATGGCCAAGAGCACTTGATTAAAACAAGGTGTTTAATCTGGTAACAAACCAACCAACAACCAAAATACAAAATGCAATATCCAACTCGATAATCAAAACAACCACAACTCGATAAACGAAACCAAAAAAAGGCTCAAAGCAAGACCTTAAAATGCACAAAGTGCAGAACAAAACATATTCCTGCAGCATTTTTTAGCACACAGGTGGACGGTAGATGTAGACACCCCATTTTTGACCGTCCTCAGGACTTGGTTGTGCTTGCAGGTACATCCAGCCACTAGTTCGATTGCTCGTCGGGTACTTGACTTTCGCAGCGGAATGTCACAGGTTTGAGCTTTCCAAACCCTGTCTCCTTTCTGCCCCATTTTTGGACCATGTGTTGGTCCTTTCAGCATGATTCTCATAGTGCACCGCCGGCCATTGTGTGGCACTACCGGCCATGCATTTTCCCCTGCATGCTACTGATGATGCCTACCGGCCATCAATGAGGCACTGCTGGCCACAGCTGATGGCCGGCAGAAACCTTTGTCTCAGCAGATTTCACTCCAGATCTTTTGAGCCAACTGGTTTTCACTCATCCCTCCTCCATACACGATGAAGCCCTTTCCAAGCTTGTTTAACAAGCTTTTTATTGCATTCTTCTATATAAGGAGAGGCTCCTCCTCTCCAGCAGAGGTGAAGCAATTTTGGAGAAGTTATATCTCTCTCTCTCTCTCTATTTCTCATTCTCTCTCTATATTGTTGTTGGTTTTGTGCCTTAAAGTCCATTTTCCTCTCAATTTTGCACTACAACAACTAGAGATATGCCACCACCTTTGAGCTGAGGTTCTCGGGAGTGTTACTTGAGCTCTGAAAGTTGGTTTTTGGCCTCAGAGTTTGCTGGTTTCGAAGTTGAGCTTCAAGGGTGAGTATTTTTCCCTTTTTAGCATTTGTTTGTATCTCATTTTTGCCATCCTTGCATGTTGTTTTAGGCCTTACTTTCAACTGAAAAAAGTTCTGTACTTAAGTGCTTTTGATGATTGTTTAAGGCCTCTTTGGTGTTTAGGGTGTTCTACCCTCTTATATGCCTTGTTTGGCCTTGTTTTGTGCCATGCTTTAAGGCCTTTGAGTTAGTCTTTGTTTGGCCCTTTAGCCACTAAAATCCAGTGGATTTTCAGTGGTAGGCATGTGGTTTTGAGGCCTCAAATCAGAGGGGGTGACCCCCTCTCTTTTTGTTTTGCTTGCTTGAGTTATTGGCCTATCAAATGAGCATGTATCTCTATACTTTTGGGGCTTAGTTCAGGCACTTTTTTTGTGACTTTTAGGGCCTACCTTAACTCTATCCATGGCTGGTTTGGTCACCTTATGCATGCATCTTGTATGTGTAGTGTAATCCCATTTGTGGCTCATCAAAGTAGCATGTCTTGCTAGGATGTATTGGCCCCATTTCAGTGGGTTTTTGATCATCATTTGACATATCATAACTCTATCTAAAGTTGATTTGGTAGTCTCTTGAGTGGCTCATGTACTTGTAGAACAAATCTTGCTTACTAGCTTTGTATGCATGATGTTTTGGCTCATCATTCTAGCATATTTTAGGTATGCTCCAAATTTTATTCATATTTTGGGCTATTCTAAGACTGTTTTGGGCTTTCATGGTCATATGATTCATGTTTTGTATAGCTATGGTGCAAATACTTTGACTAGTCTTGAGTTTTGAGGGAGCTTGCATGCTTAACTTGCGATGTTTGCATGCCTTGGCATCATTTGAAATGTTATATCAGTGCATATTTCATGGTCATACACTTGCCTTTGTCATGCTTTCAATGCCTTGAAGAGTTGGTGTTTTATGCCTCATGAATGGATCATTGTGCATGCCTCTATGCTTAGGTCTTTGGGATGCCATCTCAGTGGATTTTTGGGCTTATTTTGACATACCATAACTCTGATTTTTATTGGTTAAGTCATGCCATGTTGGGTTGAAATAGGTGTAGTGCAATCCCCCTTGTTGGCCTTACTTGCATCATCCTTTATGCCTTTCATGTTGACTTGTTTTGGCCTTGGTCCATACATGTTTTAGATTCATTTTGGCATGATCTAGGACTGTTTTGATTGTCCTTGGTCCTTTGGGGTTTGATTCATGTGGCCTTGGTACAAGCTCCTTGGTTAGTCTTAAGCTTTGAACATCCTAGCATGTTATGCTTGCATTGTTTAGTTGATTTGGCATCAATTTACTTGAGATTTCAGAGCTTACCTCATTGCCACATTATCATGATTGTCACTCCTTGCTTATGTATGAGAGTTGTGTCCCTATGCCTTAATTCTTAGGCCATTACATGTGCATGCTTTGCTTCGCATTTCATACCATCATTTCATCATCTTGGCCACTAATATGGGCATGACTGAGGTTTGCCCATTTTTAGTTTAAGTCCATTTACCATGTTGCTCAAATGTTGTTACATTGCATCATGCTCGCATGCTTGAGTTGCATGACATTTGCATGCTTGTTGCATTGCTTGGTACATTGTATGTGGTGACATGTTGTTGCATGCTTGACATATAGCATGTTGTTGCATACTTGCTCCATTGTATTGTTGTCGCATGCTTGAGTTACATTGCATACTTGCATGCTCATATTGCATTAGCATTGTGTTTGGCACACCTTGCACTGCATTGTGTTTGGTTTGGGTGTTAAGCCAAACACGAGAAACGAGGGACGTTTCATACTTGAAGTGATGAAAAGTGCCTCAATTCTCGGTCGCCGACGCTTGACGATGCATGATAGAGTTCTAGGCATTTATGTGTTTTTGTGCATTCATTCTACATTGATTTGCACAAGTTGGATCTTTGGCCATCATGCATCGGGATGCGTGATTGATGGTCTTGGATCCGATTATGCCTCTCCTTTGATGTTTTGAGGTGATATGGGATGGCATAGTGCGTACATATCCTTGGGAGACCCTCCATTTCCTCTGTTTTGTGCTCTGCTGCAGCTTGGTGTCACAGCAGACCAGTGGCCGGCACCCCCTTGTTGTTGGCCGGTAGCTCTTTACCTTTGGCCGGCAGTGCCTACTCTTGGCTGGCAGTGAGGTCGGTAGTAGGTCCTCATGGCCGGTAGGCCACTGGTGCATTCCCCAGCATGTTTTTGGTAAGATCCAGTAGCTAGTTCTCAAGGACACCCTGCAGACAAAGCCTCAAGAGAGCAACTGGAGAGCTTTTCGGGACGGCAACCGAGCATGCATCTTATTCTCCTTCAAGCAGAGCTGGAACAACTTATTTTAATGCTTTACTTGTTAGTTAGCTTTAATTTGTAATTTAATTAGTTAATTTCTTAATTAATTAAGTTTTGTAATAATTAGTTGTAGCTAGTTATTCATTCGGTTATGTAATAATTAATTAGCTTGTTAGTTAGTTAATTAGTCGGTTTGTATTATTCATTCGGACCCTCCATCGAGAGGGCGAGTTGTTGTAATAAGCGTGCGTGTGTGAGATGCATGTCTTCCAACCCCCATTTCTTTCTCCTTTTTACTTACCTGCTTTCAGTGGTTAGTTTTAGGGCATGTTTCAATTAGCATCCTTATGCTTGCATGCGTGCATCATTCATCTATCTTGCATGCACCGGGCTCGGCGCATCATACTAACTGCATCGTATTTCAAATACCGATTTGAATACATGATTATCAAGTTGTATCTCATATGGCATCTTAGAATAGCCGAGCCTATTTCTAGTTGCATTTTACATGTGTTGCATTAGCCATCTTAACATAGCTAGGATCATGCATTGATAACTAACTAGCTATTGTTTTGGCTCGGAGTACTAGGTAAGCTTTTATACTTTAGCATACTGCATGTGTGTTATTGATTGCCATAATAGCATGCTTGCTATGAGGCTAACTGCTTAGTTGATATAACTGCCTGAATGCTTGTGGGTGAAGGTTGGATTGCTTGAATTGGAACAATTCATTGAAATCCTCGATTTAGCCTACTTGCGAGTAGCAGACTCCAAACCATTTTCAAACAAACAAATGTGCAATGTTTTGTTCCAACTTAGGCGATCTAGTCTATACTTGTATGCTGTGCGCATCACATTGTAATTCTAGGTTTAATAATCGGAAAAAGAACACATGTGTTTTCAAAAATAAGATATCATGCTTAGTACAGGCCGATCTTTGATCGAGCGAGCGGGGGTGCTCATTGCATGACCTTCCCCTCTCGTACCCAAGTTCGCGAGCCAAGGCAACTTTGGTGTTGACGGACACGTGGCCTTAGGCATGAGTCAGGGTTTCCTAAATTTCCCCAAAATAAAATATTTAGGTGACGACTCTATATCTGGCAAAGCAGTCCATGTTTGGCACTTTTTTACAAAAATCAGTTTTCCAAAATGATTTGCCGGATTTGGACTCTTTGGTGATTTATCGGTCTTGCATTCAACTTTGCAAGATCAGATTCAGAACCGTGACATTGAGTCCGAACTATGGTAAGCCCAAATGAACAAAACGGGATTTTCACGCCGATATTTCGCTGCGCGCGGAGCCCAGGACGTTCGGGCGCGTCCACAGTAGAATAGACAAGAAAGTTGTCGGCCTCATAAAGAACTTGTCAACTATCTGCCGGCCATGGATAGAATTTGCCGGCCACCAATAGTGGCCTGCAGGCCATAAAAGTGGACTGCCGGCCACAGTAATGACCTGCCGGCCACCAATGTGCTAGTTTCCACTTACTGCTTTATCTTCTACAAAAGCTTCAACTTCGTCATTTTTTCTCCAGAACTCATTTTATCTGCTATTTTTGCCACAAATGGAGCCATTTCTTGCCCAATACCTGAAGGATTGGATTGCAACTTTGGAAGGCTCGAAAGAGGTGAATTTTTGGTGTTTTAAATGCACTTTTCCATTGAGTCGGACTCCACTTTGTTTTCCATTCTTTCTTGCCGGGCTAGATGTTGGAACCCAATTACGCACGTCTTTAGCTTCGGGGGACAAGAAATGTGCCCGACAGTTGAAGAATTTCAGGCGTTAATGGAATCCCGGTAGGATGAGAAAATCATGTCCCAGTCTCGTTTTGGCCACGCCGAAGCTTTGGGACGAATGTGTGGATTCATTATGCACGAGGCTCAATCTCTGGCCCACCACAGAGAACTAGACATTCCTAGTTTGATTCATCGATTTTTCGACGCCGGTGATCGTGACGATCGTCTTTGGCGAGGCTTTCGATAACATTCCCTCTGCTTATGTATGCTAGCTCATTTCCTTCTTGCCCCTAGTTTTGGCAGATCTAGCATTCGCTTGATTGAAGTAGTGCAAGGCCTGAAAGAAGGCAAGAGTTGCATTGGCTTGGCACTAGCCGAAATATTGATGGGCTTATATGCCTTCCATCGATGGGAGACTACCAAATTCGTGGGAAGTCCATTACTTCTCCAGGTAATGTTTTCCACCCTTTCTAATATGTGTTTCTCACATCACTTAGCACTCATGCTCTGCTTTTTTCTCTCAAAGCCCATTTCTCACTTTTCTCTCAACATACATCTCTTTATTCTTTAATCTCTCTTTTCTTTCAGCCCTCTCCAGGCGTGGCTTATAGATAAGCTGAAGGTAGTGGATTCTTGCCCTGAGTACTCAGCTTGAGGTTACTTCTTTCGCAACCAACTAGTGGATTTTTCGAATGAGGGGTAGTGGTGCGAATGGATGTGCAACAGGTCTACTGCTGACATAGCTTGGCGTTGTCCCTGGCTTAATCTGACCGAGATAAGCTACAGCATGGCTCGGCAGCTTGGCATTCAGCTGATTGGCTTGACACACTATGTATTCTACTTCCCTTTCTGATTCAGACGTCAGTTTGGTCACGATCAGATCTGCCCAGAGGAGGGGGTAGAGTACCCGGTTTCATTCCCCATCCGAGGTTCACATTTGGCTAGATACCTCACTGCTTGGAGGACGAGAGAGCTTCTGGCCCCTACCCCTACTTTCAGTTGTGCCCTTTCTGGCGAGTACCTAACTTGGCTCGAGGATGAGGCACAAACCGGACCCACTTTAGCATCATAAGCTTCCACAAGCACAAGCGGGGGACGCAGGAGCACCTGAATCATCTATGCCCCTAGTTTATGGCTTTAATCTTTACTTTTCAAGTTTTATGAATGTAATAAAAAGTAACTTGATTTGTATCGAAAGTTGGAGAACTTTGTATTGAAATCAATGAAATTAAAGTTGTGAGCACTGAAAATTTTCCTTTTGGTCCAAAAATAGTCTAAGCTGTAAAAGGCAAATTTGAACAAAAATCAACTTTTATTAAAACTTTTCAAAGCCATTTTTGATAAGGATCACCACTTGACACGCACAAAATCTATTCTCGAGATATACAACCTCGAATCCAAAAGATCACATATTGCCCCTTGATTGAATAAGACTGCTCAGCACTGTAACCAATTCTTCTTCCAGAGTAAGGACCACAACCGAACTTTCAGATAAAGAACTGACAAAAATGACCTGATCAGATACATGGACTGGACAGTTCAGTTAGAGGTGTTTACGGCCGAACTTTAGGATGAAGTTACCTACATATCCCGAAGATGGGAATTAGGCCTTACGTAGTTCGGTTCGCGTTTACTCAAGTATTAACTCTCTCCATTTGCGCTATAACTTTTGCCAAGGCCGCCCTTTAGGGTTTTCAACCTTGTGAGCTCAGTTTTTCTTTATTTCTAATTTTTTGTACTCTAACTTTTGCCTAGGTCGCCCTTCCGGGTTTTCAGCCTAGCGAGCCTCTCAAGGATAATATTTCTTCAACTTGTCTATATTGATCGATTGGGAAAATTCTAGGCCATCTAGGTCTATAAGAATTACAGCTCCACCTGACTAGATAGTTTTGATGATGTAAAAACCAATCCAATTAGGTCTGAACTTGCCCCTAGGGTCATGGATGGGAGCTCGGTTATATTTCAGCACCAAATCCCCCTCTTTGAGATTCCGGGACTTAACCTTCTTGTTAAAAACCCTAGCAATTCTGCGTTGATAACCCTGAACATGGTATAATTCTTCCAGTCTTCTCTCATCAAATAGGATCAGTTCTTCAAACCTGTTCTGCTGCCAGTACGCCTCTACTATTTGACACTCAACCGTAACTCGCAGGGACGGGACTTCTATTTTGATTAGCAGAGCAGCTTCAATCCCATAGACAAGAGAATAAGGAGTTGCCTCTGTAGATATCCGGATTGAAGTTCTATAGCCCCAGAGTGCGAATGGCAATTTGTCTGGCCAGTGCTTGTAGATCTCAACCATTTTCTGCAAAATATGCTTGATGTTCTTGTTGACAGCCTCAACAGCTTCGTTGGTTTGTGGCCAGTATGTAGATGACTTATGGAAAGCCACATTGTATTTCTCCAACAAGTCTATCACTTCTTTCTTGAAATGGGAGCCATTATCTGAAATGATCTCGTTTGGGACTCCATATCGGCAAATGATATTATTTTGGATAAATTTAGCCACATACGCTGCTTTCAACACTACATAACATTGAGCTTCCACCCACTTCGTCAATTAATCAATTACCACCAAAATGTATTCATGCCTGTAGACGCGCCCGAACCTCCCGAGAGGGAATCCCGTTTTGTTCATTGGGCTCACTACAGTTCGGACTCGATGTCACGGTTCTGAATCTAATCCCGCAAAGTGCAATGTGAGACCGATAAATCACCAAAGAGTCCAAATCCGGCAAATCGTTTTGAAAAACAGATTTTTAGAAAGAAATGCCAAACATGGACTGCTTTGCCAGATACAAAGTCGCCACCTAAATATTTTATTTTGGGGGAATTTAGGAAACCCAGACTCGTGCCTAAGGCCACGTGTCCATCATCACCAAAGTTGCCTCGGCTCGGGAACTTGGGTACGATTGGGGAAGGTCAACTATGAGTACCCCCGCTCGCCCGATCAAAGATCGGCCACTACTAAACATGATATCGAGTTTTTGAAAACACATGTGCTCTTATTCCGGTTTATTAGCCTAGAATTACTATGTAATGCACACAGCATACAAGTATAGATTAAATCGCCTGAGTTGGAACAAAACATTTCATGTTTGTTTATTTGAAAATGGTTTGATGGCGCTACTCGCAAGTAGGCTAAGACGTGGATTTGCCACCCTCAAGTGGGCTTAGAAAACAGGGTGATGTGCCACTCTCAAGTGGGCTTAAAACTCGCAATCAATGAATTGTTCCAATTCAAGTAATCCAACCTTCACCCACAGGCATTCAGGCAGTTATATCACATAAGCACATAGCCTCATGGTAAGCATGCTATCATGGCAGTCACTCACACGCATGCAAGGATGCTAAAGCATAAACACTCACCGAGTACTCCGAGCCAAAGAAAGAAGCTAATTAGAAATCATGCATGAATCCTAACTATGCTAAGAATGCCTAATGCAACACATGCAAAAATGCAACTACAATAGGCTCGGCTATTCTAAGATGGCATATGAGATGCAACAATCGATATATGTATTCAACTTGGAATTGAAATACAATGCAGTTAGCATGATGCGCCGAGCCCAGTGCATGCAATACAGATGAATGAATGCAAACATGCGAACATATAGATGCTAATTGAAACATGCCCTAAAACTAACCATCATAAGCTGGTAAATAAAAGGGAGAAAGACGTGGGGTTGGAAGACATGCATCACACACACGCACACTTATTACAACAGTTGGCCCTCTCGACGGAGGGTCCGAATGAATAGTACAGAATAAACTAGCTAATCTAAGCTAATTAAACTAATTATTACACAACATTAATTAATTAATGAATTAACTAAGTAAGTAAGGAAACTAGCATGTAAATTAAACAAAATGGACTACCTCAGCTCTGTTCCGAATGATAGGGACGCATGCATGCTCAAGTCGCCTTGTCGGGAAATCCATCGCGATGCCTCGATTTGCCTCTGTTTGCAACTGGTCCCAGAACACTACACAAAGCTCCAGAAGGCTGCTGACTAGTTTTTGTTACTGGTTTCCGGTTTGCTGCAACAGAGAGTGAGAAAGGGGCATGGCAAAGCATTTTCAACATATGTGTGCATGACCACTCTCCCCATCATTGCACAAGCTCCAGAGAGTGTAGTCCTCGATCCTCGTGCCACCAATCACGCATCTCGATGCATGATGGCCGAGGAGTCGGATTGCACGACTCGATGTAAAATGAATGCACCTATAAACACAACAAGGCCTAAACTCCATCATGGGTAATCCGAAGTGTCAGCGACCGAGAATCGAGGCACGTTTCATCACTTGGAGTACGAAACGTCCCTCGTTTCCCGTGTTTGGACTAAACCCTATTCCAAACACGATGCAATATACATGGCATACACAATACGACTAGCATGCAACCCTAAATGCAATGCAACCTAATCATGCTAGCATGCGAGGGATGATATGCAAACATGCAACTAGCATACACAATGCTATGAACTAAGAATGGCATACTCAATGCACATGAACTATATGGCATACGCAATGCACATACGAAGATGGGCATGCATGAAGACATGAACAAAGCATACACAATGCGACGATCAAGCATGCGACAACATGGATATGGCATACATAATGCAAGATGGACTTAAACTAAAATGAATGGGCCTCAGCCACACTCAAATCAGTGGCCATACATGATGAAAATGAAGCAACAACACACATGCAAACATGTACAAATGCAAGGGACCAAACCTAAGGCACAAAGTGCAACTCCACCAAAGCATGATAAGCATGAAATATGGCGTACAATCACATATTTTCCAGCTCTGAAATGACATGCAAGATGGTCCCGAATCATGCAAACACCACACACAATGCATGCTAGATGGCCCAAATACCGAAACTAGTGAAGTGCATTACACTAGAGGTATGCAAAGCGATGCTCAAATGACTAAACCAATCCCAAACAGTCCCTATACAGACCCAAAACAGTGGCAAAATATGTTGGGATGGTGGCTCGGAATGCATTTAAATGAAGGTCGTGCAATGGCTCACAAACGAGGCATAATGATGCAACTCTCAAGGGCACTTAAAGCATGGAAAATATGGGAGTATGGTACAAATATAAGCTCTGAAATAACATTCCCAATGATGCCAACACATGCAAATACTTCAAGTTAGGCATGCAAAAGTGCTCAAAACTCAAAGCTAGTCGAAGCTATTACAAAACAAGTATGCATGGCAAACATTTTTCGACCATGAGGCCTCAAAAAAGAGCTAAGGCAGCCCAAAATATGAACAAAATCAGTTTAGAACATGGCCAAAATATGCTAGACTGGAGGGCCAAAACAACATGGACTGTAGGCTAGTAAGCATGAGTTATACTACAAGCATATGAAGCATTCAAGAGGCCACTAAACCAGCAAAATTTAGAGACATGACATGCCAAATAAAGCCCAAAAACCCACTGAAACATGATCAATGCATGCAAGAATGACATGCTCCTTTGATAGGCTATAAGATGGGTTATTCTACACATGCAAGAGACACACCCAAGGTGACAAAACCAACTCCGGAAAGAGCCTAGGAAGGCCCTAAAAGTCACTGAAAAGGGCCTAAAACAAGGCTTGGAGATGTGCAAATGAAGGCTCCTTTGATAGGCCAAAAATGCTGGTAAACAAGACAACAAGAGAGAGGGTCACCTCTCTCTGATTTAGGCCCTCAAAATAGCATGCTAACCACTAAAAATCCACTAGATTTTAGTGGTAAAAAGGCCAAACAAAGATCAATACAAAGGCCTTAATGCATGGCTCAAAACAAGGCAAAATGAAGCATGCAAGGGGGTAGATGACCCCTAACAGAAAAATGATCTTAAACAGACATGTTAAGGGCCTCAAAATAAGACTTTTTTCAGTTTACACCAAAGCTCAAATATGCTTGCAACTATAGCTAAAGGATGAAGCAAAATAAAGCCTTAAAAGGGAGAAGGTCCATGCCAAAAATGAACCAAGACGGATGCAAAACGAGGGTTCGGGGGTCAAAACGCGCAGCCGGGTGCCCCGAAAACAGGCCGTTAAGCATCGAAAGTGGCGTGCGACCACGAAGGTGGTCTCCCGGGCCACAGTGTCCCTCTAGACAGAGGAAACAAGGTATGTGCCAAAAATCAGAGCAAACGGAGAATGTTAAGCGGTCCCAAGCCTAGGCGCACGGCCGACGGCCCCGAAAACCGGAAACTAGTCTCCAAACGGGAGCAGTGGCCTACGACCACGAAAAGTAGCCTACGACCATTGAGAGATGGTCTACAAGACCTCTCCCTCCCTCTGGGAAGAGAAAGCAAGACCTGGTCCGCAAACCGAGGCAAAGCATGAAAGGGTCCCGAGGTCCAGGGGTAAGGACCTCAGCCGAAACTCCGAAACCTCAGAACGAACACAACATGCACAATCACCGAGTGCTCAATCGATGACGTCTGAGTCTTAAGGTCGGTCAAAAATGGGGTGTCTACAATGCCCGTTTGATCCTTTTGGTGTGACTGTGCCAATGACGTCGATTCTCCAGATTGAGAAAGGCCATGGTGAAGTCATGTTGTACAACTTCTACGACGGGATGTTTATGCGATTAGCATGAATTTGGCATTTGTGGCATCGCCAAACAAAACTGATACAATCCTCCTCCATAGTAGACCAGTAGTAACCTTGCTTGAGAATTTTCCGGGCTAACATTACTCTGTTCATGTGTGCTCTGCACTCTTCTCCATGGATGGCCTTCATTAGGCGCTTTGATTCCTCTGCTTTGACACATAACTTGTGCATTCCCAGATGACCTCTTTTGTACAGTTTACCTTTGCAGATGATAAATTGAATGGCCATCCGCCATATTGCCCTCTTATCTTTGGTATTTGTCCCTGGTGGATAGACCTCATTTTCCAAGAAGTTCCAGATATCATAGAACCAAGGGTTTTGATCTTGTACTTTATCTATTACGGCGATAGCCAGCGTATACCTCTGCTCAATAATGATCGGACGCATCTGGACTCCAAGCGGGATGTCTATCATGGATGATAGAGTTGACAAGGCATCAGCGAACCTATTGTTCTCTCTTAATAGATGTGTGAAAGTCAGCTTTTCAAACCTAGGAATCAGAACGTCCAGGGTTTAGTGATAAATCTTCATCTTTTCTTTTTTGACCTTCCAGTCTCCATTTGTTTGAGATACAACTAGGTTAGAGTCTCCAATGACGTCCAACCTTTTTGCCCTTAATTCTAGGACGGCTTCCAAACCAGCGATACATGCCTCATACTCTGCTTCGTTATTGGATACCTTGAACCAAAGTTTGAAGGCTAAAGGTATATGGGAATTGTCGGGTGCTATTAGCAACACACCTATCCCATAACCATACTAATTAGATGCTCCGTCAAAGTACATTAAGTCTTTTCCTCAACTTGTAGAATGGCTTCATCTGGGAACAGGTATTCTACTGCTTCATCCCCTTCCACTGGGTGATATGCCAGGAACTCCACCATAGCTCTCTCATTGACTGACTTGCGAGTGACATACTTCAGATTAAATTTGAAGAGAAGAAGCAACCAACGAGCTAGTCTACCCATAAGCGCTGGTTTTTTAAAGAGATATTTGATGGGATCTAATCTTGAAACCAGAATTACGGAGTGAGCAAACAAGTAGTGCCTCAACTTTCTAGTAGCCCATACCAAGGCTAGGCAAGCTTTTTCTAACGGGGTGTAACAGGTCTCCTATTCCAGTATTTTCTTGCTCAAATAATAGATGGCTTTTTCCACCCTATCCTCAAATTCTTGAGCAAGCATGCATCCCATTGTTGTGTCCGTTACTGACAGATACAAAATCAAAGGCTTCCCTGGCTCTCACAGTGACAACACGGGTAGATTTTGAAGGTACTGCTTGATTTGCTCAAAAGCGAATTGACACTGATCATTCCATCGGAGTTTCTTTCCTTTCTTCAGAAGACCAAATAGTGGTTCACAAGTCATGATTAATTTAGAAATAAACTGTCTTATAAATTGCACTTTACCCAGAAAGCTTCGCACCTCTTTTTCAGTCCTTGGTGGTGGCATTTCTAGGATGGCCTTGATTTTGGAAGGATCTACCTCGATGCCCCTCTGTGTGATCAAGAAACCCAGCATTTTCCCTACTGTCACGCCGAAAGTATACTTCTGCGGAATCAATCTCAGTCTGTATTCTCTGATCCGTTGAAAGAATTTCTTCAAGGCGGTGTAGTGGCCCTCTCTTTCTTTGGACTTGACAATCACGTCGTCCACATATACCTTGACCTCTTTGTGGATCACATCATGCAAAATTGTGGTCACAACCCTTTCATAGGTAGCCCCAACATTCTTCAACCCAAACGGCATCACTCTGTAGCAGTAGGTACCCCACGGCATAGTGAAGAAAGTTTTCTCTCTATCCTCGGGCGCCATCAAAATCTGGTTATATCCAGAAAATCCATCCATGAAGATGACCAATGCATGACCTGCGGTGAAGTCTAGCAACTCATCAATGTGAGGTAGAGGAAAGTCGTCCTTTAGACTGGCTCTGTTCAAATCCCAAAAGTCAACACAGACTCTAATTCTGCCATCTTTCTTCGGCACAAGGACGATGTTGGCCTACCATGTTGGATTCTCAGACACAAGCAATAACCTTACGTCTATCTGCTTGGTGATCTCCTTCTTAATTTTCAAAGCCCAATCTGGGCATATTCTTCGCAATTTCTGTTTGACGAGTCGGGCCTCGAGGTCAAGAGGGATCCGATGCTGTACAATCTCATGATCAATTCCAGGCATGTCTTCGTAGGACCATGCGAAAACATCTTTGAAATCTTTTAATAAAGCGACTAAGTGCTCGCGTTCCTCCGAAGACAACGTGGATCCGATTTGGACCAGACGCGAATCCTTCTCAGTACCTACATTAAAAGCAATGATTTCATCAGCAAGGGGTTTTGCAAACCTCTCATCTTCTCGATTAATTAAATTTTTTAAAACTAGTGGAATTCCTTTCTCATCGTTTTCATTAAAATTTTGAAAGTCTTGATCAATGTAATAAACAAGCGGCACGGAGAAATACTCAAAATCTATAGTGGCATTCTCATTTAAAAAATCCAGCTCATCTAGCTCTTCAGTTACAACCGACTCCAAAGAAAAAGAAAAAGACGACCTGGACAAGACTTTCACATCTGGGTTATCACCCCTAGGAATACCGGACTCAGACTCAGAAGAACCGGAATCTGATTCTGACTCCACAGACTCTATGGAATCAGATTCTGGGTCACTACCTGTAGGCACCCCATTTTTTACCATCCTCAAGACTGGGATGTTATCACTTGTGCATATGATGATTATATTTGTTTGTGTTCGTTTTGAGCGCCCGAAGTCCTTGGCAAAACACCCTGTCATTGAGCTTTTAGATCTTGTCCTTTCTGTGCCTTGTTTTGGATCAAAACTTGGTGCCTGGAACCTTGTGGTGACCTGTCGGCCACCACCAGAGGCTGTCAGCCATGGCTTGTGCTTGTCGGCCATTGGTGTGGCCGGTCGGCCACCAGTGGTGGCTGACGGCCACCAGTCTTTTTTTCCAGATATTTGTTGATATTTGTTGCCAGCTGTACCAGCTGTTGGCACATTGAGTTGCATCTCCCTACACGTGTACAATAGGATGTGTCTAAGCTCAAGGCATGTTTTTCTATGTATAGGGGGGTTCCTCCCCCATTTTGGAGGGTTCAAAAATTCAGAGCAAAAATCTTTCTCTCCCTAGATTTCTCTCTCTCTCTTATAATTTTGTGCCTAAGTGCTTGTTTTTTCTGCACATTTGCATACACATCATAAATCAAATCCTGTTACCTCTGAGCTGAGGTTACTTAGGGTCTTCTTGGAGCACTTGAAGGTGGTTTTAGATTGGTTTTATGCCTAGAATTGCCCTTTGCTTCAAGAGGTAGTTTACTTGCCTTGTTTACTTTGTTTTGGAAGCTTGTTTTACCATATTTTCTTTCTGTTTTGGGGCTGGTTTTGAACTATAAAAACTCTGTTTTTGTGGCCTAAAAGTGCTGGTCTGGGCCTCTTTTTTGGTTAAGGAGTGGTTCACCCTTCTTGCTTATTAGTTTGTAAAGCTTTTGTGCCTTTTTTCATCACTTTCAAATCAATTTTTTTGGGCCTTTTAACCACTAAATTTCAGAGATTTTTTAGTGGCAAAAAACTCATTTTGAGGTCCAAAATTGGAAGGGTTAGCCTCCCCTCCTTGTGTCTTGTTTGCATGCCTAGTTAGCTTTATATGTTAGCATGTTTTTCTAGCTTAACGTAACTCAAGTCCAGCATGTTTTAGTCTCTGAAATAACCTGTTTTAGCTCTATTTTTGGGCTGATTAGTTTGTTTGAGTCTTGTTTTGCATGGTTGTAGTGTAACCCCATATATTAGCTTATTGTTTTAGCTTTTTTTGTGGCTTAAGTCCAGCATGTTTTAGACTATATTTAGGGCTGTTTTGCCTCTATTTTTGGTTATTTGTATCATTTGAGTCTTGTATGGCATGGTTGTAGTGTTAATTCCTTCACTAGCTTAGTGTTTTAAGGCTTTAAATATCATTGGCTTGAATTGGTTGCAGGTTTTAGTGCTTTTTCCACTTCATTTCAGCACTTATAAGCTCTGCAATCTCCCTCATTTCTTCATTTTTTGGTTTTTCTTTGAAAGTGGTTTCAAACCACTTGTTTGCCTAAGTGTGAAATGGAGGTGCTACACCTAATGGTTTAATCCCTTAGGGGGTTCATTACCAACAGTGTAATGCCTCTTTCATGCCCAAAGCAACTTGGGGTTTGAACCCTCTTTCCATTAGAGGACACTCACCAATGGACTTAATGGATTAATGAATGATTTGGTAATTAAAATGAGTAAACAAAATCTGCAAGTAAAATAGGCAAGATAAGCATTCTTTGTGTCGCATTGCATGTGTTTAAATTGGACATTAGTTTGAACACAAGGAAAATGGGACATTTCATACTCAAAAGTGATGAAATGTGTCACTTTCCTTAGTCTCCATTGCCCTTGATCATGCATGATAGGGTGATGGTCTTTTTGGTCTCATTTTGTATTTATTGAACTTGCACAATTGGTTTCACAAGCCATCATGAAATGAATTTACTTGATTGATGGTTTGTGAACCAAAGCTTGTCCCTCATTTGATTTCCCCATGAAAAGGAGAGGCAAAGTGTGCAAACAACCCTTGAGAAATACACTGTTTTGCTATGTTTTGCTCTCTGTGAGGACTTTTTTTTCAAACCTTCCGAAAGGGGGTGCGAAAAAGGCGAGTCCACACTACCCGACTCAGAACTACTAGACAGGTAGCCCTCCTCCACCTGCCAAACAAGGGATGGTGCGTCAGATGCATCCAAAATGCTGCTAAAAGGGTTCACACCCAGTTGGTCCCCGATCATGGAGATGGCCAGGTTATCCCTCAAGCTCTCTGAGTCAATTAGAGGATCTAAAAGGAGACATTCCAGTGCTGCTCCTACACCCAACTCGCTGTTGTCCGAGTCATTTTCTATGCTCCGTTCAGCTTCAGTAATTGGCTCAGCCCTTTCCTCTGTATCATTGTCTTGCAATTGTAGGTCGAAGAAGATCTCAAAGCCGGGGACATGCTGTTTTACTGAATTCAACCAAGGCTCAGGAAAGCCACAAAATGGGAAGTCCTCACCCTCCCAAACAAAATGACCATTCAGCGTTCCCCGGATCGGCCTGTCAACAAGCTCATAGCGTTTCCCGATCTGCTTAGCTTTGGCTCTGCTTGCTATCTCTTTTCCTTTCCTAACCCAATCTTTTTTGCTGGGCGTATAGCCAAGACCAAAGACATGCAGATTATATAGCACATCGGCCAATGCTGTGATGCCTTTCTAGCCACTTCTACCCAACCCCATTCCTGGCATATGTTGGAGCTTGTTCATGAAATAGATTGATTGGGCATTGACATACAAATCCTCATCAGATGCCAAGATGTTCTGGACTACCCGAGCCTCGGCCAGAGTAGACCCTGAAAAGAAAACATCCTCCTCACCATGGTCGATCCGCAGCACAGGAGTAGTTACCTTTGGCAGAGGATGCATAGATGAATTTCCGAACATAATAGCTACCCTCTTCTTGTGAGAGTATTTCAACATTTGGTGGAGGGTAGAGGAGATAGCTTTCACTTGATGCTACCAAGGTCTCTCTAGCAGTAGATTGAAAGTGGTCGGCCCATCCAGGACATGGAACTCAACATCCTATTGCGCTAGGCCCACTTGAACTCGAATTTGTATTGTGCCCATCACCTCTCTGCTAGTATTATCGTACGCCCGAATCACTTGGGCTGTAGGCACGAAATCTATTGGTTTCAGGCCAATGACATAAGTTGTACGAGATGGACAGACGTTTATTACTGACCTGGTATCAACCAATACCACTGACACCCACTTTTCTCTGCACTTAACTGATATGTACAGAGGTTTGTTATGTGCTGAGCCTTCTGATGGTAGTTCTTTGGTCCTGTTTGGTGTAGCTGTTAAAATACATTATAGATTATAGCTTAACAGATTATAGATTATGACTTTAATCAGAAGCTATTAATCTGTTTGGTATAGCTGTTGGATTATAGATTTAAGTTGCTGAGTAGTGTTTGTTAAATAAGCTGTGAAGTAGCATTTTCAATTAACTTTTATTTTTTATTATTCACTATTTGTCTACATTTCTCATAAAAAATAATAATAATATTTTATAGTCCATTTGGGTCTTTTCTATTTTTAAAAAAATAAAAAATAAAAAAAATCTAAGAGTATAACCGTGAATTAACATGTCCACAGCAGAAGCTGATAATCAGAAGCAAAGGGTGAGCAGCTTCTCAGAATCATTTTTTTTGACTTAAAATAAGTTGTTAGAATTAGAAGCTGTTTGAAGTAAGTTTAACCAAATAGTCCAAAATAACTTTTTAAAGCCAGAAACCATAAGTTGGCTCAAAAAAGCCCCACTAAACACCCCCATTTGTCTAAAAAGGTTAGGGTTGGTGTAGCGCCTCCTGGGAAAACCAACCCCACAAACTATTCAGGAGTCGTATCAATGGACAATTTGGCCTTGTCCATCGCTGATAATACAGCTTGTCGATGCCCTCGAGAAACCATGAGCAGACCCCAGATTGAAATATCGGCTTGAATTTTCTTTAGCTGTTTCAGCACCACCTCTTCTTCTAACTATTTTTACTTCTGCTTCTCAACTTCTTTATCTTTCCCGGAGGCTTCCGTTTGGTCCAAGTGTGGGGGCTTGAAGTACCGCTCACTCCTTGTCGTATGGTCAATCTCTTCAAAGTACCAAGTGTTGTCTGGCAGGTCTTCTCTCCAATCTTCGTTGGTGTGAGCCAAAAACAGATCATCATCCTCCCACCATACACCTCTAGCAGCCGACAAATAGTTGTCCAGCTCCATTTTGATCGTTCTCTTATTGGAAGAATCCCCCGCAAGGTGTTAGGCTTTTCTAGCTTTCTGTTTATCTTGATCCCTTTCTTGCACAAACTGCTTCAACGTGGCTTCCTGTTCAGTATCCACGGCACTCACGGTGCCTAGTTCTTGAGCTAAATTCTTGATGCTAGTGCTCTCCAGCAATTTCCTTTTTTCCTTGGCCATTCCGACCACTGCAGCTGTTCTTGTTTCCTTTTCTTCAAGTTTTGGTTCAGTTCCTTCCTCTCTGTCAAGCTTATCACTAAGCCACCCAGAGTTATCTATCAACCCATTCAGATCAAACCAGTCAATCTGCACATCCCCCTAATCCTGTTCGTCGTAGAACTGTAGATTGTCTAAATCTTTTTCCAACTCTGCTAGATCATCTAGACTTTGGCTTGGGCCATCTTTCAGAACCACACTGACCTCCGCTGTTGTTGGCAATGCCACTTTGGGCTTGGCTTGATCAATTGGTACAATGTAACAGCACGGGTTATATTCCCCCTCAGTCAAATCCTCAAAGCGCTTAGGCAATAGACTTGTACTTTCTTCCAAGACCAACCTAACTTCTTCTACCATTGTCACCACCTCGGGTTTAGGTTGAAGTGTGGAAGTGTTCATTATGCACAAGTCTGTGCTTTCAGAGATGAACATGACTGGTTTGGGTAGGTAGGAAGGGGTAATATATACGCTGTGGTCATATGGGATGGCCAGTATATGTATTAGGTTTAAGTGCCAGGGTAAAGGAATTTGGTTATGGGTTGGGAGAGGATTGATGGTTACATTTGGCTTTTAGGGTGGTGTTATCACCTTGTTGTTAATGAGATCTTGAATCTCATGATGTAGCTTGAAGCATTGGTCGGTGTTGTGACTGTGCTGCTGGTGAAATGCACAATATTTGGCTGGGTTGTGTTTAGGTGAGAGAGGATTGGGGTAACAGGCGAGGCTCTAATGGCTTAAGATGCCCCTTTTTGATCAGCACTCCGAGGGCTTTGGATAAAGGCATGTAGAGCGGAGTAATGACCCTTTGAGATCGGGCCTGGCTGTTTGAGGTTTGTGGAGTTATAATGGCGAAAGGATTGGGGGTTTTGGTCGTAGTGGTGACTACATTCATATCAGATGGCCGTGCGGTTGTGCTTCCACTAGTGGTTGTATTGGAACTGCATGTAAAAGGCCTCTTGCCCTGCTCCTTTTCATCAGTTATCAACCTCTGTTTCATTGCATCTTCAATCTGAACTCCTATTTCGTAGAGCTCAGTGAATGTGAACAATGGCAAGACAATCATCTTCTGCAGTAATTTCTCTTGCAGATTGGGGACCACCATCCTAATTTGATCTTTCTTGGATGGCCTGGTAGTCATCATCGAAGCCTTGGCCCTCCACCTAGTTACAAAGTCTGAGAAGCCCTCATTTGGCTGCTGACGGGTTGCTTCAAGATCACGGGTTGTGACCTCGATCTGGGTGTTGTATGAGTACTGTGCAAT
Organism: Camellia granthamiana; assembly: GCA_036172215.1. NCBI lineage: Eukaryota > Viridiplantae > Streptophyta > Magnoliopsida > Ericales > Theaceae > Camellia > Camellia granthamiana. The sequence goes on from CM069910.1 coordinate 78,800,484, forward strand.
GGAGACCTCAGTCATTTCCTCTCAGCTTCGCTTTACTGAATCCTCTAGTTTTGCATACCAGATAGCCGCTATTCCTGACAAGGTCTAGCCAAAAAGCGACAGCTTTTGAAGTCTGGTAAGGCCCATTGGCCGCATGATATCAGAAAACAACCGCAAATGGACCATGGGATCCCCAGAGCCATCGAACCGGTCTATGTGTGGCATTTTGAACCAGTCCGACAAAGTTACTGCGAAGTCGGTATATCCATCTTTAATGTCAGGGATTGAGTTCACAGCCTATGCCCGTTTAAAAAGCTTCTCCAGCTTGTTGACCTTTAGTACAGTAGAGTCAACCTTGAATTCAAATGGAGGCTTGGTTTGGTACACTGGTGCCTCGGAGGTTTGCGGTGGGATAGGGTCTACCAGATTTCCCAGATTCTCTTGAACATTGGCAGTGATTCCGAGTGCTGGGATACCCACAGGAGGTGCATGGGAAGCATACAACAAAAGTAACCTATGGTGACGAAAACTAGTGAAGAAAATAAATTTCATCACTAAATAAGAATAATTCATGACGAATTATAAAATTTTGTCACATATAATAAAAAAATAAAAATAATAGATGACGAAATTTATTTTCGTCAACAAATATTTCTTTTTAGGTGAAAAAAAATTAAGTTTTGTCATCGAAAGTTTTCTCGCTAATTTTTTTTTTTTTTTTTTTTTTTTTTTTTTGACGCCAAAATTTTGAGACTTTTGATGATAAAAAAATTTGTCACTAATTATAAAATTATTAGTAAGGAATATATTTTCGTCACCAATAATTTTGTATATATGTTTTTTGAGAAATTTGATTTTAAATATTTTAAGACCATTTGGTGAGAAATATATTTTTGTCACTAATAATTTTTAATATTTTCAGACTTTTTAGAGAGGAAATTAATTTGTCATTAATTTTAGAGGAAAAATTTTGACATATTGGGCGGTAATGAAAAAAATAGATTACTAACTTTTTTCCCCTTTTTATTTTTGTTTATCAGTTTTCCTCCCTCCCCCTCTCTCTCTCTCTCTCTCTCTCTCTCTCTCTCTCTCTCTCTTTAAACAAAACACAAGTTTATTAACTCTCTAAGTAACCTATGGTAACGAAAAGTAATGAAGAAAATAAATTTCGTCATTAAATAAGAATAATCCGTGGCGAATTATAAAATTTTGTCACACATAATAAAAAAGTAAAAATAATAGGTGACGAAATTTATTTTTTTCAATAAATACTTCTTTTTAGGTGAAGAAAAATTAAATTTCGTCACCAAATGTTTTCCCTGTAATTTTTTTGGGTGACGCCAAAATTTTGAGACTTTTAATGAGAAAAAAATTTGTCACCAATCATAAAATTATAAGTGAGGAATATATTTTCGTCACCAATAATTTTAAATATTTTTTTTGAAAAATTGAATTTTAAATATTTTGAAACTATTTGATAAGAAATATATTTTTATTGTCAATAATTTTAATATTTTAAAATTTTTAATGACAAAATTATTTTATCACCAATTTTGAAGGAAGAACTTTGAGATTTTGCCGTAATGAAAAAAAGAACTCCACTAATTCCTCCCTTTTTTTTGAGTGCTTTAATTTTCCTCTCATCCACTATTATAAAAATGCTTAAAGATCATACTTAAATATATATATATAACATTTTTAATAAAAATGTGATTAAAAAAATTAAATTAATATTTTAATTACACCTAATCTAATTAAGTATGATAATATTTGTTTTTTATATCACTTTTTAATTAAATGTGATTATATCATATTTTTTTTAATCACACTTTTTAATTAAGGTGTGATCATATATATTTTTTAAAATTTATTTTTTTATATCCAATATTACCACATTCTTATTACGAACCATCCTTATTTTGAACTTGAGGGAAATCCTCTCTCGCTCTCTCTCTAAACCCTAATCTCTCTCAATCGATCTCTCTCTAAGCCCTAATCTCTCTCAACCGATCAATTACAACGATCTGAAATTATCTGAATTTCTGGTCCTAATCTCTCTCAACCGATCGATTGCAACGATCTGAATTTCTGGTGCGAAGCAAAGGTCTCACTGCGCCTCCTCGAAGCTTCTCACTGTAACGATCTGAAAACTACGTTTGATTGCATCTACGATCTGTTCATCGATGTCAACTTCGTCGGTGCTGTGTGCTTGAAGGTTTGAAAGGCTCTTACATCTGGGATTGCAGGCTATACTGCAGCCTCTTGCTATTGCCAGCTGGAAGGAATAAATTGGGTATGTGGCCTTGGATTCTACTTCTACTTTTTATTATGATTTTGTGTAGATTTATTGCCTAGACTCGTGAGTTCCTATCTCCAAGTTTTGGAGACTTTGTATAGCCTCATTTCTTGTAGTTGTTTCTTGTTTCAGTACCTTTATAATAAATTGGCTTTAAGGTTGTTGGTTCTTAAGGATTCTACTTGAATATAGAGAATAGGAAAAAAAAAAATGTTCTTTATCATTTGAATATATAGAACTTGTTCTATTTGGAATTGAAGAATTAGAGAACTAGGGCTTTCATGAAATAAAAGTGCTCCCTTCTATTCTGCCATTTGAAAATATTGTATTCTTATAACGTATGTGCTTACATTGTGTTTTTTGACCAATCAAGTGGTTGATGTTTTTCTCTTTCACACACACCTGCAGAGAGTTTGGATTTTTGTATGGGTGCATCTGAGAGAGAAATAGAGGGAGAGAGAGTTTGATATCTTGAAAAATGAAAATTTAATGAAAATTTTATTGTAAAACACTTTTGTACAACTTCAGTTGGTACCATGGAAAAGCTTATAAAAAAATGGTTAGTAAGGAAATCTACTTTTGCATTGGAGCTTACATAACATAGATAATTGTTCTTTGATTTTTTGTCTAGTCAAGAAAGACGTAAATTTTTTTTGTAGGTTTCTTTTAAACATTACCTGGGACGATGAAAGTAGAGTACCCATTCTTACTGATTTTTAAAAATGAGGTAGGCTACTTCATGTTGGAGTGAATAATATGAAATTCATCACATGCATATTCTGTTTTGCTAATAATAAACTCAAATTGTCGGAAATGATCAAAAATTCAATTCTCGTTTTTTCTTTTGGAAGTTGTTTTGAAATGGGACAACAATAATATATTTTTCACCCAATCTATGTGGTGCATGATGGCAATACCATCACGATGATCAGAGAGATATAGACAATCGAGATTTCTGCTATTTTTTGATTTTCCCTTGTTCTACTTTTTGCATATCAAATGCTGATCTAATTTTCAATCCCTGACTTCGCAGGTGAGAAATTTGTTATTGACTGGAAGCCTGTTTTGTGGACCTTTGTTTCTCACATTCTGCTTCCTCAACACTGTTGCAATTTTTTACGGTGCCACAACAGCACTGCCATTTGGTACCATTGTGGTGATAGTTCTCATATGGACTCTTGTCACATCACCTTTGCTAGTATTGGGTGGTATCGCAGGAAAGAATAGCAAAGCTGAGTTTCAAGCTCCTGTTCACACCACAAAATATCCTAGAGAGATCCCGCCATTGCCTTGGTATCGTGGAGCACTTCCTCAGATGGCAATGGCTGGGTTTATACCTTTCAGTGCAATCTATATGAAGTTTTAAACAAGTTATCCGTGAGTTGAATTTTAACACATGATGAGTAACACATGTATTCCTGCAAAATACAAATTAATGATGGTGTTTTTAGGCTTGTTTCTTTTGGTTTGGAAACAAACTGTTGGATCTGGGATTTAGCAGATGGTAGGGTTAATAGAGAAAAAGCAGGGAGAGGAAGACCACTTAACAAAAAGCAACGGGAGGGGCGGTTGAACACACCCTTCGATTCCTTATGCTTAGTCTGGTTATATTTTAAAATTTGAACATTTACTCATACATCTTTGTACAAAACCATAAAAGCATCTTTGTACAAAGCCATAAAAGAGCTCCCTATTACATTGTAGTGGATAGATTTATCACCACAATAAGTATGATTATCTTCAGTTTCCATATTTGGTTCTCCTTTTTATCTTTCTAAGTATAACTATTGACAATTGTGGTTTATGTTATGTATTTTTGTAAATTGCCTCTTTTCTGATTGATAATTTGTTGTTACACAATGAAGAGCAGAGGAAAAATGATAGGTATGAAGAATTTTTCACTGCTTAATCAGTTATCCTTTTTTTGGTTTAAGATCTAATATAATGATCTTTTTCTTTATTTATGAGAATTTGTAACTGAAATGACAAAGGATGATGCTTTTCCGGTGGAGATATATTGAGCATAATAGCTTTGTTGGGTAGTGCGGATCTTGTAAGTACTGAACACTAACCATTCGACCATGGATCTAGCTTTGCAGTAAGGTTATGTTTGGTATTTCATACAGTACTGCTTGTTTTCCCTAAATACATAGTAAAATTACAACAACCATAGACATAGCTCTATTCTGAGTGAACCACATAAATATTTGTGTTCTTGTGTGCTTAATTTCCTTTCTTGTTTTATTGTTGTTTGTGTTTTGCCTCTCACCGATTCTGGTTAGGTATATCGATTCCTGACAAGATCATGTTTTGCAAATCTATGGATGGTGCAAGTTTAATTCCTCTTGTTCAGTAAAACCAGTCATCTTGTGCACAAGATGAACATGACATCCTACTATACAAGGTATGGCTTCTCCATTGAACCTAACATACTTTCATCTTTTAAAATTGGTAATTCAATAATAAAAAGATTTCTTGAGAATAAGCTATCTGAGATGCTGTGCTTGAGCTTTGAGCTGATATGCCATAAACTGAAATTTGATTGTTTGGTTTAATCCATTCTTGGATCTCGTAGACATTTGAAGAACTTTTCTCATAACTCTACATGTTTGTTTTGTTCACCGCATCACCTGACCACTGTTACTTCATTCAAGCCTATCCACAACATGATGTTTCCTTTTCATTTTATTTTCTGCTGATTTGTCCATCAATATTTGAAAATTTTTTTAAAAAATAGGCAAACTATAAACACTTGGTGAAACATTTTTTTTATTGTATAAACCTCAAGCAATTATACCTTTCTTTGATATCTTCACTGTTGTATCTTTGTTGATATTGACATTGACATGGGCTTTCGTTGAAAATATTAGATGTGTTCAAATATAATGCTGAAGTACATTAAAGCTTTGCAAGTATATGATGTTTGTTCTTGAGATTCATTTGTATTTTGCAGGAATACATGTGTTACCCATCATTTGACCAGTCAAATTCAACTCAGCATTTATTTGTAGTTTAAACTGTTATCTGTGTTGCTTTATCCTCAAGGATCACCTCAACTCTTTGAAGTTTTGGATCGTTATATGCATTTTTACTAAATTAGTTTATAAAATAAAATTATTTATATGAGTTTAGATGTAATTCATAATATATTAATTTTTTCCTTGTTTATTTTCTTTGCAGATTGGTTTTTAATGACGTTTGGAAGTAGACTTGCAAATCAAAGATTAAGTGTTGAATTTTTTTTTCCTGAACTAATACTTAGTTCTAGTTTTAAACCTAGTTGAGTGTTATTTTTTATTTTTTTATTTTTATTTTTTTTTGTGGACTTCACGTTAGTTCATTTTGGAATTTGCTATGATGGTTTTTTTTATTATGAAATTTGTTTTGATGGATATATTTTCATCTATAATATAAATTGTTTACTGAATTTTTTTGTCGAGTGGTGTATAATAGCTAATGGATTTCTTAGTACATTTAAAAGGTTATTGGGATATGAGTAGAGATATTTGTGAAATAATAATTTAAATTGAAATATAAAATATGAAACAAGTTTAGTGACGATTTTTTTTTGTCATTTGTACTTTTTATAATGACAAAGTGATTATTTGTCTCTAATAAATATTTTTTGTGACAATTTATTGCAGTTTATATATGAAAAATTTTATTGATTTTGTTGTTTGGTGATTAAAAATTTCGTCACATATATATATTTTTGTCACGAAATATATTTCGTCACCCATGTATAACGTTTGGAGACGAAAAATTTCGTCAACTTTACATCTTACTGTGACGAAATTATTTCTTCATCAATGATCAACATGTGTGACAAATTTATTCGTTAACTAAAGTTATAAATGTGGTATTGAATAACTATTTGGTGACGAAAATGAGGATTTTTGGTAACAAAATGTTGTTTTATTGGTGACAAAAAATTTCTTCATTGAAGTAATTTCATTGGTGATGAAATTATTTTTCGTCGCGATGCTTTTTAGTGACAAACATTCAATGACGAAGCCGGTGACGAAAATATTTCCCCACAAATATCTATAGTGACGAAATTAGCTCTTTGGAGACAAAAAAAATTCGTCATTCAAGACCCAACTTCTGTGGTTGCTGTTGCTGCAGCCTGTTTATCACTTCAGCTTGGTGTGCTGTAACTTCAGCTTGGCGGGCAGCATCTTGCTGCATTATTTCCACTGTTTGTTGGAGATGACGGATCAAGTCCTCCATAGTAGCTGTAGGGTACTGTGCCTGTTTGGCAGAAATTATTTATAGCTTATTTCAGCTTTCAGCTTAATTTAAGCTATTTTGATGTGTTTGGTTTAGCTTATAGCTTATAGCTTATAGTTTTGTGGAAGTCAGAAATCAGCTTATTCTTTGAGTGGGGTAGGAGATGCTTTGAGAATAAGCTGGAAATCAGCTTAAGCTGAAAGTTATAAGCTATAAGCTGTTTAGGCATAAGCTATAAGCACTTTCCTACAACTCTACCAAACAGGGCCACTGAGTCATCTGAATAGACGAGTGATCTCTTGTTGACCTAGATGTAGAAAATAAAGCCTGACTGAATGCAGGTGATTGTTGAACTGGTGAGTTGTGCCTAACTCTCCTCCGTCTCGTAACCGGTGGGAGCGAAGCAAACACTGGTTGTCCCCTAACAAGATCCCCGGATCTGTAAAGTCGCCTTACACGAGTCCAGAGTGCTTGCGGGGTAACCGAACTATCTGAAGCAATTGTGATAAACTACCTTGAAAAAAAAAATAAAACAAAAAGAAAACAAAAATCATAAACCGCACAACACCTCAGCTTAGATGTGAATAACACACAAATGTAATCATAAGCTGTAGAACTGCACTCAATACTGATTTCTGCCCCCAAAATCTAATACCCAAACTTGCAACTTTGCAACTTTGCAACTTATACGTACATTCCTGTAGAGTTTCACTCTAAAAGCACATACTAATTAAGTGAGAGCCAAAACACCCCTATGAAGGGGTAAGGTTACCCTGTCCTAGTTTCGTTAAGAACTAGGGTTCACTATTCAAGAAAGGTGGTTTCACAGAATCTTATATTCGGGTGAGCATCCTGTCCTAGTTTGAAACAATCTCTATGGCTTTCGATATGCAACTAGGCCAAATGGTCAAAAAGAGTACCTCGGCAAGACTACCTAATATACCTCTTGTGCTTAACACCGAAAAGTGAAAGGCGGATCAAACGGTACAACGGTAATCCAGATCCAAGAGTTGTGTTCCCATCATGGCAAAGCCCGTGACCGGTCAGCCTTTTGGCAAGCTTTTCCAAGAAACCTCCGGCAAACCGTCTAGGAATAGCAGATAGCAAACATAGTGACTTAAGTGCACAAATGCAAATGCAAATGCAAATGCAAAGAAACACATAAGTGTGGATAAAATGTCATATCATGAGTTCGAGTCAAGTTTTCTAAATTCCCTAGCAGAGTCGCTAGAAACTGTAGCTTGGCTTTTTCGCGCCCCCTTTCGGAAGTTCGAAAGAAGCCTTACAGTTCGGACTCCTACGATTTTGAATCTAATCTCACAAGTGCAATGTGAAATTGATAAACACCAAAGAGTCCAAATCCGGCAAATCGTTTGGAAATTGATTTTGAATCAAAAATGCCAAAATTGGACTGATTTGCTAAATACAGAATCGCCACCTAAATATTTTATTTTGAAAAAATTTAGGAAACACATGACTCGTGCCAAAGGCCACGTGTCCGTTATCACCAAAATTGCCCCGGCTCAAGAACTTAAGTACGAAAGGGAAAGGTCATGAATTGAGCACACCCCCGCTCGCCCGATCAAAGATCGGCCTCTACTAATCATGATATGATTTTTATCAACATTATATGCTCTTGTTCCGGTTTATTAGGCTAGCATTACTATGTGATGCGCACAAGCAAGTATAGACTAGTTTGCTCAAATTGAAACAATTTGATTTCATGTTTGTTTTTCGAAAAGGGTTTGATTTTGCCACCTCAAGTAGGCTTAAAGTTCGCAAATTGCCACTTCACAAAGTGGGCCTAAACGTACATTCATTGAATTATTTTAATTCAAGCAACAAGCCTTCATCCATAGGCACTCAACAGTTATAACAAGTAAGCACTTAACCTCATGGCAAGCATGCTAAACATGGCAATCACTCACACTCATGCAAGTATGCTAAAGCACTAAAAACTCACCTAGTACTCCAAGTTAAGAAAAAAGCTAGTTAGAAAAATGCATGTTCCTAACTATGCCAAATGTTTAATATAACACATGCAATATGCAATTATTAGGCTCGGCTACTAATATGGCATATGAATCAATTTAAATAGCATGCGGTCTAAGCACGTATGCAAAGAAGCATTGAAATGACAATGCAATTTGAATGATGCACCGAGCCTCGGTGCACGCAATGCAAATGAATGGATGCAAGCATAAGGTATGCTAATCGAAACGTGTACCTAATCTAACCATCAAAAGCAGGTAAATAAAAGGGGAAAGACGTGGGGTTGGAAGACATACACATTATTACATTACGCTCTCACAGAGGAGAGTCCGAATGAATTAACTAGCTAAGCTAAACTACTTTAACTAATTATTACAAAACTTGAATGAATAATAAACTAACTATCTAAGCTAATTAATTAAGAATTTAACTAGGCTAAGCTAATTAAATTTTACAACACAAACTAATTAACTACAACTAATTAAGCTAATTAACTATTACAACACAAACTAATTAACTACAACTAATTAATTACAACAAATAAATGTTAACTAGCCCCAGGAAGCGAGGGAGGCCCATGCATGCTTGGTTTCCACCCAAAGAACATCCGTTGTTCTCTCCCGAAAGTCTCTGTTGCACAACCCTTGCACTGATTTCCTTCTCCAGGTCAACTCTACTATGCTTCACAAACACATTGCTCAAAATTCATTGGTGGCCGGTAGGCCAGAAGAGGTGGTCGGCTGGCCACCATTGAGGAGTTGCCATCCAACACTGATGGCCTGCCGGCCAGTAACAGTGGCCGGCCGGCCACTAATGATCCACTATTCCTTACTGCAACAAAGAGCAAACAGGGCGAAGAGAGAATATTCTCATAGGTTGTTTGTACTCTGTATCCTTACTTATCGTCAAAACAAGCTCAAAGGAGTGATACACTTGGTTCCAAAACCATTAATCAAGCAATTTCATTGCATGATGCCCAAAGAACCAAGGTTTACAAGTTTAATAAATGCACAAATAAGACCAAAACCATTACCCTATCATGCATGATCAAGGGCAATGAAGACCTAGGAAAGTTGACACATTTCATCACTCTGAGTATGAAATGTCTCAATTTTCCTTGTGTTCAAATTAACGTCCGATTTGAAGCACAACAAGACACAACCAATTTCTTATCTTGCACCATTTTAGTTGCAACTTTTAATTACTCATTTTAGATTACCATTCCATTCCTTAACCAATTAAGTCCATTAGTGAGTAGTTCTCTAAAAGAGAAGGAAGTGTCAAACAAGGGGTGGTTTAAGGCAAGAGAGAGGTATCATGCCGTTAGTAATTAACCCCCAAAAGAGAATTAAATCATTAAGCATGATCCTCAATCTCAAGCTTAAACAATCCTAAGGTTGAAACCACCCTTAAAGCAAATAAAAAAGTCAAGAAATGAGGGAGATTACAGATATTAAAGTGCTGAAATTAGATGAGAAAAGCACTAAAACATGGCAATCAACTCAAGCAAGTAATGTCTAAAGGCCTAAAACACCAAGCTTGCGAGGACCATTACACTAGAGGCATGCAAAACAAGACTCAAATGCAACAACCAGTCAAAAACAGAGACAAAACAGTCTAAAATAGAGCCTAAAACATGCTGGAATTAAGCTACAAATGGCTAGAAAATAAAGCTAACATATGGAGCTAACTAAGCTAGCAAACAAGACACAAAGAGGGGAGGCTAACCCCTCCAATTTTAGACTTCAAAACACAATTTTTACTACTGAAAACACTCTAAAATTTAGTGCTCAAAAGCCCAAGAAAAGATAGTTTGAAGGTGACAAACAAAAGTGGAAAAGCCTTACAAGCAAGGAATAAAAAAGGGTATTATATGCCCCTAATCTTAAATGGCCTAAAACACCAATTTCAGCCCACAAAAATAGAGTTTTTTACAGTTCAAAACAGCCCAAAAATAGTGGGAAAAAGATAGAAAAACAAGTGTTCAAAACAAGCTAAAAGGGGAAGTATTATACCTCTTGAAGCAAAGAATAATTTTAGGCACTAATTCAAGCCAAATCACCTTCAAGAGCTCCAAGAAGGCTTCAAGTAACCTCAGCTCAAAGATGGTCAACTTTGGTTAAGGAGATGTATGCAAAAGAGTAGTGTAAGTAGGCAAGTATGCACAAATTTGCAAGAGAGAGAGAAAGAGAGAAAATGTAGAGAGAGAGAGAGAGAGAGAAAGAGAGATTTTTGTTCCAAAAATTCTAACCCTCAAAAATGAGGGAGGAGACCCCATATATATAGGAAAACATGCATTTGGCTGAGCTAAATCCTTCCATACACGTGTAGGGAGATAAAGCCCATTGTGCCAACTAGGGGTGTTCGCGGATTGGTTTTGTGCGGTTTGTGGTTCGGTTTTGACCTGCCCGCATTTATGCAGTTTGGAAAAAAGTCAACCCGTAACCGCCCACAGTGCGATTTGCGGTTTGTGTGGATAGGGTTTGCGGATGTGTGGGCGGTTGCGGGTGGTTTGCGGTTTACACTTTTTTCTTTAAAAATTAATTTTTTAGTTTTTTTTTTTTTTTCTATCGAATTTAGGCATTAGATTCATTTTATATGTTTGTGATCATTTGACAACAATTTTCTGATGAGTTTACAAATAAAAATTGAATATCAATGCATTAAATGAAAGTACCCAAAACAAAGAGACCATACACTAGCATTTTTGCCATGAAAAAATGTATATCAATGCATTAAAAAATGTATATCAATGCATTAAAGGTTGTATTCAATTAGAATTGCCAGTTCAGTAATCAATAATCAAACTAGAAGCTCCATCAACCACCAGAAGGAAAATTTTATTAGGAAAAAGTGGATGAGTCACCAATGAAAATCATATAAGAAACCAAGTTTAGGACTTGATAACTCTACGGCATTAAGAAAGTTGAGAAATATTTAAAAATAAGGATCGTAGTGTCATAGAGAACATAATGGTGCTCCTGTTAAAGTTACAAAGTTGGTATATAAATAATAATAATAATAATAATAATAATAATAATAATTAAAGTGTGGGCGGTTTTTGCGGGTTGCGGATTAAACCCGCAACCCGCCTGCAACCCGCAAATTTGTCATATTTCAAACCGCATCCGCCCGCATTATGTTTGCGAAACCGCCCATTTATATGCGGATTGGGCGGTTTGAGCGGTTCGGATAAACCGTTGCCCACCCCTAGTGCCAACAGCTGGAACAACTGTCAACAAAATATCTGAAAAAAGACACTGATGGTCGGCATGCCACTAATGTGGTTGGCAGGCCACCAATGATGGCTAGCAGGCCACACCATTGGCTAGCAAGGTACAATGGTGGCCGGCAAGGCACAATTGGTGGCCAACAGCCCACCAGAGGAGGCCTGCAGGTCCTAAGGTCTTGAGATTTGAAGCACTAAAGTTTTGGTCCAAAACAAGGCATAGAATGGATAAGGTTTAAAGGCTCAAAGGTAGGGCACTCCGCCGAGAACCTCGAGCATTAAAAAAAAAGAGCACATGCAATCATCGAGTGCACAAGCGATGACGTCCAAGTCTTGAGAACGGTCAAAAATAGAATGTCTACAGATGGCGATGTATGGTGTACTATTGGGGCATTCGAGCAGTACAAGTATATAGATACTATGTATTTAAAATATATGTACCATCTATAAGATTTTATAAAAATTATTGTGTTATTTTTTTTAGCAGAATAAGAGTGACAAGAATAAGAAATTTGAGCAGAATAGACAATATTACACATGACAGGCCGAATGCCGCATTATGTTGTTGAAGAGCATGTTCAAAGGATATCATATGCATTTTACAATTTAAATTTTCATTGATTTGTCATTTATGCATTAATTAATGATAATGTAGGGGAAGAATAAGAATAATGTTACTCCTAGTCATATTGAACTGTTTATCAAAACTCATAATAAGAAAGATAGAAAACCAATTAATGCTCCAACGGGTGAAATTTTGGTATGCTTCTTGTGATTTATATATACAAATTTTTAATAATATTCTTTGTGTGATATTATGGTATCTAAAGTCTTATTAATGTTGCTAACACTTGGTTTAATTTGTAGGATAAATAAAAAGATCTTAAGTCAACTTGTGAGAGGTCTAACTCACAATCTATAGTAGATGATAACCTAATTTTCATTGAAGTGATAGGACCCGAGCGACCCAAGTGTTTTCGCTGTATTGGCTTCATAGTTACTCCAAACCAAGTATTTGAAGGCAACCACATGAGGGGACATGCGCCATTCCAATCTTCACCCCAACAAGATCAACAATTGGCAAAGGTGAATAAGAGGATACGAAAGCTAGAGAGGGCCTTGCATGTTATGAGATTTACACTTGATGATACTGATGATGAAATGGATGAGCCAATGCACAATAATGAGGTAGTGCATTAATAATCTCAACATTTTAAACATATATGATGTTGTATATGGTTATGATATTTACTTTTTGTAAAAGCCTCCAGATACATCCAATGCACACTATCAAGCCACCCATAATAGTCACCAAGATAATCAAGTCGAGCCATCAAGACTACCAAGTTCACAGTCACAACTAAATCAACAATCTGATCCAAACATTGAGGTAAATTTTAAATTTTACCTCATAACAAATGGGATTAACTTTACAAACACGTGTTAGTTACCAACATTTGGCATATAGGCTAATTTGCTCTTTATCTTAACAAGAATTTGTTGTTGAACTCAGCCGCATCCCAAGAAGGGAAAACGGTGTGTTTGTCACAATGATAAGTGTGTGTGTCAATTTCTGACCACACTGCCAACTTAGTGCTCAACTGGAGAACACCGGCAGAATAGATGGCACCTGTCTGACCTGCAACAGAAAGAGAAGATTTCGGCGGTGGTTCGTCCACCCGGGGGTACTCCGACAATCAAGTCAGTACTCAATATCTCTCAAAGATAATCAATAGTGCTTAACTCACTAGACAGAATATCAAAAGCATACCTTAGACCCATGGGGGTGCCTCTCTTTTATAGCCAATACAATCCTAGTCCCAATAGGAGCCTAGCCCTAATGGACTTAGGATTACTGCTAATCTGGGACTTCCAGTGGGATTAGGATAAACTCTCTAAGAGTCTTAGCTTTACCCAAACTGAAGTATTCTCCCAATCTAGGACTCTTGTCCTATATCCGCTTATCTCGGATTCCGGTATCCTCGCAGATAACCTCGGCCTAGCCGAGATAACCTTGGCATCATGACCAGGACATGTGGTACCTCGGCTGACACGTCGGCGTCACCTTGGCCACGTGTTGGTGCTCAGAAAATATATCCCCACAACTGCCCTCTAGGTTCTATTACTTCGGCATTCTGAGGTGATGGAACCTATATCGGTACTTTCCAATATGTCGGCTTAAAGTATCGCAGCCGAGATCATCGTTAAGGCCGACATGTCTCTTTAAAGAACAAGAATTCCAAGAACCCGTTCACGCGTATGAGCTGTCATACATAATCTTGGTTTAACTTTAACTTGTAAACTTTTCTCAAGTTTCAACAAGTGTTAAACAATAATCTCGGTTTAACTTCAATTTGCAAATTGCTACAAATTTCAACAAGTTTAAACAATAATCTCGGTTTAACTTCAACTTGTAAATTGCTACAAATTTCAACAAGTGTTAAACATCATCTCGGTTTAACTTCAACTTGTAAATTGCTACAAATTTCAACAAGTGTTAAACATAACATCGGTTTAACTTCAACTTGTAAATTGCTACTAATTTCAACAAGTGTTAAACATCATCTCGGTTTAACTTCAACTTGTAAATTGCTACAAATTTCAACAAGTGTTAAACATCATCTCGGTTTAACTTCAACTTGTAAATTGTTACAAATTTCAACAAGTGTTAAACATAATATCGGTTTAACTTCAACTTGTAAATTGCTACAAATTTCAACAAGTGTTAAACATCATCTCGGTTTAACTTCAACTTGTAAATTGCTACAAATTTCAACAAGTGTTAAACATCATCTCGGTTTAACTTCAACTTGTAAATTGTTACAAATTTCAACAAGTGTTAAACATCATCTCGGTTTAACTTCATTTATAACTCTCTGCCCCCTAATGTGGACTTATGTTGTGCATGTGATCTTGTTCGCCGAAGTTGGTTTCAAGCCGAGGTTGTTACCCTTGATTTCTCTGTTGATCTTACTTGGTTTCAACCTGAGTTTGATTCTCAGCCTCGCATCGGCGAGCCGTTTTTCTTCTCGGACTTAAGTGTCGAGATCTTGTCTTCTGGAATCTTGGATCTGCTCACTCAGGTTGAGCTCTTCTCTTCTCGGACCTATTCATCCAGGCCGAGATCATGTTTTCTGGAATCTTGGATCTGCTCACTCAGGCTGAGCTCTTCTATACTTGAATGTCATCTCCTTGGGAGCGATCATGCCCCCTGTCTTCGCGTCCCTTCTAGAAGGGTCTTCATTCTGTTTATGTCGACAGACTCTCCATCTTCGCTAAACTCGTCATTTTCAACACGTTGATCTTGTACAGTGATGGCCGTCTATTCTCCTTTCTTTCCCACAGACGGCGCCAAATTGTGTGTGTCAATTTCCGACCACACTGCCAACTTAGTGTTCAACTGGAGAACACCGGCAGAATAGATGGCACCTGTCTAACCTGCAACAGAAAGAGAAGATTCCGGCGGTGGTTCGTCCACCCGGGGGTACTCTGACGATCAAGTCAGTACTCAATATCTCTCAAAGATAATCAATAGTGCTTAACTCACTAGACAGAATATCAAAAGCATACCTTAGACCCATGGGGGTACCTCTCTTTTATAGCCAATACAATCCTAGTCCCAATAGGAGCCTAGCCCTAATGGACTTAGGATTACTGCTAATCTGGGACTCCCAGTGGAATTAGGATAAACTCTGTAAGAGTCTTATCTTTACCCAAACTGAAGTATTCTCCCAATCTAGGACTCTTGTCCCATATCCGCTTATCTCGGATTCCGGTATCCTCACAGATAACCTCGGCCTAGCCGAGATAACCTCGGCATCATGACCAGGACATGTGACACCTCGGCTGACACCTCGGCGTCACCTTGGCCACGTGTTGGTGCTCAGAAAATATATCCCCACAATAAGGTAACAAATTCTTTTTGAAAAGCTTATAGTTTAAGTTGATTTATATTTCTAATATATTCTAATGTTTATGTAATTCTTTATTTTTAGGTTTCTGGAACTTGAATATCAGCCTTTTGTTGGATTGGAGCCACATTTGCCATTGCCACGTTTTCTCTAAATAGTTGCACTTCTTTCTTAAGTACTCCTAATGTGCACTTTACTATAGATGTTTTGAGATATTATTATATATGTTTTATTTAGTCAAATTATGGATGAATTACATATATTTTGAGATACTCTTTATGTTTTATGTAGATGCATTATGGAAATTTTTTAATATTAGATGTTTTTTGTTTTTTAAATTTTGGAGGAGTTTTAAATGACAGTTCTTTGAAAATGTGAACAAGTTGACATTACAAATACAAGTTGATATTAAAAAATATAAAAATTAAAAAAAGTATTCCCAACGTTTTAGATAAAAACACTACCAATAGAAAGTACCAATTTATCGGTGTTTAATTATCAATGCCTCAAAAAAGGCCACTTGTTCACAACGTTTAATCAAATAAACCCCGGTAAAGGTTTTGCTCTTGCAGGCGTTTGTTAATCATTTACCAGAGTTTATTGGAACTCCTCCAATATTATTCCCGGCATTTGTGACAAAACACTGGGAAAAAGCACCACCGGTCCCTCGCTACCGGCGACCCTATTGCCGGAGTTTAAAAATGTCAGTAACAAACGTCGTTATTTTACTCAATGTTTAGTAAACTCCGAAAATATTCGCTGCTAGCCATCCCATTTGCAGGCATTTTTAAGTGCCAAGAACAAAATGCTGTTATTTTCACTGACATTTATTAAACGCCGAGAACATTCCTAACACTGGTTTTAGTGGGATTTGGGACAAACACCGGCCAAAATGCCGAGAAGACTATTGCCGAGTTTTTTCCAGCTTTTATCAACATTTAAAAATGCTGAGAAAGCTCTGTTTTCTTGTAGTGAGCTCTCAATTTTTTTTAGAGTTAATACCTAAGAGTTCTTCTCCTTTCTAGGTTTATATATATATATATTTATTATTATTTTTAATCCATTTGAACTTTGAATTAGTGGGTTTCTTTTTTATTTTTATTTTCCTTAATTTTTTTATTTTTTGAAGCATATGTTCGGTAATTGTGAAAATGTCTTCTTTCTTGTTATACCCTAGCTTTTGTTTTGATAATTTGTTGCAGATTGGTAATCCATTGATGTTTATATCAGCTAACTCAAGATGGGTTTGATGTGAATCTTTAATTAGATGAACTTTCTCTACATATAATTAGATGAAGTGATTAATCATATTTTTGTTACTTCTCTGCATATAATTAGATGAAATTTTCACCATTATCTTAATTTGTTGATTCATGTGAATTTTACACTTCTAGCTTTTGTTACTTTGCATAAAGTACACCTCTAGAATTTTACACTTTTATGCATATAGATGAAGATCATATTACTATTATTTCTCTTCAAATGCACTATACTTTTTTCTTTTTCGTTTTCTTTTTTTTCTTTTTTCTTTTTTCTTTTTTCTTTTTTTCTTTTTTATTTTTTTACCTTTTTTCTTATGTTAATCAATATGGGATCGCTTACAAACATCAAGATAATAATATGAAATTGAACAATCATCTATACATTTGCACATTCAATTATTACTTTTTAATTACATGTTATCTATCTATATTAACACTACGGATTTCATTTTTTTACACAAAAACAAAAAGTGGTCTCTCACGTAAGAGACCAACGTCATCTAACAGAAGATGTACTAGGCAAACAGTACTTGAAGCATTGGAAATGAATATTCATATGGAGGATGATAAGCATGTCAATGATGATGTCAATGTGGAGAATGACCATGTAGAGGACGATGTTGGTGTGGAGACTGACCATGTGGAAGATGAGAATGACCATGTTATCTATTCTAACTTGTTGCCAATCATCTTCACCAAAATCAATCAATCTAGCTATTACCTTGAAACCACAATTACCATATGCTTGTACATCTTTTATGTGACGGATCTGTGGTCTCAATTTCTCCGAAAATCCTTCGAAGTAAGAGATACAATTTGTTGACTGTGTCATACTGACTTGTATCACAAATACAGACCAATAAATATATCAAATAGTTAAAATTTTATGAACAACTATTAAAATATATTTTGTACATAGTTACAAGTTTTATTTAGTTTCATACATTATCTTTTCTTGCCTTCTTTCGTTGCACTTGCTTAACTGGTGCACTTGAGATGGTAACACCCGGTAAATAAATATCTTACCCAGACAATACAAACTCAAACGCAGATAGCTCGCGTTTAGTAGATGTATCAATTTTTAACTGACCACGACCATGACTTGAGCCCTTATCTCGCATGTCAGTCTTTAGTTTAGGTTCCACAAAAAATGTACTATCTAGACTAATTAACTCTCTTAACTTCTTTAGAAAGATCACTTGTTGCATCTTGTCAATCTCTTGGAATTTCTCAACAATAAAATCGACCTCTGCTTTGCAATCTAACTCCATAAAGGCACTTTTTGAAACTGAAAGCATATTTAATTTCCTCCAATGAGGATTCATGCACGAGAGGGGAATCGATCGACCTTGTTGAATATATTAAGTTATCTCATGTGCACATGGCAATCCATGTATACGTCGCAAAATGTAGTCACATGCAGCAACGTCTATTCCTACACTATTTGATCTCTTTGTCTCTACAAAGATTTTCTCCAAACTACAATTTGAAATAAACCACGTAACTCAATGAACTCAATAGGTGTGTAGTTGTGTTGGACTACAATCAAACTCTATGGAAATGAGGCTTTAATGTTTGAATGTTGCAACTCTAACATGTTGTGTATTTTGGCCTAAGATGTCTTAAAACTTCCCTAACTTGATCCAAATTGCCTCTTCAATTTAGTATTAGAACTCTCGGCTCTACAAGTATGTATATTTTTGGTATTTAATATAAAAATCAAAAGATTATAGCAATTCATAAATGTAATGAGCACAATTTACCTGTTTATGCATAGTAGATTTTGTCCAAGCTACAACAAACTCAAATGCAGATGGCTCGCATTTAGTAGATGTATCAATTTTTAATTGATCACGGTCGTGACCTTGACCCCTACTTTGTTTGTTAGTTTTCTTTATAGTAGTATGCAACACGCCTAAAGTCCATGTATACTTATCCTCTTGCTCATGACCAAGATAAACAAAAGCAATTGAAAATGTTAAGTCCGTTGATGTTACCCCGACAATCTCTAAAAGGGGGAGTCGATACCTATTGGTCTTGTATGCGCAATCCATAATTAACACATGTGAAAATGCACGTAACAAGTCCAAACTAACCGGGTGTACCCAGAACAAGTCAGTCACCATCTCTCTATCATTACATCGATGCCACTCAACATAATAATGAAGCAAAAATTGCCCCAATAGTTGTTGCATCTGTGATTTTCTAACTCTTTGTACTACTCGGTGTCAATGGCGTGCATTGTAGATTATCTTCATTGTTGTCGCATTAAAGGTATCCCTTCGTTTCAACGCATTAAAGGTATCTCTTCGTTTCAACGTAATTAATATCTCTTTTGGTCGCACCATACTCTTTAATATGTCAACAAATAAGGATGTTTTCTCTTGAGATAATCCATCGGCAAATGAGTGCCCTTCAAGACGTTCAACAGTTAGATGATTATGTACTCTACGTACGACATCCAACATCCACTCATCATTTGTAGATAATTTTCCCCCTTAATAGAAATATGCATCCATACTTTTTAGAACCTGTCAGCCTCAATTGTCCCCCCTTAATCTTTCTGTTGTTTTTATAGTAACCACATCTCTCACAAGTAAGTGTAATTCTTGTTTTTTTTGCCATTACCTCTCGCATTTGATGTCTTTATGACAATGACAAATCTAATCTTCTTCCCAACGTTAGAAGCCCATTTAATTAATGCTTGTTGACTACTAAAAATCTAAAGATAATACATTTTTATGTCAAAGTTATTAATAAAAATCAATAGAAATTAAAAATAACAATAAATCATATTTGTAAAAAACACTTAACAAATCTCTTCTATATTGAATTCATGATTATAGTCCACTAATAATGCAGTACTAGCCTTGTTGCAATAAGTAGAAGTATAATCCTTCTAACCAAAAACACAAAAATATCATAAAAATGAAACTGGAAATGCACAGAAATAAATAACCGAACAAATGAAAAATATTCGACTGTGGGTTACCAGACATGTATTGTAACGTCTTAAAAATATAGATACCGAACTACTCATTATATTATTCGTTAAACATGCGGAAGCTTGATTAATCTCAATCATTTAATACTAGAAACATTTCTAAAAATTATATTTCATTCATAGAAGTCCCTTAAGCTTTACAAAATCATATCATATCATATCATATGAATCAGCACATTCATTGTTTCTAAAACCTGAATCTATAGCATGTGATTGATAATAAACAACATTTAAACTGTTACAAGTTCACACCTTAAAGCCTACAAAATTCCAAGGCATAGTCCAGTTACAACAAAAGAAGCTATAAAATCCAATACAAGGAAGCCCTTGACTTTACAAAAGAAAATAACAAAAATGAGTCCTAAGCTCCAAGATCCTCCCAAGTCATCACCTTGGTAGAGGCACGATGTCAACACCTAGAAATAGTTTTCCATATAAGGTGAGCTAAAAGCTCAGTAGAGATAATTTTAATGACATGTATGATTGCCATACGGTGAATACATATGAAATACCATCCGAAAAACATGAGTTTTAATCTTTTTGAAACAATGCCATGCAAGAGTTCCAAAACCACATTCAAAACACTTTCTTTAAATTAGAAAATAGGGCAGTAAATACACCACTGTAAATCCCTAGGGCTAGTGTCTGCAGGAGGCTCTCAAGGCCCTACCCAATAGCCAATTTACCGGCTCTTAATCGGAAGGAATTGGCACCTAACCGCATAGGTTTTCAAACTTTCACCATGGACCTAAAGCCAAATTAATTATCCACAACCACACCCCCTACAAAAATTCACCACAGTATTCACCTATTTTTCTCAAAAAGATACTTTGCAAGAGTTACTCAAAATGTACAAGTATGAAACTAGTGATTCAATGATATGTTCAATGGAATGCATGAGTTATAAACATTTCAATTCATCTAATTCCCATGCAATTTCTACAATATGACAATGTTATCCTCTTTCCATAGCTAAAACAGTTATGTTTAATATGATAATTGAAAGACACTATAGAGCATAATCCATAATCTCACAATTTTCAAAACAGTAAATGTTATTCCAATGATCTCATCGTTCTCAATACCTGAAGCTCATCAAAACCCACAAGAGTTTACCATTTCCATCCACCAATTTCGTCTTAATAACACAACACAAAATTTCTAGCTTTTCGGAAATTTTGGGGCTTTTTTTCCAAACAACATTTTCCGTCAATTTCAAAGCCACAACATGCTTACAAAATAGTCAATCTAAACATTAAACAAAACCTATGAGTTTCTCCCCAATTTATGTAATAGAGTATATAAAATTAAATCCCTAGCTTTTCTCAAAATTCCTAAATATGAAGAATAACACAGAACAACACTAAATAACATGCACATTGTTAAGAAAATCCCTACCTCAAAGCAAAGAGAGAAAAGAGATAATGCCTAAAAATCCACGACGACGAAAACTTGAATGTCTCAGATTAAAATGATGCCCTCCACGCACTCTACTTTTTTGTCTTAAGCACTAGGGGTAGGAAATGGGCGAAAATAGATAAAACCCAAAATTTTGTAGCTTGAAGGTCTAAAAATGGTGGAGAGTGAGTGAGAGAGAAGATAGGGATGAAAAAGTAACTTTTTCACACACTAAGGTTCTATTTATATTCTAGACCATCATGGGTGTAGAAGACACAGTCGTGGCCACAGTTACACACATCATGGGTGCGACCAAGTAGATCGCGGGCTACCCTCACGGCCTCTCGTTGGCCACACAACTTCTCAAAGCCTAAGGACCTGAAAGTAGTTTTTGATTGTGGCCTGGTCGCGTGTGTGATCTTCAGTTTTCGTGGACGTGACTATAACATCGTGGTCGCGATCGTCCAACATAGAACACTACTGCCAAGTCACTGGGTTTAAAACCAAGGTTTCCTGTGACAAATAAAGCTCAAAGAAGTACAATAGAACCCAAAACAGATATAAAATCCAATATAAAAGAGTAGAAAGGGTCAGGTCTTGACCCGAACTGCTATATGTATCTTTTGTTCGATGATGGGTTACTGGACATATAATTTTTGTTCGGTAGTTTGATTTCGGACTATTTTATTTTGTTCAGTTCTAACACACCGAACAAAAGTGGAACAACTCTCTCAAAAAACAAAATGAAAACCTACAAAACAAAGAGAAAAAAAAAAACTCACCATTTCACTGTTTTGCTAGTTCTTTACTACTATTTCTTTATTCATTGCTTTCTTCTATGATCAAAACACTATGATTTTCACTTTTTGGAAGGAGATGTATAGTAGAGAAGAAAAACTGAGAAGGGAAGAATGAAAGTAGGGATTAAAATGTAATGGGTATAAAGAGATAATAAAATTTTAGTCTTTTGTCCTTGAAAATAATTTCACACATGGGTAAAATTGAAAAGAAAAAAAGAAAAAGGGATAATTCTACTTACACCACCATTCTAACTCATTACACTCAGATATTTTTCAAAAACATTATTACGATTTTAACCTTAACTAAAATTACTAAAAAACCCTCAAACCCTAAAATCCACCATCCATAATTTCTCACTTCACATCATCTTTCTAACCTCTTCATCGAATTGCTACCACTACGGCGCATCGCCACCAACCTCCGCTGCCATCTCCAGCTCTCTTTTCCTTCCTGCCACCACAGCTACATTCTCTTTTCTTCATTCTTTTTCTTCTTCTACTTATAAACCCTAGATTTGAAACCCCATCTCTCTCTCTCTCTCTCTCTCTCTCTCTCTCTCTCTTACACACACACATATACAAAGGGCTGCGAGGGTTTGGAGCAAAGATAATGGGTCGTAGAGGATAGGAGGATTACGATGAAAGAGCTTTGAACAGAGATTGTAGTAAAGTTCACGGGGACATGAGGAAAATCAGAGATGAGATCGAGCCAGAGGGGTGGGTTGGGAAGGAGATTGCAGCAGCGAAAGAATTATTGATGATATTGTGATAACAGTTGTGGGGTAGGGGTTGCGACGGCGAGACGGTCGAAAAAATGGTAGCTAGACGACGTGGACGGCAACCTAATCCCTCTGTTCTCTTTTACTACCTGCTAGAGAGAGACATACATATATAAACAGAATACCTAGAAGAAAAAGAAAAAAAAGAAAGAGAGAGAACCGGGATCTTGAAGAAGAAGAGAAAGGAGAATTGGAAAGGGGGTCGTGGTGGTGAGAGGGTAGTCGCCAGTAGGGAGGCACTCGGATGGCTGCTGGAGGTGGGGATGGTTGGGGGTGGTAGCAGTGGTGGTGGGTTTGGTAGAGAATTAGGGTTTGAAAAGTTAAAAGGGTGTAAAGGGAAAAATGGTAGGGATGAGGACATTATTGGTATTATAAAGCGTGTAATGAGAAATTTGGGCTCTGTTTGTTTGTGTTTTCAAATTAGTTTTCAACATGGTAGTTTGAGTATGATGTTTGGATGAAGTTGTGGAATTAATTTTTCACAACTCTGCAGAAAGCTCTGTGTATTCTGTCAAAATCGAGCTCGATTTTCAATTTTTTTTTTTTGAAATTTGGCCTAACGGGACGTCCGGCCGGTTGACTAGAACAGTAATTTTTTTTTTTTTTTTTACAATTGATATGTTAATTTTTATATATTCGAAAAAAACATTTTCTGAAATTTTTAAAATTTTTTATGTGCTTTAAAATAATTTTGAGTTGTATGTTTAGTTATGAGTTGTAAATTTTTATATCAAATATCAAATGTCACATCAATAATTCCCCACTGAAATCAAAACTCTTTTTAAAACTATTTTCAAAACTCTTTACCAAACAAATTTTTTACACTCAAAACATAATTCCAAACCCCACAAACTCAAAATACAACTCATACTCTCAAATCATAATTACAAAACACAACCAAACGCGACCTTGAATTTTTAAAAAGAGTGTAATGAGCTAGAATACTGGTGTAAGTAGAATTATTCAAAAAAACAAAACATCACAGGTTGTAAATAGGTAAATCTATTGTGTAAATAGAATTATCCAAAATTAAATATTCATTCTCTTTCATTCTACTTTTTTAATTTTTTTAAATAAAAAATTGATTTTTTGATCTCATACCTTAACCAAAAATAAAAAAGAACTAAAAAGCCACTAAAAGACTACACCCAAACGCACCATAAGTAACAAGAGTAACGGCCGACGACGAAACCCCTATGACATTTCCTAGTGCGCCAATCAGGGATTCAGATTGAATACACAAGACACTCTCATCCCCACAACTCTCCATTCTCTACTCTACTCTAATCTAGGGTTCTTCGCTCTCTCTCTCTCTCTCTCTCTCTCTCTCTCTATATATATATATCTGATTTTCGATCCAAACAAACAACCAGAACTACCCACCATGAATCAGAATCAGAATCAGAATGAGAATCAAAACCAAGGCGATCGAACCAAACCCAACACACAGCCTTCTCACTCCTCCGACTACGCTCCCTACCCCAAGCTCGACCCTAACGACGTCGCTCCACCCGCCCATGATTGGACCACCTCCGGCTACTCCGCCACCACCATGCCTCCCGAGTCCAACCCTTACTTGACTCCCTCTCCTGTCCCTGCCTCTTCCATGAAGAGTCAGTGTCTCTCACTCCAATTCAATTTCACTTATTGAAATCTAGTTCTACCAAATCACTCAAAGTTATGATTTTTTTTCTTTTTTAGATACGATGGATTCAGTGAAGGACGTGCTTGGGAAATGGGGAAAGAAAGCATCTGAGGCGACCAAGATGGCTGAGGATCTTGCTGGGAATATGTGGCAGCAGTGTAAGTCTTTTGTTTCGCTAAAATTATTTAGATTTTAGATTGAAAAAAATCTGATTACATGGATTTTGAGGGGGTCTAAAATACTATTTTCTTTAATAAATATTTAAATTTTTTTGGTCTTGTGAAAGTGGTTTTAGTCTGTTTTGACAGTAGCAAACATTTGAAGGGAAAAATGAAAATATGGAATGGGAATTTATTTTGGCTCTCAAGAGGTTTGACTAATAGTCTTATTTAGTTGTCATGGGTTCAACTCCAGGGTTGAACTAGTAGGCAAACACTTTTGTTTGGTATGAGTGGAGAGGCTAACTTTCATAGGTACTAATCTAACCACTAGTAATTGACTTTAGCCAAAAAAACAAAATTAGTCTTATTATAGTTGCTTCTGCATTTGAAAGGGTGTAATTGTTTGGTTGTAGATTTTGGGAAAATGAATATAAATCAGTCTGACTCTAAGGCAGTGCTTGGTTGGAGGATTTGACGAGGGAAATGGAAAGGGAAAATGAAATGCAATTTCACTTTTTGTTTGGTTACAGGTGAAAAGAAAGAGAGCGGGAAATGCAATCCCACTTTTTGTTTGGTCCGTCCCCAGTAGGAAGCAAATCTAAAAGCAATAGGATTAAGAAAATACAGAAACTGAAGTAGATGACTAGCCTAGAAAGCTTACAAAGTATTGGGTGCGGGTGCATGTAACATAGAAGGCTTCAAACACATAAAAAAAAAGAAAAAAAAAAGGGTTAGGCAAGGCTTCAAACACGTTAGCCCAGGCCCTACTCAAGGGTTCTGGGCTTTGTTCAGGCCAACCCATGGGTCTCAACCCTTTTTTACACCCCTGGTTCTACAATTGAAATCTTAATTAATATTTCGATTGGCATTTGCAACTTTGGAGTTAGGACAAACTATAAGACTTCATATTCATATCACAATTCTTGTGTAAACCATTTGAAATTCTACAAAACCTACCTCAATAGCCTCAAATCTCTAGTTATCATAATGTTAAATACCAAAATTATTCTATTGTTCCTTCTCTATTGATCTCGTTCAGGTACCCCAAAGAGTGTGCATTTATGTCAAATTTAATTATATTTTACACCTTGCACCTGCATGCATGCATAAATCCAACGGCTACAAAAATAAATAAATAAATAAATAAATAAAAACCGGCATTACACTCTCTTTCATTAATATTTTGCCATATCAACATTTTGCAAAACAAACTTTGACTACATGTGAAATGTTAGTTTGACAAGAACTTGTAAGGGGCTACAAGACCTGTGCTATGCATGGCATAACATAATACATTGTTTATAAATAAGGTATATAATATTTACATTTATTTTTTTTGTAAGATATATGAAAATTTACAAATTTAATGCCATAATTGATTTTATAAAACTAATAAAATTAGTTCGTTTTCTCTCATCCCACTCAGGCAGAAAAAAACAGTGTTAGCTAATAGGTCCCTCCTGCTAGCAAAAAAATAAAAAAAGCAAACCAACATTTTAGCCTAAAATTTGCATAAAAATACAAAATAAAAATATTACTTTAAATAGATAACTATAATTTAAAAAAAGAAGAAAGATAACCAATAAAACAATCGTGCACAAAATTGGTAACCAAACAATCAAAATAAAGTTTAATATATACTTGTGGACTACAATCATCAATGAAAAAGTGTTATACCTTCTAATAGCATCAATAAGAGGAATGAAAATTTAAGATGTTTTTGTTTACCCACTTATTAATATCTAAAAGTAGTGATATGAGTAATTCAACGTGGCTATGTAAACTTGTGAGAAAGTATACATGGCATTGAGAATGTCATGTCACTCCAGATGTTCATAGTCGCTCCCATGTTCATAGCCATTTGCATCTAATATATAGAGATTATTTGAATATGAATAGAGATAATTACAGATACATATAGATTAGTTAAAAAAAAAATTATCATTCTTTTTGGGATTTATATCTCAATCGTAATATTTTTTATTTAAATATTTTGTTATCTTTTATTTGATTTTTTATATCATTTTGTGGTTCAAATTTAAATAGTTATATTTTTATTTTTGTATATATTTTTATCTCTATATCTTTGTTGTTTATGTCTAAATAGTTATTTTTTTTTTTAAAAAAATTATTTGGATTGTAATCTTTTTTATTTGAATAGTTTTTGGCCAAATTATGACGGTAGTCTCTACATTTTGCTTCTTGTATCATTTTGGTCATTATAATGTTAATTAGTTCCATTTTGATCCTAAAATGAACTTAGAATTTTGTCTGAATTTGGTCCAATTGATTATTACTATTAGAATTTTTGTTTTTATGAAAAATACACACATAAGTAGCATCTGTCGTATTTTGAAGGGTAAAATAATAAACTTACTCAACTCAGTGAGTTAGTCTCAATCAAACCCTAAGGGGTTGGCCTGGTGGCAAGGTCTTGGGGATGTACTCCTTTCAAGGTTTAGGGATTAAAACCTCTTAGGTGCTAACAATTCATTGGGATCATCAGATTCTTCTTCTTCTTCTTTTTTTTTTCTTTTTTTTTTGTTAGGGGGGGAAGAAACCCTTGAATTAACCGTAGTGCACTTGCGGGAAAATCCTTACCGAGAGCTTGTGCACTCCTGGGGATAAGTCAAGCTTTGATCTGGACACCCAGTGCCAATTAAAAAAGACAAAACAAAAAAAAAATCCCAATCAATTCAGTGATAATTTTTCATAAAAAATACTAACGGTATCATCAATTGAACCAAATTTACACAAAATCGACAATTGAGGATCAAATTTGAGTCAACTAAAAGTGTAGGGACCAAAATGACTCAAGGGGCAAAATATAGGAACACTGACTCAAGGTTCATAGTTTTTTTATCTTTTATTTGACAGTGTAGATAGATAGATAGGAATTACTTAAAGCATTAAATAAAAAATTCAATTATTTCTTTTTTAATTTGTTAATTATCTGTTTGTTATATCTTATCAGAAGTTATTTTAGAGATCTGTTAATTTTTTTGGTTTTTATATCATATTAGAATTGATTTTATTTGTATTTTATTGTTAAGTTATTTAGAATAATTAAAAATTAGGGAAAGGGATGAAGTACACTTGAGACATGTAGGAGAGAGAATGCCTAAGAGGTTAGCATTGAGAGTTTGGAGAACTCTCATGCTCCACTACATTTGCTTATATAGTATAGGTAGATAGATGTGTATTTGTATTTATAATATATTGAGCAAGAATGAGGTAATGTTAACCCTCTACCCTTTCATCAGATTAACGATTGTTTTTCTTCTCCTATTTGTGTTCTAATACCAATTTAAGAAGATGTGGTTATTGGGAACTTAAATGAAGTATTGAATGCACGTGTACATATTTGATTATATATATATATATATTCCCTACCAGCTGCCAGCGTGGACAATACTTGAAAACTTAAGTTTGCTTTTTGAGTTGAGGATGAGAATTGTAGCTCCAGTTTACTCCACATTTTCTTTACTTTTCTTCTTTTCTTTCTGGCACCCCTGCATCTTGATAAACCTTGAGATCTACAAAGCAGGTTGTAATTTAACCCCGGCCCTGGCTGGTTGAACCCCTACTTTTGTGGTCTGGTCTCAGTCTCTTGTCTTCATAGGAATTTGGTTTTGCTGCTGTTGGATATTTAAGGAAGATATCGGGATGATACTTTTTTTTTCCTTCCGCTTTCTATAGCCTTGTATTGCATTAATGAACTTTGTTGTGAATTCTCCAATAAAAAATTAATTGTAGGTTTTTTTGTTTTTTGTTTTGTTTTGTTTTGTTTTTTTCAGCCTGGAGTCCCCTTTTGGCTAGCTGTTACTTTTTGCTTATGTAGAATTTCAAAATTTATAATAGGGGATTTACAAGTTATATTTAAAAGTTGATCCTTCTATCAGAGGTTACAATTTTTTCTTTTCCTTATCCATGTGGGCATTTGATCTCTAGTTTTTTCATCTTCTTGTCACTGTTTATGCTGTTCTTCAGTGCTCATTTTATTCATTTTTTCCAGTTGTAGTGCTAATATTATTAATACTTTGCAGAAATTTGAATAATGCTTTAACCAATCTGATCATTGTTAAATATTTTTCCATGCCAAATTACTTTAACTTGTTAATTTGAAACAGTGAAAACAGGTCCCAGTTTTGCTGATGCTGCTGTTGGAAGAATTGCTCAGGGAACAAAAGTTCTTGCAGAAGGTGGGTATGAGAAGGTCTTTCGACAAACATTTGAGACTGTTCCTGAGGAGAAACTGTTAAATTCATATGCCTGCTACCTATCCACTTCTGCGGGTCCAGTTATGGGAACACTATATGTGTCTACTGCAAAACTAGCATTTTGCAGTGACAATCCTCTTTCCTACAAAGTTGGTGATCAGACCCAATGGAGCTATTATAAGGTATACTGATTTGTATTGTCCTGTTTATTTATGTCTTACTGAAGGAATTATTTGAAGAATCCTTATCATTATCATCATCTAACATGATTCGACATAAGGGGGTCAGCTAGAGTGATTTTTCCTGTCACTCTAGTTTGTGTTGCTTATTTATAGCAGCCTAGTTGAGCTCGACTCAACCAAATAAACCAGGAATAGATTTGAGGAAAGATTTCTGCTAATTGCCAACATGGCAGAACTCTTGATCTGGTTTTGGAGCCTCCGTGCGTGTAGGATGCTGTCATGAAGTGCATTGATTAGTAAGTTAAGTTATATTGATATATATGCCAGAAATTCTGTGAATGGAGTGGATGAGAACTTGTCTCCCGTGTTTTTTTTTTTCCCGTCATTTTGGTGGTTCAGTTGATTGGGATACTTCCAATTGATTGGGACACAAGGCTTGGTTTAGTTTGGTTTGGATCAATTAATCGTTTGGTGATGGTGGGGATATCAATCCACTAGGTAATTTTCATCATCAAAGTGTGAGTAGCTCATGTCAGTTTATACTTTATAATCTTAGAATCAAAATCCAGATATTATCTCTTAGCATCTGGATTTTAATGTTCAAATTTTCCCGGAGCATTTGGGATGAAGTAAGTTGTATCAGATGCATTTTGGGTTGCCAGGAAGATGTGTCTTAGTGGTAGTAGATTAGACTTAGAAAACCATGCAAAGAAATAGAAGTTGATGCTTCTAAGCTTGTTTTAAAGTGGTCATGGGCGAGCCAGGTTGCTCATTATCACTAGAGTGATCATGGAGAGTCTTTCTTTGGAAGGAGAAGATTTGCTATTTCCAACTTTGTGTATTGGAATTGGTTGTGCAGTATTTTGATGAGAGGAGAATATGAGACAACTTTGAGGTAGGGCTGTGATTAACTGTGTGAGGCATTTCTCTGGGTGATGTATTAATAGAAGTACCGAATCAAATAATAAAAGAAATGAATTAATGATGTTATGTAGCTTCATCTTGGGACATATAGAAACTTAGTACTGGAAACCTAGTTAAGTATTAAGGCTTGGTATGTAGAGATACACCTGTAAGTTTCCTCAAATTGGTGTGTCATTGTGCTCGTTAGTTGCAATGAATTTGAATGTGAACAGTGCTCTATTATCAGTCTAATAGCCATCAAGGTAGACAATAAAATGCTCGTTCGTGAAGGACAGTTGAGTGCAGCGTCAGGGCTGAGGAGAACCTTAAATGGTTAACCTCTGTGGAAGAGGCTTGTAGTTCTTTGTTAATAGTCACTTTTTATCTGCAGTAGACAGTGTAGGTTAGTTTGAATTGATGGAAGAAATCTAAGAAAGCAGTTTTTTGGGAAGATAATTTTGAGCTCTTAAGAAAACTAGTTTCCTTTCCTTTTTCCATGTTAAAAGTCCATTCCTGCCAAGTCTCAGTTTTAGTGTGAAGTGTTTGAAATAGGACAAGAATGCTATTAATCTATTAATGGGCAAATTACCAATACCCCCCTTAGGTTAAGTGAAAATATATATTGCCCCTGTAGTTGTGGAAATTACATATTCCTTTGTGTCAGAGTTTTTCTTTTAACAAGGTTGACAGGAAAAGTAAAATTAACTAAATAGCCCCCCAATATCAAATTAAAATTATCCTATTAACCTGATCTCCTTCGTCTTCATCCAAACCCTTCTCCCCTCACCCACCACTGACTCCTCCAACCCTCAACCCCACCCCACCCTTCCCCCTCTGCACCTCACCCCTCATTCACTGTCCTTTACCCCTTCTCTGTCATTCCCCAATCCCCTCCACCCCTATCAAAAGTCAACCCACATCCACCTACCATTAACCACTGGCCAACCCACCATCAGTACAACACCATCCCCATCCCACAACCTGCACGCCACCCGCCACTGTTTGCAGAGAGGGAGAGAGCAAAACCCAACAACCCCTACCACAACACCACCACGCCCCTTACCCATCTCTAATTATCGCTACCCCCATGACCGTTTCACAGGCTACTAGCAAAACTCCATTGAAGAACCACAACCCCCCAAACCCCTAATTCAAGCCCTAACCAAACCCAAACCCTCAATCAATGGTCAGCAACGCAAGTTGACCATCTCCAGAGTAGTCTTGACTCCACAAACCAAATCAATTGGGTCTTGATTTTGAGACAGAGAGAGTTGGGTCTACAAATTGACATTGACAACGCTGTGACAGCTCGACAAATTGAAACCATTGCTGCTGTGACTCATCAAACTGATACCAGATGGAGGGTCTAGTGGTGGTAGAGTTTGGGGAAGAAGGTTGCAGTGAGAGAGAGAGAAAGGGTTGCTTTGTATTTGGTGAGAGTTGCAAAAAGATTAGGGGAAAAGGGTTACAGAAGGAGAATGAGTAGGAGGTGTGCTAGTCTTGCAGAAAGAGATTTTGAGGAGGGTTCCAAGGGATAATTTCGTGAAGCCACTAGTTAGTCATGAAAGTTCAAGCAAATGCCATTCTCAGCTCCTGTTAGAATATGCTTTCTGAGAGCAGACTTTCATTGTAGGACTAGTATAAATTTTGCCTGATTTTCATTGTAGGACTAGTATAAATTTTGCCTGATCATATTGTCCTTGCCGCATAATTTCTCTCGTGTTGTCCTTAATAAATTGGGTTCACTTATTACTTCATCCTTCTGGGGTGTGGTTCTTCGGGAAATATTTGACAGGGATATTTTAGGCATCACGGGCTTCATGTGATGTAGGACGGTCGGAAAAGAACAATAATGTAAAAGAAAAGAACAAACCACACCCCAAGAAAAGAAAAAGAAACCTAAATCTCAGTTCTCAATATTCTCAATATTCTCAATTCAATATTCAAAGCTGTCTAACTCTTAATACATAAAGGTCTATTTATAGACATCCAGGAAAAACCCTAATTAAAAGTTTTCCAAATAATTAAAGCCTAACTAATATTCTAATATTGATATAATTTCTAAAAATTTAAATTTCCAAATGTACTTGACGCTTTACTCATCCGACACCTTTTCTGTCCACACCATGATGTTTTAAACTCAAGGTTTTATCTTGTTACAACTAATAGAGTCTCATAGTCATTAATCATTCATATCCTTAATATTTTTCAGTATTGCTCACTTTGTTTAGCACACTTTTGTCTCTGTGCATATAAATAGGTGGTTATCCCATTGCATCAGCTGAAAGCAGTTAATCATTCAGCAAGCAAAGTCAAGCCAGCTGAAAAATACATTCAATTAATCTCTGTTGACAATCATGAGTTTTGGTTCATGGGCTTTGTAAACTATGAAAGTGCTGTCAAAAATCTGAAAGGCATGCTGGAGGGACACAGCTCGTAATCTACATGGGGAAAAATTTCCATTTGATGTAGATAAGTTGTGTGTCGAAATTAGGATATTTTTGATATATGTTATATTTGATACTCTTGTTTGACTGTTTGTTTGCTATATCAATGGAGTTTGGTGTTTGCGAGGGAAAGTGATACAGCTGGTGAACGTTGTGTGCTTGTTGCACTTTTAAGTTGTCTTTGCATCTTGGATTAGAAGAGAGATTTGTAGAAGTGAAAAAGGAAAAAAGAAAAAAGTTTATATTTCATTCCCTTCTTGCTTCCATTTTTCTTTCCATCCATAAATCTCTCTGATCAAAAAGACAACCTTAGGATAATTTGTTAATGTCAGATTTGTTTTAAGATGACATGATGTAATTTTATTACGTTTTTTTGTCAGGTGTTGATTATGGTTAAAACAACCTTGATTTATGTTTACAAAAATTTGAATCCGAAAACAAAAAATTGTTTGATGTCTATTTTCGTTTAAAAAAATAGACAGTTTTCAAAATTTAATATATCTATGAAAAAATCCCATCTCTGGTTGTCGGTGACCACCTCCCACCACATCCAACCACCTCCAGGAGTCCCTGTCCCCATAATTACCAGCTTCCGGGAACCTCCTCCGGCCATCTCCTTGTTTTCAAAACTTAATTTTGAAAATACATAATATTTTTTTTTGTTATCATAAATGTTATCCAACTCGCGTTGCTAACTTTTCTTTAATCTATCTAATATTCTGTCATCTTATCTGGAAGTTTATTTCTGTCACGATTCATGGCATTTCAGCCCTCCCCATTTTATTTTCTGTTGATTACATGGGTTAAGTACTTGGTCTTTAGGCCAAGTTATAAGGTGTTGATACTTTGGTGACATATTACCAGGCTGTATATTGTTAGTTTATGTGGGTTTTGTGCAAAAAAAAGAAAAAAAGAAAAAAGGAATATACACACATATATATATACTGCACAATCCTTGCGTAGTACAATTTTTACTGCTGTAATTTTGGCAGAAAATGGGTCATTTAACGATCCTAAAGTGCTGTTTTTATTTTATTTTATTTTGAGAACAAAAGTGCTGTTAGATATGGAACCATGCATGCATGGTTTGTATTTCTTTCAATATTTGATCTTCTGCAAACTCCTCAGTCCAGTAGGTGCCTGAATTAAATTAGAGGCCTGGCCTAAGTGGTATATATCTCAGTTTTGGAATTTCCGTTTAAGCCGTGTTTGGTTAGAAAATTTAATGAAAGAAATAGAAAGGAAAAATAAATGAAATAGATCTTACTTTTTATTTGGTTATAATAGAAAATACAAGGGAGAAAAAAAATGAGAGAGAAATGTAATTTTACTTTTTATCTTTTGGATTCACTTAGGCATGCTCTTTTCTTTCTGCATTTTCCAAGTTAATCAAGCATAACTTAAAATTTGAATTCTATCAATTCTTTGCCCTTTTCTTTCTATTTATGTTTCTTTTTTCATTTCTCCAATCAAATCTTCTAACAGATTTAAGTTTCATTTGATTTTTGGCTAAAAAAACATAAAAAGACAAAATTGGCCAAATAAGTCAATAAGACAAAACATCACATTCAAACCATAATCATTATATTTTTTCTCTCACAAAAATCAAAAGCCAAAAAAGCCAAACCAAACGAGGCTAAAAAAAAGTTTAGAAAGTCCTAACACAAAAAAACCAATTAAAAAAGTCAATGCCAAACGAAGACTTAGGTTATGTTTGACAAAAACTTTTTGGGCTAAAATAGCCAATATCATTTTTTAGCTTAAAAGTCGAAAAGTCACTAAAAAATCAAAAAATTAACAATCTATACCAAAAATTCAAATATTTTCTTCTCTCTATTTTTTGTATTTTTTTCATAAAAAATTTAAAAATCATCACAAACAGACTAATTTTTTTTTTTACATCATATTTTAACCAAAAAATTAAAAAACTTAGGCCTCCTTTGGGAAGTGACTAGTTTAGCCAAAAAGTAACTAAAAAAGTCAAAAAACCAATAACTCATACCAAAAAGTCAAAGATTTTTATCTACTTTTTGCACATCTTTTCGTAAAAAGCTAAAAAGTCATCCCAAACATACTAGTTTTTTTTTAGTTCATATTTTAGTCAAATAGCCAAAAAGTTACTAAATTAACCTGTTCCCAAACGAAGCCAAAATATACTAAAAAATTAATAAAACAAAATAACACATTTAAACCATAATTATTTCATTTTTTCTCTTCTAAAAATTAAAAAAAAATTCTAAAAATAAACTAAAATTGTAATTTTCAAACTAAAAAAACTAAAAAACTAAACGACAATGTTACGTAACTCAAATTTTGTGGCTCAAAAGTGGCTCAAATGGCCAAAACGACGTCATTTTGAGTACAGAACAACATAAAAATGGCCAAAACGACGTCGTTTTGGCCATTTGAGCCACTTTTGAGCCATAAAATTTGAGTTACGAGACATTTTCCAAAACTAAAAGTCAATCCATATCCCAATGTTTAGAATACAAATTAAAGACACAAGATTACTG
>CM069910.1:78835634-79054388 GCA_036172215.1 Camellia granthamiana
ATTTTAGTGCTTTTTCTTCGAGTTTCACCACTTAAGGCTTGTTCCCTTCGAGTTTCTCTTGGGTTTTGTGCCTTTTCTCGAGCTTTGACTTTTTCTCCTACTTTCTCTCTCCTAGGCTTTGACTTTTTCTAAGTTTGCTATTTTTCCTCCATTTTCTCCATTTTTCGACCACTTTCTCATCTTCTTTCCAGATGGCAGACGATATACCTCATGGCAGAGCTCCCCAGAGGTCCCTCCTGCATTTCCACTTGTTACTGAGGCAGAGTTTATTCCAGAGGCCAAGCTAGAACTACTACCACTCAGGGTTCGACCCTTTGATTCGACTACATATCATCCTCAAACACACGTACTGCCACTGGAGGGCATCAGACATTTTAGTTCATTCACGCGGTGCGTTCCTATGGACCTTCTGCTTAGGGAGCCGGACTCCCACCTTTCTCACAGTGCCACTGAGGTATACATTACACCCTCATGTTTTCTGCATTTCGGCACTTCATTTCTTGATTTCACTGTATTTCTTGCACCATATTGCTTACTTTCACTGCATTTCTTGCACTGTATTGTATTCCCCACACTGTCTTCTATCTGACTACCCTTTTATCACCTTGTAGCTCGGCTTTTTTCCGCCAACCCCTTCAGAAGGTTAAAAGATAGCCCTATAGTTTGGACTCCCGTGGTTCTGAATCTAATCTCACAAGTGCAATGTGAAACTGATGAACACCAAAGAGTCTGAATCTGGCAAATCATTTTGGAAAATTGATTTTGAATCAAAAAGTGCCAAAATTGGATTGCCTTGCTAAATACAAAGTCACTACCTAAATATTTTTTTTTAGGAAAATTTAGGAAACCCATGACTCGTGCCAAAGGCCACGTGTTTGTCATCACCAAAGTTGCCTCGGCTCGGGAACTTAGGTACGAGAGGGGAAGGTCATGAATTGAGCACCCTCGCTCGCCCGATGAAAGATCGGCCTCTATTAGTCATGATATGATTTTTATAAACATTATGTGCTCTTATTCTGGTTATTAAGCTAGCATTACTATGTGATGCGCGTAAACAAGTATAGACTAGTTTGCTCAATTTGGAACAATTCAACTCATGTTTCTTTGCGAAAATGGTTTGAATTTGCCATCTCAAGTGGGCTTAAAGTTTGCGGATTTGCCACCAAACATAGTGGGCTTAAAACATGATTTGCCACTAAACATAATGGGCTTAAAACTTACATTCGTTGAGTCGTTCCAATTTAAACAACAAGGCTTCATCCATAGGCATTCAAGTAGTTTACCATTTAAGCAGATAGCCTCATGGAAAACATGCTAATTATGACAACATTCACACTTATGCAAGTATGCTTAAGCATAAAAACTCACCTGGTACTCCAAGCCAAAATAGAAACTAGTTAGAAAGATGCATGATCCTAACTATACAAAATGTCTAATGCAACACATGCGAAGAATGCAATTAATAGACTCGGCTACTAATATGACATATGAATTGATTTGATAACATGC
Organism: Camellia granthamiana; assembly: GCA_036172215.1. Taxonomy (NCBI): domain Eukaryota; kingdom Viridiplantae; phylum Streptophyta; class Magnoliopsida; order Ericales; family Theaceae; genus Camellia; species Camellia granthamiana. Next base: position 78,837,144 of record CM069910.1, read on the forward strand.
GGTTTAAACACGTATTCAAAGAAGGTATTGAAATGACAATGCAGTTTGAATGATGCGCCGAGCCTTGGTGCATGCAACACGAATGAATGGATGCAAGCATAAGGTTTGCTAATTAAAACATGTCTCTAATCTAACCATCAAAAGCGGGTAAATAAAATAGAGAAAGACGTGGGGTTGGAAAATATACACACACGCACTCACACTTATTATAACATTACGCCCTCGCGAATGAGGGTTCGAATGAATAAAGCTGGCTAGCTAACTAGGCTACTTAAGCTAACTAATTATTACAAAACTCAAATTAATTAACTATTCTAGTTAACTAATTACAAAACGAAATCGAATAACTAGTTAAACTAACAAATTAATTACAATTCTTAATTAGCTATAACTAATTAATTACAACATGTATTTAAGCTAGATATTTAAATGTTAAATAAGCTTGGAATGCAAGGGAGGCTTATGCACGTGCTTGATTTCCACCTGAAAAGCCACCGTTTTGCTGCTGCAAGCCTCTATTTGCACATTTGAACACTGACAATGTTGTCCATGTCCAGAATACCTCTACTCCACCTTACCAACACACTGCTCAATTTTCATGGATGGCCGACAAGGGGCCAGTCGGCTACCACTGGTGGCCAGTTGGCTACTGGTGGTAGCTGTTGGCCACTGATAACCTGGACTTCCTTGTTGCAACAGAGAGAGCAAACAGAGCAAAACAATGTATTTCTCAAGGGCTGTTTGTACTGTATGTCACTCCTTATCATCGAAACAAACTCAAAGGAGTGATGCACTTAGCTCTCAAACCATCAACCAAGCAATTTCATTGCATGATGGCCAAAGAACCAAGTTGTACAAGTTCAATAAATGCACAAACAAGACCAAAATGACCATCACGCTATCATGCATGATCAAGGGCAATGGAAACCTAGGAAACTTGACACATTTCATCACTTTGAGTATGAAATGTCCCAATTCTCCTTGTGTTCAATTAACGTCCGATTGAACACATCAAAAGAAAACCAATTCCTTATCTTGCACACTTTTAGTTTCTACTTGTTTACTCGTTTTAACTTACCAATCTATTCTTTAACCAATTAGTCCATTGGTGAGTGTTTTCTAAGGTGAAAGAAGTGTCAACTAAGGGATAGTTTAAGGCATGAGAGAAGCTTCAGGCTGTTGGTAATGAACCCTCAAAGGAGGATTAAACCATTAAGCATGAGTCTCAATCTCAAGCTTAAATAACCCTAAGGTTGAAACAACCTCAAAGAAAATGAAAAAGTGAAGAAATGAGAGAGATTGCAGAGATTATAAGTGCTGAAATTAGGTGAGAAAAAGCACTAAAATATGTAATCAAGTCAAACCAATGGTGGTTAAAGCCTAAAAACACCAAGCTAGTGAAAGGACTTACACTACAACTATGCAATACAAGAATCAAAAGATACCAAACAGCCAAAGCAATGGCAAAACAATTCAAAATAGAGTGTAAAACATGCTGGACTTGAGCCATAAAAAGCTAAAACATTAAGCTAATACATGGGGCTAACTAAGCATGCAAAAAAGACATAAGGAGGGGAGGCTTACCCCTCCAATTTTGGACTTCAAAATGAGTTTTTTACCACTGAAAAACCTCTGAAATTTAGTGGTTAAAAGGCCCAAAAAAGTTGGTTTGCAAGTGGTGAACAAAGGTACAAAAGCTTTACAAGCTAAGAAGCGAGAAAGGTGAACGACCCCTTAATTGAAAACGACCTCAAACCACCACTTTTAGGCCACAAAAACAAAGTTTTTGACAGTTCAAAACCAACCCCAAAACAGTTGAAAAAGATGGCAAAGCAAGTGTGCAAAACAAGTATAAAAGGAGAGTGTTATACCTCTTGAAGGGAAGACACAAATTGGCCGACAATCCAAGCCAAAAACTTCTTCCTAGAGCTCAAAATAAGTCCCAAGCTACCTCATCCCAAAGATGATCAACTTTGATTAAGGAAGTGTATGCAAAAATATGGTGTATCTAAGCTATCATGCACAAAATTGCAAGAGAGATAGAGAAATCTAGAAAGAGAGAGATATTTTGGTCTCAAATTTTATTTCACTCCTAAAATGTTCTAAGCTCTAAAGCAAGAAGAGAGGTTCTCATTATATAGAAAATATGAGTCTTGGGTCGAAAATATCTAAAAGGGATAGCTGGAGCATTTAGAGGACAGCTAGCCAAAATATCTAGGCTTTACACCAGTGGTCGGTCGGCCAGAAATGGTGGCCGATCGTCGACCAGTGGTGGCCGGTCGGCCACAAATGGTAATTGTCGGCCACAGAAAAATCTGCTTCCAGGCCCGACTTCAAATAGGTATATCTCCGTTATCCGGACTCCTTTGCAGGTCATTCTTGAGTCTAAATTGAAGCCCCGAAAGTCTACTTTCCAATGGTGGTAGCCTTACAGCTAAATTCTAAGAGTTCTAAGAGATATGCCCATTTTAGTGAAGGTTGCTTAGTTTTTAGCTTAATCAGATTGATGCCTAACTTTACACGGCCATTTCTCCCTCATCCGGACTCGGCTTTAGGAGATTCTTGAGTGTAAAATGAAGCCCCATAAGTCCAATTTCCAATAGTGGTGGCCTCACAACTTAAGTCTAAGTGTAGAAAAGGATAGGCCTGATTTAGTGAGGCTGCCTAGTTTTCTCTCAACGGTTTCATACCCAACTTCTTCCCCAACTAGTTTTCTTCCCTTCGCTCCAATTTTCTTCAACTCCAAACCTCTAAATAAGATGTTTGAAAAGATTTTGAAAGAGTTCTCCTCCCTTTCATTTATTTCCACTTTGTCCTTGCTCAGTTTACCGAAAAGTATAATTTTTAACGAAATACGAGCCTCGGAACATCGTAGAAAATTTTGGGAAAAATATTTTGAAAAAGAGGGTTTTAAGGTCTAAAACGATTTTTTGTCAAAATTGTTTTGGTCCAAAATGGGGTGTAAGGTTGGGATTTAGAGCTCCTCTTACTGAAGAAATCGAACGTTTGTACAACATAACTTTCATCATCGAGTGATCAACCTATGGCGTCCAAGTCTTAAGGGCGGTCAAAAATGGGGTGTCTATAGTTGCCCCTCTTTGACAAAGCTCAAAGTCATGAAATGACGTGAGTGAATGTCAAAGCCCTAAGACGATCCATTTTGACAAGGCAATAAGACTTGGGCAAACAAATAAAATGCAGATGCAATTGGTTGAATCCAAAGGTTGTCTACATATCCCTTTGCAAGGAATCAAACCAGCGTAGTTCAGAGGTAATGAAATCATGCACATGATATACAATGTGACAAAATCATCAAACCACAAGCAGTGAAAAACACACAAATATCATAAAGGATTGGCGATGCAAGTCAAACTACATTTTATATAGAAAAGGTGCCGGAGCACTCTAACCACAATTCTTGCGGAATAGACGCATTCACATGTAGAACTATGTTTTTCGTAGAAAGAGAAAGAGTACAAGTAATTGAATGGCATGATATAAGTGAGGAATGATCTGCTAGGGAAAAATAATGATCCTAAATGCTGAATGCAACAAGACAAAATACGATGCAATTGATGCAGTGAATCAGGCGTTAGCCGAGCCACATTTATCCTAGAAAAGGTATGGACACAAAACAAACCACGTCTAACACAGAAAAGGTGCTGAAACCCTCAGACCACAATTCTTGCAGAATAGGCACGTACAGATGCAGAGCTATGTTTTAATATGAAAAGGTATGGGCACATGCCAAACCAAGTTTAGCATGGAAAGGATGCAGGTGATGAAACAAATAATGCAGTAGATGAATAGGGTGACATACTCTAACCACACTGAAATCGTAAGAGGAGGAAGAACAAATCCCAAACACGCTAAAATCGTGTGAGGAAAGGAACACTCAAACCATGCTGAAATCGTGAGAAGAGGACAAACAAATCCCAAACACGCTGAAATCGTGTGAGGAAAGAAACACTCAAACCACACTGAAATCGTGAGAAGAGGTCCTAAGAAAAGCCAATTAGGGGCTCATTCCACGCATCCTAAGATAAATTCCAAACACGCTGAAATCATGTAAGGAAAGGGTTACTCTAACTACGCTGAAATCGTGAGAAGAGGTCCAAAGAAAAACTGTCAGGAGCGCGTTCCACGCATCCTAAGATAAATTCCAAACATGCTAAAATCGTGTAAGGAAAGGGACACTCTAACCACGCTGAATCGTGAGAAGAGGTCCAATAAAAAACCATCAAGAGCACGTTCCACGCATCCTAAGATAAATTCCAAACATACTGAAATCGTGTGAGGAAAGGGACACTCTAACCACGCTGAAATCGTAAGAAGAAGTCCAAAGAAAAACTGTCAGGAGCGTGTTCCATGCATCGTGAGATAAATTCCAAACACGCTTAAATCGTGTGAGGAAAGGGACACTCTAACCACGCTGAAATCGTGAGAAAAGGTCCAAAGAAAAGCCGTCAGAAGCGCGTTCCACGCATCCTGAGATAAATTCCAAACACACTAAAAACGTGTGAGGAAAGAAACACTCTAACCACGCTGAAACTGTGAGAAGAGGTCCAAAGAAAAGACGTCAAGGGTGCGTTCCACACATCCTGAGATAGCCCCGGGGGACAACGATCCTAAATGCTGCTTAGCGTAAATGGATAAATGATACAAGATAACAGAAGATGCAAATAAATGCAATAAGTGTGATGATATGATACATGTTACAAGCAATGTAGTGCATGATGTTTAGGGAAATGCAATAAACAAACAAAGCGGTGCTTTAGGAAGCACCTCATGGGGCGAGTGGCAATGAACCGCTCTATTCTGACGGGGATCTCCCCTTTGTGTTCTTCGAACTCTTACCTTCAACTCTCAGTTCAAAGGCCCTCAAATGCTGACAAGGCTTCTTCATATAGAAGCCATGGATGCTGCTTTTCTTCCTAATCAAATTCACAACTTTCCCTCTTCTCCAATGGGGTGGCAGACTAGGTTGGTTTAGTAGCCAGAATTGAGGCGTACATATGCTATGTCAATCTATGGGGATGCTATGCAGATTTCAAGCCGAGGATACGCCCCTGGGTATTTAAACCAGACTTTAGTCTCGAAAATTCCAAACCTTTGTATTCTAGGCATCGCCATTCGAACTCTAGTTTCCACCATTGCAGTTGATTTCCTAGCAACTCATTGTAAACACAACCAAGATGCCTCTAGCAGGGAATAATACTTAGGGAGAGCACTTCTGACCGCCATTCTGGCTTGAAGTAGGCTTGAGCTTGAGCTTGAGGTAGAGGTACACTCATACTTCGGAGCATTGACAAGGCCTGAAATAGTGCATCTGGAATGCAATCTCGGAATTTTCTGAAGTTGAAACACACTAAGATGCTCCAAATTTTCTCTTTTTTCCTTTGCTTTGTAGTCCAGAACCTATATAGCTTCAGATAGGTCCTTGTTCTATTGTTCTCACAATGACCTGGGTTGAACCCTACGATTTATGAAAGAAAGAATCCTGTTTTGTACAAATGTGGAGAATGACACAACACTCTGAACACAAAATGATTTATTTTTGAAATTGAGATTGAGAATGAGTTTTTGACCGGGTATTGAGCCTACGACTAAACACAGTCAAAACGACTCAACAAAGGGAAAGACAAGGTAAAAACAACACAACTGTTGACACTTATTGAAATCAAAACGACTCAAAACAAGAATCGAGACAAACAAAAACAACAAACACAACACTCGGATATGTTCCAATGGCGAGAGACCTCTCGGTTCACGGGGAGCCTATTTCTCCGAGTATTGTTTCTCATCCTTTCTCATCTGTGATTCTCACATCACTTTGGCACTCAATCTCTTTTTCTTTGAAAAACTCTTTCCTCACTTTTTCTCTCAGCGCACATCTCTCTATTCCTTACTCTTTCTTATTTTTTATCCCTTCCCTAGGTGGTTGATGGATAAGCAAGAAGTTGTGGGCTCTTGCCCCTAGTATTCTACTAGATTCTCCTTCTTTCGCTCACGACTAGTGAGCTTTCCCATAAAGGGGTTGTGATGGGACTAGATGCGTAGTAAATCTACAACTAACATCGGTTGACGATGCCTTTGGCTTAACTTGATTGAGATGAACTATAATATGTCTCACCGGCCAGGTATACAATTGATTGGTCTCATACATTGCGTTTTCTACGTCCCCATTCCTAGTCAGACGCCAATTTGGGTGTGATCAAACCTATCTAGATGAGGGGGTCGAATACCCTACTCCATTTCTAGTTCGTGCTTCGCACTTGGCTTGGTACCTCGCTGCTTGGAGGATGATAGAGTCTTTTGGCCTCTGCTGTTAGCTTCAGTTGTGCCCTTTCTAACTAGTGCATTAATAACAGGGAAAAGACAAAAAACTTGACTTAACTGTGCCCCTAGTTCATTATTTTGACCATTTTTTGCTTTTGGCTTTCTGCTAAAACAATTTTAACCAACATGAGAGTTTGATTAACATGCTTATTCAACTTTCTGATTTGAAATCATGCAAATCAGGTTGTGAGCACTGAAAATTTCCTTTTTTAGATCCAAGAAATGGTCCAGTTTTGGGAAAATGGAATAATTTTTAAGAAAACTAGTTAACCTCACTAAAAATCTTCGAAACTTTTTTTGCAAATGGCCATTGCTCAACCAACACGGAATCTACTCTTGAGATGCACAATCTTAGATCTGAACTTGATTTGTCTTGCAACTGAATCTTGTAAAGGAATAGGACAACTGAATTTGAACGAAGACGAGCCAATTTGCACATGGATAAGATAGCCGAGTTTGAACAAGGATAAGCCAATCAACATGGATGAGCCAAGCAGGCTGAAAATGATTGGGGCTGAACTTCAGGATGAAGTTGCCTACGTATCCCAAAGATGGGAATCAGGCCATACGTAGTTTCGGGTTTGAGGTTCACTCGGGTGTTGACACTCCCTTTTTACGCTCTAACTTTTGCCAAAACTGCCCTTTCGGGTTTTCAACCTTGCGAGCTCTGTTTTTCTTTTCTTTTCATTTCTTATTTCTTTTCTTTTTTTCTTTTTTTTTTTTAATTTCTTTCCATTTTTTCATTTTTGTTCTTTTTTTTTCTTTGCGGTAACTTTTGCCTCGGTCGCTCTTCTGGGTTTTCGACCCAGTGAGCCTCTTAAGGATAGAAAAGTTTAACTTTGTCCATGTTGATTGGTCATAGGATCTCTAAGCCATCTGAATCCAGGAGAATGGCTGCTGTTCGTTGATGATATAGGAGCCCATCCGATCGGGTCTGAATTTGGCCCTAGTGTTATGGATAGGAACTCAATTGCCCTTTTAGCAATAAATTTTCTTCTTTCAAATTCTAGGATTGGGCTTTCTTGCCAGTCTTCATTGGTTTGAAAGATGACCCAATTTTTGAATCTTTGAGCACATCTGACATTTTTGCCCCTAGTTCAAGGGCTGCTTCTAATCTAACTTTGCAATCGTCCTTTGATGACATCTGACTTTCTTGATCTGACTTTCTTGCCCCTAGTTCAAGGGTTGCTTCCAATCCGGCCATACAAGCCTTATATTGTGATTGATCGTTGAACATTCTGAATCAAAGTTCAAGGTTTGAAAGCAAAGGGGTCGGGTCCGGGACCGGGAGTGATCCTATGCTGTACAAGCTCAAGATCAATTCCAAGCATGTCTTCGTAGGACCACGCAAAACATTTTTGAAATCTTTTAAGAAAGCGACTAGTCGCTCGCGCTGAAGACAATGTAGAACCAATTTGGACTAAGCCAGGATCTTTCTCAGTACTCACATTAACAAACATGATCTCATTCATTAAGGGCTTAGCATGCCTCTCTTTCTCTCAGTTGATCGAATTTTTGCAAATTTCAAGGAATTCCTCCCTCTTTGTTTTCATCATAGTGTTAGAAAAGTTTTGAAAAACTTAGGTCAATGCAATGATTTCAAGGCACAGAAAAGTAGGTGAAAATCTCTGTCGTTTCATTCAGAACTTTTGGCTCAAACTGGCTCAATGGCAGAAATAGACGCAAAAGAAAGAGTGTAAAAGACAAACACAAAGCATGATAGTGATGTCCGAGGTAACATCCTCGAAATCACTTGACTCTAACACAACATGACTGACTTGATACAACAAGACAGACTCAATACCCAGGTCAAAAAGTACAACAAACAGCATTTTCAAATTGCTCAAAATAGTGCGTGCCATCCACCACATCTGGAGTAAAATGAGCGCCATCAACAGGTGGTTCATCCCTCGATCACATAGTCACATTATCAACCAAGTTCAACAATCCAGTACCGATAGACTTTGCAAGACCTGGTGTGACGATGACCTCGTTGTCAATCAGATCTTGAACTTCATGGCAAAGACGATAACAACCGTTCAGTGTCATGATCGGTTTGTTGATGGAAGACACAGTACTTGGCAGCATTATGCCTGGTTGGATGGGGATCCGGGAGAGGCCGAGGCTCAAGGGGTTTGAGATGGCCTTGTCCTATAAGGATTTGGAGAGCTTTGGACAAAGTTATGTAGAGGGGATTGAAGGTGCGGTTACCAGTTCTGACAGGCTTGACAGAGGGCTTGACAGGTGTTGACTGGGTTTGATGACCTCTTACGAGTGTAAGATTGGAGCTGAATGGGATGTTTCTGGTCAAGCATCCCTTTTCATGGCTTGCCCCTTGATTCGAAATGCCCTGAACCTGAGTGGCAAAAGTGCCATCCACAGTTTTTATAACAACTGCAAGCACTTGCTGTTTGTTCAGCCCTTTAACCATGAAAGCCTCAATAACCCATTGAAGATGTTCATAAGGATTGGTACTTCCCCCGACCTTGTTCTTACCACTTGCCTCCACTTTGCCAAGGGATTGGGTCACTATATCAGAGCAGAGCCCAGTTGTTGTCGACATGTCATTGCCCAGACCTGAGATAGAATTAGGTTGGCCATTTTCAATTGCAGCTCACCCCAAGATTGGGGAACCTTTTGGCGTGAAATTTCTGGCATGTGATGTGGTCGATGATGGAGCCAAAACCCCAAAGGCTAAATCTGCCACTGTTCTGTGAAGATCTTCAATCATGCTCATCAGCTCAGAAATAATGTGTTCATGGGTTTGTGATGATTGGGGTTCGAGTGCATCCATCATGCACAAGTTCGTGCTTTCTGGAATGAACACCTCAGGCTTGGGTAAATGGGCTGGGGTGATGTATATGTTGGGATTGTAGGTGGATGACAGTGTATGGATTAGATTGAGATGTGGAGGTAATAGGTTAGGAGTAGCCTAAGGTCCTTTTGGTGGAGCCATGATCTCTTCGTCAATAAGATCCTGAATCTTATGACGGAGATGGATGCAACAGTTTGTATCATGACCGTGCTGTTGATGATAGACACAATATTTAACTGGGTCATATCTTGATGGAAGAGGATTTGGAAGGGGGCAGGGGTTCTAGGAGTTCTAGGTACCCTTTTTCTCGCAGCATTTTCAAAGTTTGAGAGAGACTCATGTAAAAAGGATGGAAATTTCGGGCTTGGGGCCGAGTCAAAGTGGTTGGTTTTTTAGCCACTGAGGAGAGTGGTGACACTGTTTACTTTTGAGCATTTCGTAGCTGTGCTACCATTAGTAGTAGCATTAGAACTGTGAACAACATTCTTCTTCAAAGGCTCATTATCTTCCACAAAGATCCCTCGCCTGATGGCATCCTCGATTTGAACCCCAATTTCATGCAGCTCTAGAAAGGCGAATAGAGGTAGAACGATCATCTTCTGCAGCAACTTGCCATACAAATTCTGAGCAATCATCCTGATTTGATCTTTTTCGGAAGGCCTTGTAGTCATCATCGAGGCCTTCGCTCTCCATCTCGTCACAAACTCTGAGAAACCTCCCTTTAGCTCTTGGCGGGTGGCTTCAAGATGACGAATTGTGACATTGATCTGTGTGTTGTAGGAGTATTGACCAATAAAGGCCTCAGCCATCTCTTCCCAATTCTATTTCACAGAGTCCTCCAATTTCACATACCAGATTACGGCTATCCCAAACATGGTTCGGCCAAAGAAAGACAACTTCTGGGCTGGGGTCAAACTCATTGGCCTTAGGATATCAAAAAACACATGGAGGTGCACCATTAAGTCTCCAGAGCTATTGAAGCGGTCAATATGCGGCATTTCAAACCGCTTTGGTAAGGTAACTACAAATTCAGTATACCCGTCCTCTAAATCTGGGATGGAGTTCACTTCTTGTGCTCGTTTGAATAACTTCTCCAGTTTATTGACCTTAAGTGCAGTTGGGTCAACCTCAAATTCAAATGGAGCTTCGGTTTGATAGACAGGCGCTTTAGAAGCCTGTGCTGGGATTGGCTCCGCTGGATTGCCCTGAGTCTTTTGGACATTAGCAGTATGGGTAGTGGCTCCGAGTGTCGGGTTACCTGTGGAAGGTGCATGAGATGTAGAAGCCGCGGCCGGCTGTGGCTGTTGTTGTTGTTGTCGGGTTATCACTTCGACCTGACGAGTCGTGACTTCAGCCTGATGAATCGTGTCTTACTGCAGTGCCTCAACTGTCTGTTGCAGATGCTGTATTAATTTTTCCACACTGGCTCGGGGATATTGAACCATGGGAATGGGTGATTGATCTCGTGCTGAGCTGAATGTAGACAACTGTTCCCAGACCAGACTAGACTTGGGTGAACTGAGGGGTGACTGCTGTAGAAATTGTACTGGTGAATTCTGCCTAAACCTTCTTCGTCTTGTAATCGGTCGGAGTGAGGTAAACACAGGTTGCATTTGAACAATTTCTGACCTGACAAAGCCTATCGACACAAGTCCAGAGTACCTGGGGATATTGGAGCCTTTTGAAGCTATGGTTCCAGGACTACCTTGCAAAAGAGAAAACAGGCAGCATCTCAGCCCAATTTCACTATAACGGATATGATCACAACTGAATGACTGTGCTCTCTATTAAATTCTCCCCAAAATAGATATCAACTTGGCAGCTGATATGCACATCCCTGTACAGTTTCACTGTAAAGCACAAATCAGTTAAGTGAGAGTCAAAACGCCCCTACGATGGGGTAGGGTTACCCTGTCCTAATTTCGTCAGGAGCTAGGGTTTTCACTATGCATAACAAGGTGTTTCATACAATCCTATATTTGGGTAAGCAACCTGTCCTAGTTTTGAACAGTCTCTATGGTTTCTGATATGCAACTAGGTTGATTGGTCAAAAAAGGTACCTCAGCAAGACTACTTAATATGCCTATCACACCTAACACCGAGAAGTGAAAGGAGGATCAAACGGTACAGCGATAGTCCAGATCCAAGGGTTGTGTTCCCATCGTGGCAAAGCCCGCAACCGGTCAGCCTTTTGGCAAGCTTTTCCAAGCAAGCCTCCAGCAAACCGTTCAAGAATAGCAGATGGCAAATACTATGACTTAGGCACACCGATGCAAATGCAAATGCAAATAAACACATGAGTGTAGATAAAATAACATATCATGAGTTCGAGTCAAGTTCTCTAAATCCCTAGCAGAGTCGCCAGAAACTGTAGGTCGGCTTTTTCGGGCCAACCCCTTCGGAAGGTTAAAAGATAGCCCTATAGTTCGGACTCCCGTGGTTCTGAATCTAATCTCACAAATGCAATGTGAAACTGATAAACACCAAAGAGTTCGAATCTGGCAAATTGTTTTGGAAAATTGATTTTGAATCAAAAAGTATCAAAATTGGACTACTTTGCCAGATACAAAGTCACCACCTAAATATTTTATTTTTGGGAAAATTTAGGAAACCAATGACTCATGCCAAAGGCCACGTGTCTGTCATCACCAAAGTTGTCTCAGCTCGGGAACTTAAGTACGAGAGGAGAAGGTCATGAATTGAGCACCCCCGCTCGCCCGATCAAAGATCGGCCTCTACTAGTCATGATATGATTTTTATAAACATTATGTGCTCTTATTCCGGTTATTAAGCTAGCTTTACTATGTGATGCGCGCAAGCAAGTATAGACTAGTTTGTTCAATTTGGAACAATTCAACTCATATTTGTTTTCGAAAATGGTTTGAATTTGCCATCTCAAGTGGGCTGAAAGTTTGCGGATTTGCCACCAAACATAGTAGGCTTAAAACATGATTTGTCACTCAACAAAGTGGGCTTAAAACTTACATTCGTTGAATCGTTCCAATTCAAACAACAAGCCTTCATCCACATGCATTCAAGCAGTTTAGCATTTAAGCAGGTAGCCTCATGGCAAGCATGCTTATCATAGCAATATTCACACTTATGCAAATATGCTAAAGCATAAAAACTCACCTAGTACTCCAAGCTAAAACATAAACTAGTTAGAAAGATGCATGATCCTAACTATACAAGATGTCTAATGCAACGCAAGCGAAGAATGCCATTAATAGGCTCGGCTACTAAAATGACATATGAATCGATTTGATAACATGCGGTTCAAACACGTATTCAAAGAAGGTATTGAAATGGCAATGCAGTTTGAATGATGCACCGAGCCTCGGTGCATGCAATACGAATGAATGGATAAAAGCATAAGGTATGCTAATTAAAATATGTCCCTAATCTAACCATCAAAAGCGGGTAAATAAAAGGGAGAAAGACGTGGGGTTGAAGAACATACACACATGCACGCACACTTATTACAACATTACGCCCTCACGAAGGAGGGTCCGAAGGAATAAAGCTAGCTAGCTAACTAGGCTACTTAAGCTAACTAATTATTAGCAAACTCGAATTAATTAACTATTATAGTTAACTAATTACAAAACGAAATCGAATAACTAGTTAAACAAACTAATTAATTACAACTCTTAATTAGCTACAACTAATTAATTACAACACGTATTTAAGCTAGATATTTAAACGTTAAATAAGCTTACAATGCAAGGGAGGCTCATGCACGTGCTCGATTTTCACCTGAAAAGCCACCGTTTTGCTACTGCAAGCCTCTGTTTGCACATTTGAACACCGACAATGCTGCCCACTTCTAGAATACCTCTGCTCCACCTTACCAACACACTGCTCAATTTTCATGGATGGTTGACAGGGGGCCAGTCGGCTACCACTGGTGGCCAATTGGCTACTGGTGGTGGCTGTTGGCCACTGATAACCTGGACTTCCTTGTTGCAACAGAGAAAGCAAACAGAGCAAAACAATGTGTTTCTCAAGGGCTGTTTGTACTGTATGTCGCTCCTTATCATCGAAACAAACTCAAAGGAGTGATGCACTTAGCTCTCAAACCATCAACCAAGCAATTTCATTGCATGATGGCCAAAAAACCAAGTTGTACAAGTTCAATAAATGCACAAACAAGACCAAAATAACCATCACCCTATCATGCATGATCAAGGGCAATGGAAACCTAGGAAACTTGACACATTTCATCACTTTGAGTATGAAATGTCCCAATTCTCCTTGTGTTCAATTAACGCCCGATTGAACACATCAAAATAAAACCAATTCCTTATCTTGCACACTTTTAGTTTTTACTTGTTTACTCATTTTAACTTACCAATCCATTCTTTAACCAATTAGTCCATTGGTGAGTGTCTTCTAAGGTGAAAGAAGTGTCAACCAAGGGATAGTTTAAGGTATGAGAGAAGCTTCATGTCGTTGGTAATAAACCCTCAAAGGAGGATTAAACCGTTAAGCATGAGTCTCAATCTCAAGCTTAAACAACCCTCAAAGCAAATGAAAAAGTGAAAAAATGAGGGAGATTGCACAAATTATAAGTGCTGAAATTAGGTGAGAAAAAGCACTAAAACATGCAATCAACTCAAACCAATGGTAATTAAAGCCTTAAAACACCAAGCTAGTGAAAGGATTTACACTACAACTATGCAATACAAGACTCAAAAGATACCAAACAGCCAAAACAATGGCAAAACAGTTCAAAATAGAGTGTAAAACATGCTGGACTTGAGCCACAAAAAGCTAAAACATTAAGCTAATACATGGGGCTAACTGGGCATGCAAACAAGACACAAGAAAGGGAGGCTTACCCCTCCAATTTTGGACTTCAAAATGAGTTTTTTACCATTGAAAAACCTCTGAAATTCAGTGGTTAAAAGGCCCAAAAAAGTTGGTTTGAAAGTGGTGAATAAAGGTACAAAAGCTTTACAAGCTAAGAAGCGAGAAAGGTGAACGACCCCTTAATTGAAAACGGCCTCAAACCACCACTTTTAGGCCACAAAAATAGAGTTTTTGACAATTCAAAACTAGCCCCAAAACAGTTGAAAAAGATGGCAAAGCAAGTGTGCAAAACAAGTATAAAAGGAGAGTGTTATACCTCTTGAAGGGAAGACACAAATTGGCCAACAATCCAAGCCAAAAACCTACTCCTAGAGCTCAAAACAAGTCCCAAGCTACCTCATGCTAGAGATGATCGACTTTGGTTAAGGAAGTGTATGCAAAAGTATGGTATATCTAAGCTATCATGCACAAAATTCCAAGAGAGAGAGAGAAATTTAGAGAGAGAGAAAGCGATAATTTGGTCCCAAATTTTCTTTCACTCCTAAAATGTTCTAACCACTAAAGCAAGAAGAGAGATCCTCATTATATAGAAAATATGAGTCTTGGGTCGAAAATATCTAAAAGGGACAGCTGGAGCATTTGGAGGACAACTGGACAAAATATCTGGGCTTTACACCAATGGCCGGTCATCCACCAGTGGTGGCCGGTCGGCCACAGATGGTAATTGTCGGCCACCTATCGGCCACATAAAAATCTGCTTCCAAGGCCGACTTCAAATGGGCATATCTCAGTCATTCGGACTCCTTTGCAAGTCATTCTTGAGTCTAAATTGAAGCCCCTGAAGTCTACTTTCCAATGGTGGCAGCCTCACATCTAAATTCTAAGTGTGCTAAGAGATATACCTATTTTAGTGAAGGTTGCTCAGTTTCTAGCTTAATCGGATTGATGCCTAACTTCACACGGCCATTTCTCCCTCATTCGGACTCAGCTTTAGGATATTCTTGAGTGTAAAATGAAGCCCCAGAAGTCCAATTTCCAATGATGGTGGACTCATATCTTAAGTCCAAGTGTAGAAAAGGATAGGCCTGATTTAGTTAGGCTGCCCATTTTTCTCTCAACGGTTTCATACCCAACTTCTTCCCCAACTAGTTTTCTTCCCTTCCCTCCCCTCCAATTTTATTCAACTTCAAACATTTGAATAAGATATTTTAAAAGATTTTTGAAAGAGTTCACCTCCCTTTGATTTATTTCTACTTTGTCCTTGCTCGGTTTACCGAAAAGTGTAATTTTTAACGAAATACGAGCCTCGGAACATCGTAGAAACTTTTGGGAAAAATATTTTGAAAAAGAGGGTTTTAATGTCTAAAATGATTTTTGGTCAAAATCATTTTGGTCCAAAATGGGGTGTAAGGTTGGGATTTAGAGCTCCTCTTGCTGAAGAAATCGAACATTTGTACAGTATAACTTTTATCGTCGAGTGATCAAACTGTGGCGCCCAAGGCTTAAAGGCGGTTAAAAATGGGGTGTCCACATACCTGTTTATCATTATCTTGATCACAGGAGGATTCTCGCTCTATCAGAGGCTATGGAGCCACGACCACTAGGGACTGGTATCTAAAGCTCCCCATTGGCATACATTACATCATAGACAAGGCTGGCTTTGGTTTGTTCTGCTTTGGTCTTTCTCGCCATATAGCGAGTCAACCACTCCTTGGAGCATTGGTAGAGAGGTGGTGGGATACCACCAACTCCTTCCACTTCTCTGCTGTTGGGGAGATGACAATGACTCCCTATGACTTCTCTATGCTCACTGGCATAGGAGTAGGGTGTCACTCGATCCTTTATGATATGGACATAGGCGAGTGGGAGGCTGCCTGGATCTACCTGTTGGGGGCATGCCCATCGCTATACTGACCAGCCATGGTGCGATACAGTTAGTTTATGGAGCAGTTCTGTGGGAGCAAGCTATAGATACTAGAGGAGATTAATCAGTATGCCCAGGGTTTCTTGATGTTCCTGCTCAGCACCACCTTGTTTGGGAACAGGTGGAACACTGTAGGATTATATCTTCTGAGCGCCTTGGTGACACTGCCCCAAGTCTGGCTCTATGATTGGAGCGGCGTTGGCCTCGCCACATTGTACGGCTATATGAGTTCCATGGCCCGCAGGAGGGGAGACAGAGTCGGATGCTATTGGCGAGCCTAAGAGGTACATCGTGCAACTTTCACCTCTGCTTCATATTTTTGTGTTTCCATTTATGTGCTTTCTGCTTTATACTTTCTGTACACTGCATCTGCATTCTTTACACCTCTACACTATGCTTTCTGCATCACACATGCTGTATTTTCTACATCTATACACTGTGTACTCACTGTTGCCTTATGCTTTCTATATTCTGCATTCTCGATATTTGTACTTTCTATACATTGTACTACATATTCTGCTTTCTGCATTCTTTGCATCCTCTCTATCTATACACTGTTGTGGAGAAGTGGTTTGGAAATACTCTTCTGATCCTAGGAAACGCTAGTGATCCTCTTCTAGTCACCTGAAAAGAAATAAACACTCCGGTCGGGGGTGCCGGAATTAGCACTCCGATGGGCAAGTCAGTCTTTACACTCAAGTTTACTTATATTCTCAATTAAGTACAATAGTTCTCACATACCTCTTTCTGGCTGATGTTCTTCTATTTATATCTTTTCTTTCTTGGGCCTCGGGATTAGGTCCATTTCCAATTCTATATTCGGCATATTTCGTAGTAGTCCGCTCTCTACTCGGCCCCTTGCTTAATCGGCTATTTGGTCGAGTAGAGTTGCGTTCGAGCGTGTGAGCATACGCCAAGTACCACGTATTTTGACTCTCTCAGGTTCGACTATCCGGAATCTCTACGACTCCCAATACTCGACCCCCACAACTATATACTCACTGTTGCCTTTTCATTGCAACTTTGGGTATACGCATATTTCCTGACTCTTGCTCCAGAGTCGGAGGTGGAGATGCCCCCCGTTGTACCATATTCTCACCGGTATGATGGCAGATGGCTGCGGAGGACCCGAGAGACTTTCATATTCTTTCACCGGTACTTTGACACGGTGACCGCCGATGAGGTAACCCAAACTCACAATTATTTTTGCTTTACTTCGGCTCTAATTCATACTTCGATATCTGATGGCGACTAACAATCTATGCATTCTCTGTTTACAGATCGCTTGGCAGCCTTGGGTGACAATGTCAGCCGGAGTTAGAGACCAGTATGCTGGAGCTTGGGGAGCTTCCTATTTTTGGCTTCTGCTGGAGGGCCCAGTTTGTCGAGCCTGGTTTCTAGGTGAGCGGTTCGTGCGCTAGACCATGGGTTTGCCCGAGCCAATAGTTCCCATGGCACCTCCTACATCTATGAGGACTACAGAGAGCCTCTCTTTCCAAGAGATGATTCAGTTCACCAGAGGCCTAGACGCTGACTATTTTCTTGGGGAGGGGGATTATTCGACATTCATCTAGACATACCTCATGCCTTCCCTGACGAGTGCTCGTGCCCGTATAAGCAGAGCGGCAGGTCCTCCCATGGCAGGTGGGACTCGGGCGACGAGAGCCAAGACTGGAGGGGCCCATTCCACTGGGCAGGTTGCCGATTGGCCAGAGCTTCTAACCAAGTTAACATGCTAATGGCATACTAGGGATCCTTACCAGGTCTCGATTGAGCCTGCAGCGGCCGGGCATGCACTTGTTGAGGTTCGAGGCCCAACACATGTATGGACCATTCTTTATGTTTGAATCCCATATTTCATTTTAGATATGTTCATTGCAGATACTGATCACCCAAATACATTTGCAGGCCTCCACAGAGTACACGGAAAGGCCCTCGAGCTGATAGTCTGCTTGATGGGCATGATGCATAGGAGAAAGGCGCTGCTCAGTCTCTATGGTATTCAAGTAATTTTCTCTATTTTCTGCCCGCATTTCAGTATTTTCCACGCTATTGTACACATCATTCTTACTGAAGCACTGATACTCATACCACGATATACATTTTGTCCCTTGTCACATCATACTGATATGCTACACTAATACACCGTACTACATTTGCACTGTATCTAGCTCATTGCATTCCAATATTTTCATCATACTGCATTTGCAACTATACATTACATCTGATATGTCAATATTGTATCTTTTCAGGTTCCAACCGTACCGAGAGCACCAGCGGTGACGACTGCGCCTGCACCATCACCACCTTCTCCAGCAGCAGAGGGGAGGGAGAGACAGGCCCCAGCACGCGGTCGAGAGGAACGTCGTGGTCGAGGCCGGAGGAGCCCTTCGGAGCCAGTGTTGAGTGACGACGATGCTAAGACCAGTGGCTCCAAAGAGGTAGTGAGTCCGCAGTTTGAGTCCTCCGAGAGCCGAGATGATGGTGACTCAAGATCTGAGAATGGAGGTGATGCTGGGTCAGGCTCTGGAGCAGAGAGCGGCGATGACTCTGGTTCTGGCTCCAGTTCAGGGTCTGCATGAAACAGTGGTGCTGATGGAGACAGCTCTAAGTCTCCACCCAAAAAAAGAACGAAGAGGGCCTCTTGAGCCTGAGATGACTGGCTCTGGTTTATTTGTACTTTTGCTTAGTTTCTTTTTGCTAGTAGCATTAGCACGTGTATAGCCTTAGGAAGTTTTATTTTTGCTTTAAAACTTGTACTTCTCTTTGTAAAAAGCCATGATCGGAATGAAAATTCAAAGTTTTATGAAAAATGTGTTGTCATTTTTGCATCATGAGCACCATATATGCATGAAACGAACAAGGAATTGGGAATGGCCAAGAGCACTTGATTAAAACAAGGTGTTTAATCGGGTAACAAACCAACCAGCAACCAAAATACAAAATGCAATATACAACTCGATAATCAAAACAACCACAACTCGATAAACGAAACCAAAAAAAGGCTCAAAACAAGACCTTAAAATGCACAAAGTGCAGAACAAAACATATTCCTGCAGCATTTTTTAGCACACAGGTGGACGGTAGATGTAGACACCCCATTTTTGACCGTCCTCAAGACTTGGTTGTGCTTGCAGGTACATCCAGCCACTAGTTCAATTGCTCGTCGGGTACTCGACTTTCGCGGCGGAATGTCACAGGTTTGAGCTTTCCAAACCCTGTATCCTTTCTGCCCCATTTTTGGACCATGTGTTGGTCCTTTCAACATGATTCTCATAGTGCACCGCTGGCCACTGTGTGGCACTGCCGACCATGTATTTTCCCCTGTCTGTTACTGATGATGCCTGCCGGCCATCAATGAGGCACTGCCAGCCACAGCTGATGGCCGACAGAACCCTTTGTCTCAGCAGATTTCACTCCAGATCTTTTGAGCCAGCTGGTTTTCACTCATCCCTCCTCCATACACGTGTATGGAGGGATGAAGCCCTTTCTAAGCTTGTTTAACAAGCTTCTTATTGCATTCTTCTATATGAGGAGAGGCTCCTCCTCTCCAGCAGAGGTGGAGCAATTTTGGAGAAGTTATATATCTCTCTCTATATTTCTCACTCTCTCTCTATATTGTTGTTGGTTTTGTGCCTTAAAGTCCATTTTCCTCTCACTTTTGCACTACAACACCTAGAGATATACCACCACCTTTGAGCTGAGGTTCTTGGGAGTGTTACTTGAGCTCTGAAAGTTGGTTTTTGGCCTCAGAGTTTGCTGGTTTCAAAGTTGAGGTTCAAGGGTGAGTATTTTTCCCTTTTTAGCATTTGTTTGTATCTCATTTTGGCCATCCTTGCATGTCGTTTTAGGCCTTGCTTTCAACTGAAAAAGTTCTGTACTTAAGTGCTTTTGATGATTGTTTAAGGCCTCTTTGGTGTTTAGGGTGTTCTACCCTCTTGTATGCCTTGTTTGGCCTTGTTTTGTGCCATGCTTTAAGGCCTTTGAGTTAGTCTTTGTTTGGCCCCTTAGCTACTGAAATTTAGTGGATTTTTAGTGGTAGGCATGTGATTTTGAGGCCTCAAATCAGAGGGGGTGACCCCCTCTCTTTTTCTTTTGCTTGCTTGAGTTATTGGCCTATCAAATGAGCATGTATCTCTATACTTTTGAGGCTTAGTTCAGGCACTTTTTTGTGACTTTTAGGGCCTGCCTTAACTCTATCCATGGCTGGTTTGGTCACCTTATGCATGCATCTTGTATGTGTAGTGTAATCCCATTTGTGGCTCATCAAAGTAGCATGTCTTGCTAGCATGTATTGGCCCCATTTCAGTGGGTTTTTTATCATCATTTGACATCTCATAACTCCTTCTAAAGTTGGTTTGGTAGTCTCTTGAGTGGCTCGTGTACTTGAAGAACAAATCTTGCTTACTAGCTTTGTATGCATGATTTTTTGGCTCATCATTTTAGCATATTTTAGCTATGCTCCAGCATGATTTTATTCATATTTTGGGCTGTTATAAGACTGTTTTTGACTGTCATGGTCATATGATTCATGTTTTGTATAGCTATGGTGCAAATACTTTAACTAGTCTTTAGTTTTGAGGGAGCTTGCATGCTTAACTTGCGATGTTTGCATGCCTTGGCATCATTTGAAATGTTATATCAGTGCATATTTCATGGTCATACACTTGTCTTTGTCATGCTTTCAATGCCTTGAAGAGTTGGTGTTTTATGCCTCATGAATGGATCATTGTGCATGCCTCTATGCTTAGGTCTTTGGGATGCCATCTCAGTGGATTTTTGGGCTTATTTTGACATACCATAACTCTGATTTTTATTGGTTGAGTCATGCCATGTTGGGTTGAAATAAGTGTAGTGCAATCCCCCTTGTTGGCCTTACTTGCATCATGCTTTATGCCTTTCATGTTGACTTGTTTTGGCCTTGGTCCATACATGTTTTAGATTCATTTTGGCATGATCTAGGACTATTTTGATTGTCCTTGGTCCTTTGGGGTTTGATTAATGTGGCCTTGGTACAAGCTCCTTGGTTAGTCTTAAGCTTTGAACATCTTAGCATGTTATGCTTGCATTGTTTAGTTGATTTGGCATCAATTTACATGAGATTTCAGAGCATACCTCATTGCCACATTATCATGATTGTCACTCCTTGCTTATGTATGAGAGTTGTGTCCCTATGCCTTAATTCTTAGGACATTACATGTGCATGCTTTGCTTTGCATTTCATATCATCATTTCATCATCTTGGCCACTGATATAGGCATGACTGAGGTCTGCCCATTTTTAGTTTAAGTCCATTTACCATGTTGCTCAAATGTTGTTATATTGCATCATGCTCGCATGCTTGAGTTGCATGACATTTGCATGCTTGTTGCATTGCTTGGTACATTGTATGTGGTGACATGTTGTTGCATGCTTGACATATAGCATGTTGTTGCATACTTGCTCCATTGTATTGTTGTCGCATGCTTGAGTTACATTGCATACTTGCATGCTCATATTGTATTAGCATTGTGTTTGGCACACCTTGCACTACATTGTGTTTGGTTTGGGTGTTAAGCCAAACACGAGGAACGAGGGACGTTTCATACTTGAAGTGATGAAATGTGCCTCAATTCTCGGTCGCCGACGCTCTTGACGATGCATGATAGAGTTCTAGGCATTTATGTGTTTTTGTGCATTCATTCTACATTGATTTGCACAAGTTGGATCTTTGGCCATCATGCATCGGATGCGTGATTGATGGTCTTGGATCCGATTATGCCTCTCCCTTGATGTTTTGAGGTGATATGGGGTGGCATAGTGCGTATATCTCCTTGGGAGACCCTCCCTTTCCTCTGTTTTGTGCTCTGCTGCAGCTTGGTGTCACAGCAGACCAGTGGCCGACACCCCCTTGTTGTTAGTCGGCAGCTCTTCGCCTTTGGCCGGCAGTGCCTACTCTTGGCTGGCAGTGAGGTCGGCAGTAGCTCCTCATGGCCAGCAGGCCACTAGTGCATTCCCCAGCATGTTTTTGGTAAGATCCAGCAGCTAGTTCTCAAGGACACCCTGCAGACAGAGCCTCAAGAGAGCAATTGGAGAGCTTTTCGGGATGGCAACTGAGCATGCATCCTATTCTCCTTCAAGCAGAGCTGGAACAGCTTATTTTAATGCTTTACTTGTTAGTTAGCTTTAATTTGTAATTTAATTAGTTAATTTGTTAATTAATTAAGTTTTGTAATAATTAGTTGTAGCTAGTTATTCATTCGGTTATGTAATAATTAATTAGCTTGTTAGTTAGTTAATTAGTAGGTTTGTATTATTCATTCGGACCCTCCGTCGAGAGGGCGAGTTGTTGTAATAAGCGTGCGTGTGTGCGATGCATGTCTTCCAACCCCCATTTCTTTCTCTCTTTTACTTACCTACTTTCAGTAGTTAGTTTTAGGGCATGTTTCAATTAGCATCCTTATGCTTGCATGCATGCATCATTCATCTATCTTGCATGCACCAGGCTCGGCGCATCATACTAACTGCATCGTATTTCAAATACCGATTTGAATACATGATTATCAAGTTGTATCTCATATGCTATCTTAGAATAGCCGAGCCTATTTCTAGTTGTATTTTGCATGTGTTCCATTAGCCATCTTAACATAGCTAGGATTATGCATTGATTACTAACTAGCTATTGTTTTGGCTCGGAGTACTAGGTAAGCTTTTACGCTTTAGCATACTGCATGCGTGTTATTGATTGCCATAATAGCATGTTTGCCATGAGGCTAACTGCTTAGTTAATATAACTGCCTGAATGCCTGTGGGTGAAGGTTGGATTGCTTGAATTGGAACAATTCATTGAAATCCTCAATTTAGCCTACTTGCGAGTAGCAGACTCCAAACCGTTTTCAAACAAACAAATGTGCAATGTTTTGTTCCAACTTAGGCGATCTAGTCTATACTTGTATGCTGTGCGCATCACATAGTAATTCTAGGTTTAATAACCGGAATAAGAACACATGTGTTTTCAAAAACAAGATATCATGCTTAGTACAGGCCGATCTTTGATCGGACGAGCGGGGGTGCTCATTGCATGACCTTCCCCTCTCGTACCCAAGTTCTCGAGGCGAGGCAACTTTGGTGATGACGGACACGTGACCTTAGGCACGAGTCAGGGTTTCCTAAATTCCCCCAAAATAAAATATTTAGGTGACGACTCTGTATCTGGCAAAGTAGTCCATGTTTGGCACTTCTTTACAAAAATCAGTTTTCCAAAACGATTTGCCGGATTTGGACTCTTTGGTGATTTATCGGTCTTGCATTGCACTTTGTGAGATCAGATTCAGAACCATGACATTGAGTCCAAACTATGGTAAGCCCAAATGAACAAAACGGGATTTTCGCGCCGATATTTCGCGCGCGCAAAGCCCGGGACGTTCGGGCGCGTCCACAGTAGAATAGACAAGAAAGTTGTCGGCCTCATAAAGAACTTGTCGACTATCTGCCGGCCATGGATAGAATTTGCCGGCCACCAACAATGGCCTGCAGGCCATAAAAGTGGACTGCCGGCCACAGTAATGGCTTGCCGGCCACCAATGTGCTAGCTTCCACTTACTACCTTATCTTCTACAAAAGCTTCAACTTCATCATTTTTTCTCCAGAACTCATTTTATCTGCTGTTTTTGCCACAAATGGAGCCATTTCTTGCCCAATACCTCGCGGATTGGATTGTGACTTTGGAAGGCTCGAAAAAGGTGAATTTTTGGTGTTTCAGCTTAAATGCACTTTTCCCATTGAGTCGGACTCCACTTTGTTTTCCGTTCTTTCTTGCCGTGGCTAGATGTGGGAACCCAATTACACACGTCTTTAGCTTCGGGGGACAAGAAATGTGCCCGACAGTTGAAGAATTTCAGGCGCTAATAGAATCCCGGCGGGATGAGAAAATCATGCCCCAGTCTCGTTTTGGCCACGCCAAAGCTTTGGGACGAATGTGTGGGTTCATTATGCATGAGGCTCGATCTCTGGCCCACCACAGAGAACTAGACATTCCCAGTTTGATTCGTCGATTTTCCGACGCCGGTGATTGTGACGATCATCTTTGGCGAGGCTTTCGGCAACATTCCCTCTGCTTATGCATGCTAGCTCATTTCCTTCTTGCCCCTAGTTTTGGTAGATCTAGCATTCGCTTGATTGAAGTAGCGCAAGGCCTGAAAGAAGGCAAGAGTTGCATTGGCTTGGCACTAGCCGAAATTTTGATGGGCTTATATGCCTTCCATCGACGGGAGACTACCAAATTCGTGGGAAGTCCATTACTTCTCCAGGTAATGTTTTCCACCCTTTCTAATATGTGTTTCTCACATCACTTAGCACTCATGCTCTGTTTTTTCTCTCAAAGCCCATTTCTCACTTTTCTCTCAACATACATCTCTTTATTCTTTAATCTCTCTTTTCTTTCATCCCTCTCCAGGCGTGGCTTATAGATAAGCTGAAGGTAGTGGATTCTTGCCCTGAGTACTCAGCTTGAGGCTACTTCTTTCGCCACCAACTAGTGGATTTTTCAAATGAGGGGTAGTGGTGCGAATGGATGTGCAACAGGTCTACTACTAACATAGTTTGGCGTTGCCCCTGGCTTAATCTGACCGAGATAAGCTACAGCATGGCTCGGCAGCTTGGCATTTAGCTGATTGGCTTGACATACTATGTATTCTACTACTCCCTTTCTGATTTAGACGTCAGTTTGGTCATGATCAGATCTGCCTAGAAGATGGCGTAAAGTGCCCGATTTCATTCCCCATCCGAGGTTCACATTTGGCTAGATACCTCACTGCTTGGAGGACGAGAGAGCTTTTGGCCCCTACCCCTACTTTCAGTTGTGCCCTTTCTGGCGAGTACCTAACTTGGCTCGAGGATGAGGCACAAACCGGACCCACTTTAGCATCATAAGCTTCCACAAGCATGAGCGGGGGACGCAGGAGCACCTGAATCATCTATGCCCCTAG
Source organism: Camellia granthamiana (assembly GCA_036172215.1). Taxonomy (NCBI): domain Eukaryota; kingdom Viridiplantae; phylum Streptophyta; class Magnoliopsida; order Ericales; family Theaceae; genus Camellia; species Camellia granthamiana. The sequence goes on from CM069910.1 coordinate 78,862,000, forward strand.
TTTATGGCTTGAATCTTTACTTTTCAAGTTTTATGAATGAAATAAAAAGTAACTTGATTTGTATCGAAAGTTGGAGAACTTTGTATTGAAATCAATGAAATTAAAGTTGTGAGCACTGAAAATTTTCTTTTTGGTCAAAAAATAGTCTACGCTGTAAAAGGCAAATTTGAACAAAAATCAACTTTTATTAAAAATTTTCAAAGCCATTTTTGATAAGGATCACCACTTGACACACACAGAATCTATTCTCGAGATATACAACCCTGATTCCAAAAGATCACAGATTGCCCCTTGATTGAATAAGACTGCTCAGCACTGTAACCAATTCTTCTTCTAGAGTAAGGACCATAACCGAACTTTCAGATAAAGAACAGACAAAAATGACCTGATCAGATACATGGACTGGACAGTTGAGTTAGAGGTGTTTACGGCCGAACTTTAGGATAAAGTTACCTACGTATCCCGAAGATGGGAATTAGGCCTTACGTAGTTCGGTTTGGGTTCACTCAAGTATTAACTCCCTCCATTTGCGCTCTAACTTTTGCCAAGGCCGCCCTTTAGGGTTTTCAACCTTGCGAGCTCAGTTTTTCTTTATTTCTAATTTTTTGTACTCTAACTTTTGCCTAGGTCGCCCTTCCAGGTTTTTGGCCTAGCGAGCCTCTCAAGGATAATATTTCTTCAACTTGTCCATGTTGATCGGTTGGGAAAAATCTAGGCCATCTAGGTCTATAAAAATAACAACTCCACCTGACTAGATAGTTTTAATGATGTAAGGACCAATCCAATTAGGTCTGAACTTGCCCCTAGAGTCATAGATGGGAGCTCGGTTATCTTTCAGCACCAAATCCCCCTCTTTGAGATTCCGGGACTTAACCTTCTTGTTAAAAACCCTAGCAATTCTACATTGATAACCCTGAACATGGTATAATTCTTTCAGCCTTCTCTCATCAAATATGATCAGTTCTTCAAACCTGCTTTGCTGCCAGTCCGCTTCTACTATTTGACACTCAGCCATAACTCGCAGGAACGGGACTTCTATTTCGATTAGCAGAACAGCTTCAATCCCATAGACAAGAGAATAAGGAGTTGCCTCTGTAGACATCCGGATTGAAGTTCTATAGCCCCAGAGTGTGAATGGCAATTTGTCTGGCCAGTCCCTATAGATCTCAACCATCTTCTGCAAAATATGCTCGATGTTCTTGTTGGCGGCCTCAACAGCTTCGTTGGTTTGTGGCCAGTATGTAGATGACTTATGGAAAGCGACATTGTATTTCTCCAACAAGTCTATCACTACTTTCTTGAAATGGGAGCCATTATCTAAAATGATCTCGTTTGGGACTCCATATCGGCAAATGACATTATTTTGGATAAATTTAGCCACATACGCTGCTTTCAACACTACATAACACTGAGCTTCCACCCACTTTGTGAAGTAATCAATTACCACCAAGATGTATTCATGCCCATTTGACCCTTTCGGTGTGACTGTGCGAATGACGTCGATTCTCCAGATTGAGAAAGGCCATGGTGAAGTCATGTTGTACAGCTTCGACGGCGGGATGTTTATGCGATTAGCATGAATTTGGCATTTGTGGCATCGCCGAACAAAACTGATACAATCCTCCTCCATAGTAGACCAGTAGTAACCTTGCCTGAGAATTTTCTGGGCTAACATTACTCCATTCATGTGTGCTCCACACTCTCCTCCATGGATGGCCTTCATTACGCGCTTTGATTCCTCTGCTTCGACACATAACTTGTGCATTCCTAGATGACCTCTTTTGTACAGTTTACCTTTGCAGATGATAAATTGAATGGCCATCTGCCATATTGCCCTCTTATCTTTGGTATTTGTCCCTGGTGGATAGACCTCATTTTCCAAGAAGTTCCAGATATCATAAAACCAAAGGTTTTGATCTTGTGCTTCATCTATTACAGTGATAGTCTCATAGGCCAACGTATACCTCTGCTCAATAATGATCGAACACATCTGGACTCCAAGCAGGATGTCTATCACGGATGATAGAGTTGACAAGGCATTAGCGAACCTATTGTTCTCTCTTAATAGATGTGTGAAAGTCAGCTTTTCAAACCTAGGAATCAGAACGTCCAGGGTTTGGTGATAAATCTTCATCTTTTCTTTTTTGACCTTCCAGTCTCCATTTGTTTGAGACACAACTAGGTTCGAGTCTCCAATGACGTCCAACCTTTTTGCTCCTAGTTCTAGGACGGCTTCCAAACTAGCGATACATGCCTCATACTCTGCTTCGTTATTGGATACCTTGAACTGAAGTTTGAAGGCTAAAGATGTATAGGAATTGTCGGGTGGTATTAGCAACACACTTATCCCATAACCATACTGATTAGACGCTCCGTCAAAGTACATTAAGTCTTTTTCTCAACTTGTAGAATGGCTTCATCTGGGAACAGGTATTCTACCGCTTCATCCCCTTCTACTGGGTGATATGCCAGGAACTCCGCCATAGCTCTTCCATTGACTGACTTGCGAGTGACATACTTCAGATCAAATTTGAAGAGAAGAAGCAACCAACGAGCTAGTCTACCCGTAAGCGCTGGTTTTTTAAAGAGATATTTGATGGGATCTAATCTTGAAACCAGAATTACGGAGTGAGCAAACAAGTAGTGCCTCAACTTTCTGGTAGCCCATACAAAGGCTAAGCAAGCTTTCTCTAACGGGGTGTAACGGGTCTCGTATTCCAGTATTTTCCTACTCAAATAATAGATGGCTTTTTCCACCCTATCCTCAAATTCTTGAGCAAGCATGCATCCTATTGTTGTGTCCGTTACTGACAGATACAAAATCAAAGGCTTCCCTGGCTCTCACAGCGACAACACGGGTAGATTTTAAAGGTACTGCTTGATCTGTTCAAAAGTGAATTGACACTAATCATTCCATCGGAGTTTCTTTCTTTTCTTCAGAAGACCAAATAGTGGTTCACAAGTCATGGTTAATTTAGAAATAAACTGTCTTATAAATTGCACTTTATCCAGAAAGCTTCGCACCTCTTTTTCAATCCTTGGTGGTGGCATTTCTAGGATGGCCTTGATTTTGAAAGGATCTACCTCGATGCCCCTCTGTGTGATCAAGAAACCCAGCATTTTCCCTACTGTCACGCCGAAAGTATACTTCTGCGGATTCAATCTCAGTCTGTATTCTCTGATTCATTGAAAGAATTTCTTCAAGGCAGTGTAGTGGCCCTCTCTTTCTTTGGACTTGACAATCACGTCGTCCACGTACACCTCGACCTCTTTGTGGATCACATCATGCAAAATTGTGGTCACAACCCTTTCATAGGTAGCCCCAACATTCTTCAACCCAAACAGCATCACCCTGTAGCAGTATGTGCCCCACGGCATAGTGACGAAAGTTTTCTCTCTATCCTTGGACGCCATCAAAATCTGGTTATATCCAGAAAATCCATCCATGAAGGAGACCAATGCATGACCTGCGGTGAAGTCTACCAACTCATCAATGTGAGGTAGAGGAAAGTTGTCCTTCAGACTGGCTCTGTTCAAATCCCAAAAGTCAACACAGACTCTAATTCTGCCATCTTTCTTCGGCACAAGGACGATGTTGGCCTACCATGTTGGATACTCAGACACAAGCAATAACCTTACATCTATCTGCTTGGTGACCTCCTCCTTAATTTTCAAAGCCTAATCTGGGCATATTCTTCGCAATTTCTGTTTAACAAGTCGGGCCTCGGGGTCAAGAGGGATTCGATACTGTACAATCTCATGATCAATTCCAAGCATGTCTTCGTAGGACCATGCGAAAACATCTTTGAAATCTTTTAATAAGCGACTAAGTGCTCGCGTTCCTCCAAAGACAACGTGGATCCGATTTGGACCAAACGCGGATCCTTTTCAGTACCTACATTAAAAGTAATGATTTCATCAGCAACGGGGTTTTGCAAACCTCTCATCCTCTCGATTAATTAAATTTTTTAAAACTAGTGGAATTCTTTTCTCATCGTTTTCATTAAAATTTTGAAAGTCCTGATCAATGCAATAAACAAGCGACACGGAGAATACTCAGAATCTACAGTGGCATTCTCATTTAAAAAGCCAGCTCATCTAGCTCTTCGGTTACAACAACTCCAAAGAAAAGAAAAAGATGACCTAGGACAAGATTTTCACATCCAGGTTATCACCCCTAGGGGAATACCGGACTCAGACTCAGAAGAACCGGAATCTGAATCCGACTCCACAGACTCTATGGAATCAGATTCTGGGTCACTACCTGTAGACACTCCATTTTTTACCATCCTCAAGACTGGGACGTTATCACTTGAGGCATATGATGATTATGTTTGTTTGTGTTCATTTTGAGCGCCCGAAGTCCTCGGCAAAACGCCCTGTCTTTGAGCTTTTAGACCTTGTCCTTTCTGTGCCTTGTTTTGGATCAAAACTTGGTGCCTGGAACCTTGTGGTGACCTGTCGGCCACCACCAGAGGCTGTCAGCCATGGCTTGTGCTTGTCAGCCATTGGTGTGGCCGGTCGGCCACCAGTCTTTTTTTTCAGATATTTGTTGATATTTGTTGCCAGCTGTACCAGCTGTTGGCACATTGAGTTGCATCTCCATACACATGTATAGTAGGATGTGTCTAAGCTCAAGGCATGTTTTTCTATATATAGGGGGGTTCCTCCCCCATTTTGGAGGGTTCAAAAATTCAGAGCAAATATCTTTCTCTCTCTCTCTTACAATTTTGTGCCTAAGTGCTTGTTTTCTCTGCACATTTGCATACACATCCTAAATCAAATCCTGTTACCTCTGAGCTGAGGTTACTTGGGGTCTTCTTGGAGCACTGAAGGTGGTTTTAGATTGGCTTTGTGCCTAGAATTGCCCTTTGCTTCAAGAGGTAGTTTACTTGCCTTGTTTACTTTGTTTTGCAAGCTTGTTTTACTATATTTTCTTTCTATTTTGGGGCTGGTTTTGAACTGTAAAAACTCTATTTTTGTGGCCTAAAAGTGCTGGTTTGGGCCTCTTTTTTGGTTAAGGAGTGGTTCACTCTTCTTGCTTATTAGTTTGTAAAGCTTTTGTGCCTTTTTTCATCACTTTCAAATCAACTTTTTTGGGCCTTTTAACCACTGAATTCAGAGATTTTTTAGTGGCAAAAAACTCATTTTGAAGTCCAAATTGAAGGGGTTAGCCTCCCTCCTTGTGTCTTGTTTGCATGCCTAGTTAGCTTTACATATTAGCATGTTTTTCTAGCTTAACGTAACTCAAGTCCAGCATGTTTTAGTCTCTGAAATAACCTATTTTAGCTCTATTTTGGGCTGATTAGTTTGTTTGAGTCTTGTTTTGCATGGTTTGTAGTGTAACCCCATATATTAGCTTATTGTTTAGCTTTTTTTTGTGGCTTAAGTCTAGTATGTTTTAGACTATATTTAGGGATGTTTTGCCTCTATTTTTGGTTATTTGTATGATTTGAGTCTTGTATGGCATGGTTGTAGTGTTAATTCCTTCATTAGCTTAGTGTTTTAAGGCGCTTGAGTTGGTTGCAGGTTTTAGTGCTTTTTCCACTTCATTTCAGCACTTATAATCTCTGCAAATCTCCCTCATTTCTTCACTTTTTGGTTTTTCTTTGAAAGTGGTTTCAAACCACTTGTTTGCCTAAGTGTGAAATGGAGGTGCTACACCTAATGTTTTAAATCCCTATAGGGGGGTTCATTACCAACAGTGTAGATGCCTCTTTCATGCCCAAAGCAACTTGGGGTTTGAACCCTCTTTCCATTAACTCACCAATCGACTTAATGGATTAATGAATGATTTGGTAATTAAAATGAGTAAACAAAATCTGCAAGTAAAAGAGGCAAGATAAGCATTCTTTGTGTCGCATTGCATGTGTTCAAATCGGACATTAGTTTGAACACAAGGAAAATGGGACATTTCATACTCAAAAGTGATGAAATGTGCCACTTCCTTAGTCTCCATTGCCCTTGATCATGCATGATAGGATGATGGTCATTTTGGTCTCATTTTGCATTTATTGAACTTGCACAATTGGTTTCACAAGCCATCATGCAATGAATTTACTTGATTGATGGTTTGTGAACCAAAGCTTGTCCCTCATTTGATTTCCCCATGAAAAGGAGAAGCAAAGTGTGCAAACAACCCTTGAGAAATACACTGTTTTGCTATGTTTTGCTCTCTGTGAGGCTTTTTTTTTTTTCAAACCTTCCGAAAGGGGGTGCGAAAAAGGCGAGTCCACACTAACCGACTCAGAACTACTAGACAGGTAGCCCTCCTCCAGCTGCCAAACAAGGGATGGTGCGTCAGATGCATCCAAAATGCTGCTAAAAGGGTTCCCACCCAGTTGGTCCCCAATCATGGAGATGGCCCCAGGTTATCCCCCAAGCTCTCTGAGTCGATTAGAGGATCTAAAAGGAGACATGCCAGTGCTACTTCTACACCCAACTCGCTGTTGTCCGAGTCATTTTCTATGCTCTATTTAGCTTCAGTAATTGGCTCAACCCTTTCCTCTGTATCATTGTCTTGCAATTATAGGTCGAAAAAGATCTCAAAGCCTGGGACATGCTGTTTTACTGAATTCAACCAAGGCTCAGAAAAGCCACAAAATGGGAAGTCCTCACCCTCCCGAACAAAATGACCATTCAGCGTTCCCCGGATCAACCTATGAACAAGCTCATAGCGCTTCCCGGTCTGCTTAGCTTTGGCTCTGCCTGCCATCTCTTTTCCTTTCCTAACCCAATCTTCTTTGGTAGGCGTATAGCCAAGACCAAAGACATGCGGATTATATAGCACACCGGCCAATGCTGTGACGCCTTTCTAGCCACTTCTACCCAACCCCATTCCTGGCATATGTTGGAGCTTGTTCATGAAATAGATTGATTGGGCGTTGACATACAAACCCTCATCAGGTGGCAAGATGTTCTGGACTACCCGAGCCTCAGCCAGAGTAAACCCTGAAAGGAAAACATCCTCCTCGCCATGGTCGATCTGCAGCACAGGAGTAGTTACCTTTGGCAGAGGATGCATAGATGAATTTCCGAGCATAATAGCTACCCTCTTCCCGTGAGAGTATTTCAACATTTGGTGGAGGTAAAGGAGATAGCTTTCACTTGATGCAACCAAGGTCTCTCTAGTAGTAGATTGAAAGTGGCCGGCACATCCAGGACATGGAACTCAACATCCTGTTGCGCTAGGCCACCTGAACTCGAATTTGTATTGTGCTCATCACCTCTCTGCTAGTATTATCGTACGCCCAAATCACCTAGGCTGTAGGCACGAAATCTGTTGGTTTCAGGCCAATGACATAAGTTGTACGAGATGGGACAGACGTTTATTACTGACCTGGTATCAACCAATACCACTGACACCCATTTTTCTCTACACTTGACTGATATGTACAGAGGTTTTTTTATGTGTTGAGCCTTCTGATGGTAGTTCTTTGGTCCTGTTTGGTGTACCTGTTAAAATAGATTATAGATTATAGCTTAACAGATTATAGATTATGACTTTAATCAGAAGCTGTTAACCTGTTTGGTATAGCTGTTGGATTATAGATTTAAGTTCCTGAATAGTGTTTGTTAAATAAGCTATGAAGTAGCTTTTTCAATTAACTTTTATTTTTTATTATTCACTATTTGTCTACATTTCTCATAAAAAAAAAATATTTCATAGTCCATTTGGGTCTTTTTCTATTTTAAAAAAAATAAAAAATAAAAAAAATCTAAGAGTATAACTGTGAATTAACATGTCCACAGCAGAAGCTGATAATCAGAAGCAAAGGGTGAGCAGTTTCTCAGAATCAGCTTCTTTGACTTAAAATAAGTTCTTAGAATTAGAAGCTGTTTGAGTAAGTTTAACCAAATAGTCAAAATAACTTTTAAAGCCAGAAAACATAAGTTGGCTCAAAAAAGCCCCACCAAACACCCCATTTGTCTAAAAAGGTTAGGGTTAGCGTAGCGCCTCCTGGGAAAACCAGCCCCACAAAATATTCAGGAGTCGTATCAATGGACAATTTGGCCTCTGTATCGCTGATAATTACAGCTTGTCGATGCCCTCGAGAAGCCATGAGCAAACCCCAGATTGAAATATCGGCTTGAATTTTCTTTTAGCTGTTTCAGCACCACCTCTTCTTCTAACTATTTTTGCTTCTGCTTCTCAACTCTTTTTATCTTTCCTGGAGGCTTCCATTTGGTCCAAGTGCGGGGGCTTGAATACCGCTCACTCCTCGTCGTATGGTCAATCTCTTCAAAGTACCAAGTGTTGTCTGGCAGGTCTTCTCTCCAATCTTCGTTGGTGTGAGCCAAAAATAGATCATCATCCTCCCACCATTGCACCTCTAGCAGCCGACAAACAGTTGTCCAGCTCATTTTGATCATTCTCTTATTGGAAGAATCCCCCGTAGGGTGTTAGGCTTTTGTAGCTTTCTGTTTATCTTGATCCATTTCTTATACAAATTGCTTCACTGCGGCTTCCTGTTCAGTATCCACGGCACTCACGACGCCTAGTTCTTGAGCTAAATTCTTGATGCCGGTGCTCTCCGGCAATTTCCTCTTTTCCTTGGCCATTTCGACCACTGCAGCTGTTCTTGCTTCCTTTTCTTCAGGTTTTGGTTAAGTTCCTTCCTCTCTGTCAACCTTATCACTAAGCCACCCAAAGTTATCTATCGACCCATTCAGATCAAACCAGGCAATCTGCACATCCCCTGATCCTGTTTGTCGTAGAACTGCAGATTGTCTAAATCTTTTTCCAGCTCTGCTAGATCATCTAGACTTTGGCTTGGGCCATCTTTCAGAACCACACTGACCTTCGCTGTTGTTGGCAATGCCACTTTGGGCTTGGCTTGATCAATTGGCACAATGTAATAGCACGGGTTATATTTCCCCTCACCTCAAATCCTCAAAGCGCTCAGACAATAGACTTGTACTTTTTCCAAGACCAACCTCTCATCTTCTACCATTGTCACCACCTCAGGTTCAGGTTGAAGTGTGGAAGTTGTTCATCATGCACAAGTCTGTGCTTTCAGAGATGAACACAACTGGTTTGGGTAGGTGGGAAGGGGTAATATATATGTTGTGGTCATATGGGATGGCAGTATATGTATTAGGTTTAATTACTAGGGTAGAGGAATTGGTTATGGGTTGGGAGAGGGTGATGGTTACATTTGGCTTTTGGGGTGGTGCTATCACCTTGTTGTTAATGAGATCTTGAATCTCATGATGTAGCCTGAAGCATTGGTCGGTGTCGTGACTGTGCTGCTGGTGAAATGCACAATATTTGGCTGGGTTGTGTTTAGGGTGAGAGAGGATCGGGGGTAACAGGCGAGGCTCTAGTGCTTAAGATGCCCCTTTTTGATCAGCACCCGAGGGCTTTGGATAAAGGTATGTAGAGCGGGGTAAAAACCCTTTGAGATCGGGCCTGGTTGTTTGAGGTTTGTGGAGTTATAATGGCGAAAGGATTGGGGGTTTTGGTCGTAGTGATGACTACATTCATATCAGAATGGCCGTGCAGTTGTGCTTCCACTAGTGGTTGCATTGGAACTGCACGTAAAAGGCCTCTTGGCCTGCTTCTTTCATCATTTATCAACCCCTGTTTCATTGCATCTTCAATTTGAACTCCTATTTCGTAGAGCTCAGTGAATGTGAACAATGGCAAGACAATCATCTTCTGCAGTAATTTCCCTTGCAGATTGGGGACCACCATCCTAAGTTGATCTTTCTCGGATGGCCTGGTAGTCATCATCGATGCCTTGGCCCTCCACCTAGTTACAAAGTCTGAGAAGCCCTTCATTTGGCTGCTGACGAGTTGCTTCAAGATCACGAGTTATGACCTCGATCTGGGTGTTTGTATGAGTACTATGCAATGGAGGCCTCAGTCATTTCCTCTCAACTTCACTTTACTGAATCCTTCAGTTTTGCATACCAGATAGTCGCTATTCCTGACAAGGTCCTAGCCAAAAAGCGACAGCTTTTGAAGTCTGGTAAGGGCCCATTGGCCGCATGATATCAGAAAACAACCGCAAATGGACCATGGGATCCCCAGAGCCATCGAACCGGTCTATGTGTGGCATTTTGAACCGGTCCGGCAAAGTTTACTGCAGAGTCGGTATATCTATCTTCGATGTCGGGGATTATGTTCACAGCCTATGCCCGTTTGAAAAAGCTTATCCAGCTTGTTGACCTTCAGTAGGGTCAACCTTGAATTCAAATGGAGGCTCGGTTTGGTACACTAGTGCCTCGGAGGCTTGCGGTGGGATGGGGTCTACCGGATTTCCCAAATTCTCTTGAACATTGGTAGTGATTCCGAGTGCTGGGATACCCACAGGAGGTGCATGGGAAGCATACAACAAAAGTAACCTATGGTGATGAAAATTAGTGAAGAAAATAAATTTCGTCACTAAATAAGAATAATTCGTGACGAATTATAAAATTTTGTCACATATAATAAAAAAATAAAAATAATAGGTGACGAAATTTATTTTCGTCAACAAATATTTCTTTTTAGGTGAAAAAAAATTAAGTTTTGTCACCGAAGGTTTTCCCGCTAATTTTTTTTTTGGTGGCGCCAAAATTTTGAGACTTTTGATGAGAAAAAAATTTGTCACTAATTATAAAATTATTAGTGAGGAATATATTTTCGTCACCAATAATTTGGTACATATGTTTTTTGAGAAATTTGATTTTAAATATTTTAAGGCCATTTGGTGAGAAATATATTTTTGTCACTAATAATTTTTAATATTTTCAGACTTTTTAGAGAGGAAATTATTTTGTCATTAATTTTAGAGGAAAAATTTTGACATATTGGGCGGTAATGAAAAAAAATAGATTACTAACTTTTTTCCCCCTTTTTATTTTTATTTATCAGTTTTCCTCTCTCTCTCTCTCTCTCTCTCTCTCTCTCTGTAAACAAAGCACAAGTTAATTAGCTCTCTAAGTAACCTATGGTGACGAAAAATAATGAAGAAAATAAATTTCGTCATTAAATAAGAATAATCCGTGACGAATTATAAAATTTGTCACACATATAAAAAAGTAAAAATAATAGGTGACGAAATTTATTTTTGTCAATAAATACTTCTTTTTAGGTGAGGAAAAATTAAATTTCGTTACCAAATGTTTTCCCTGTAATTTTTTTGGGTGACGCCAAAATTTTGAGACTTTTAGTGAGAAAAAAATTTGTCACCAATTATAAAATTATAAGTGAGGAATATATTTTCATCACCAATAATTTTAAATATTTTGAAACTATTTGATAAGAAATATATTTTTATTGTCAATAATTTTAATATTTTAAAATTTTTAGTGACAAAATTATTTTATCACCAATTTTGAAGGAAGAACTTTTAGATTTTGCCGCAATGAAAAAAAGAACTCCACTAATTCCTCCTTTTTTTGGGTGCTTTAATTTTCCTCTCATCCACTATTATAAAAATGCTTAAAGATCATACTTAAAAATATATATATATATATATATAACACTTTTAATGAAAGTGTGATTAAAAAAATTAAATTAATATTTTAATCACACCTAATCTAATTAAATATCATAATATTTATTTTTTATGTCACTTTTTAATTAAGGTGTAATTATATATATTTTTTAAATTTTATTTTTTTATATCTAATATTACCACATTCTTATTACGAACCATCCTTATTTTGAACTTGAGGGAAATCCTCTCTCTCTCTCTCCCTCTCTCTCTAAACCCTAAGCTCTCTCAATCGATCTCTCTCTAAGCCCTAATCTCTCTCAACCGATCAATTACAACGATATGAAATTATCTGAATTTCTGGTCCTAATCTCTCTCAACCGATCGATTGCAACGATCTGAATTTCTGGTGCGAAGCAAAGGTCTTACAGTGCCTCCTCGAAGCTTCTCACTGTAACGATCTGAAAACTACGTTTGATTGCATCTACGATCTGTTCATCGATGTCAACTTCGTCGGTGCTGTGTGCTTGAAGGTTTGAAAGGCTCTTACATCTGGGATTGCAGGCTATACTGCAGCCTCTTTCTATTGCCAGCTGGAAGGAATAAATTGGGTATGTGGCCTTGGATTCTACTTCTACTTTTTATTATGATTTTGTGTAGATTTATTGCCTAGACTCGTGAGTTCCTATCTCCAAGTTTTGGAGACTTTGTATAGCCTCATTTCTTGTAGTTGTTTCTTGTTTCAGTACCTTTATAATAAATTGGCTTTAAGGTTGTTGGTTCTTAAGGATTCTATTTGAATATAGAGAATAGGAAAAAAAAAATGTTCTTTATCATTTGAATATATAGAACTTGTTCTATTTGGAATTGAAGAATTAGAGAACTAGGGCTTTCATGAAATAAAAGTGCTCCCTTCTGTTCTGCCATTTGAAAATATTGTATTCTTATAACGTATGTGCTTACATTGTGTTTTTTGACCAATCAAGTGGTTGATGTTTTTCTCTTTCACACACACCTGCAGAGAGTTTGGATTTTTGTATGGGTGCATCTGAGAGAGAAATAGAGGGAGAGAGAGTTTGATATCTTGAAAAATGAAAATTTTATTGTAAAACACTTTTGTACAACTTCAGTTGGTACCATGGAAAAGCTTATAAAAAAATGGTTAGTAAGGAAATCTACTTTTGCATTGGAGCTTACATAACATAGATAATTGTTCTTTGATTTTTTGTCTAGTCAAGAAAGATGTAAATTTTTTTTGTAGGTTTCTTTTAAACATTACCTGGGACGATGAAAGTAGAGTACCCATTCTTACTGATTTTTAAAAATGAGGTAGGCTACTTCATGTTGGAGTGAATAATATGAAACTCATCACATGCATATTCTGTTTTGCTAATAATAAACTCAAATTGTCGGAAATGATCAAAAATTCAATTCTCGTTTTTTCTTTTGGAAGTTGTTTTGAAATGGGACAACAATAATATATTTCTCACCCAATCTATGTGGTGCATGATGGCAATACCATCACGATGATCAGAGAGATATAGACAATCGAGATTTCTGCTATTTTTTTATTTTCCCTTGTTCTACTTTTTGCATATCAGATGCTGATCTAATTTTCAATCCCTGACTTCGCAGGTGAGAAATTTGTTATTGACTGGAAGCCTGTTTTGTGGACCTTTGTTTCTCACATTCTGCTTCCTCAACACTGTTGCAATTTTTTACGGTGCCACAACAGCACTGCCATTTGGTACCATTGTGGTGATAGTTCTCATATGGACTCTTGTCACATCACCTTTGCTAGTATTGGGTGGTATCGCAGGAAAGAATAGCAAAGCTGAGTTTCAAGCTCCTGTTCACACCACAAAATATCCTAGAGAGATCCCGCCATTGCCTTGGTATCGTGGAGCACTTCCTCAGATGGCAATGGCTGGGTTTATACCTTTCAGTGCAATCTATATGAAGTTTTAAACAAGTTATCCGTGAGTTGAATTTTAACACATGATGAGTAACACATGTATTCCTGCAAAATACAAATTAATGATGGTGTTTTTAGGCTTGTTTCTTTTGGTTTGGAAACAAACTGTTGGATCTGGGATTTAGCAAATGGTAGGGTTAATAGAGAAAAAGCAGGGAGAGGAAGATCACTTAACAAAAAGCAAAACCATAAAAGCATCTTTGTACAAAGCCATAAAAGAGCTCCCTATTACATTGTAGTGGATAGATTTATCACCACAATAAGTATGATTATCTTCAGTTTCCATATTTGGTTCTCCTGTTTATCTTTCTAAGTATAACTATTGACAATTGTGGTTTATGTTATGTATTTTTGTAAATTGCCTCTTTTCTGATTGATAATTTGTTGTTACACAATGAAGAGCAGAGAAAAAATGATAGGTATGAAGAATTTTTCACTGCTTAATCAGTTATCCTTTTTTTGGTTTAAGATCTAATATAATGATCTTTTTCTTTATTTATGAGAATTTGTAACTGAAATGACAAAGGATGATGCTTTTCCAGTGGAGATATATTGAGCATAATAGCTTTGTTGGGTAGTGCGGATCTTGTAAGTACTGAACACTAACCATTCGACCATGGATCTAGCTTTGCAGTAAGGTTATGTTTGGTATTTCATACAGTACTGCTTGTTTTCCCTAAATACATAGTAAAATTACAACAACCATAGACATAGCTCTATTCTGAGTGAACCACATAAATATTTGTGTTCTTGTGTGCTTAATTTCCTTTCTTGTTTTATTGTTGTTTGTGTTTTGCCTCTCACCGATTCTGGTTAGGTATATCGATTTCTGACAAGATCATGTTTTGCAAATCTATGGATGGTGCAAGTTTAATTCTCTTGTTCAGTAAAACCAGTCATCTTGTGCACAAGATGAACATGACATCCTACTATACAAGGTATGGCTTCTCCATTGAACCTAACATACTTTCATCTTTTAAAATTGGTAATTCAATAATAAAAAGATTTCTTGAGAATAAGCTATCTGAGATGTTGTGCTTGAGCTTTGAGCTGATATGCCATAAACTGAAATTTGATTGTTTGGTTTAATCCATTCTTGGATCTCGTAGACATTTGAAGAACTTTTCTCATTACTCTACATGTTTGTTTTGTTCACCGCATCACCTGACCACTGTTACTTCATTCAAGCCTATCCACAACATGATGTTTCCTTTTCATTTTATTTTCTGCTGATTTGTCCATCAATATTTGAAATTTTTTTAAAAAAATAGGCAAATTATAAACACTTCGTGAAACATTTTTTTTATTGAATAAACCTCAAGCAATTATACCTTTCTTTGATATCTTCACTGTTGTATCTTTGTTGATATTGACATTGACATGGGCTTTCGTTGAAAATATTAGATGTGTTCAAATATAATGATGAAGTACATTAAAGCTTTGCAAGTATATGATGTTTGTTCTTGAGATTCATTTGTATTTTGCAGGAATACATGTGTTACCCATCATTTGACCAGTCAAATTCAACTCAGTATTTATTTGTAGTTTAAACTGTTATCTGTGTTGCTTTATCATCAAGGATCACCTCAACTCTTTGAAGTTTTGGATTGTTATATGCATTTTTACTAAATTAGTTTATAAAATAAAATTATTTATATGAGTTTAGATGTAATTCATAATATATTAATTTTTTTCTTGTTTATTTTCTTTGCAGATTGGTTTTTGATGACGTTTGGAAGTAGACTTGCAAATCAAAGATTAAGTGTTGAATTTTTTTTTCCTGAACTAATACTTAGTTCTAGTTTTAAACCTAGTTGAGTGTTTTTTTTTTTTTTTTTTTTTTGGACTTCACGTTAGTTCATTTTGGAATTTGCTATGATGGTTTTTTTTATTATGAAATTTGTTTTGATGGATATATTTTCATCTATAATATAAATTGTTTACTGAATTTTTTTGTCGAGTGGTGTATAATAGCTAGTGGATTTCTTAGTACATTTAAAAGGCTATTGGGATATGAGTAGGGATATTTGTGAAATAATAATTTAAATTGAAATATAAAATATGAAACAAGTTTAGTGACGATTTTTTTTTGTCATTTGTACTTTTTATAATGACAAAGTGATTATTTGTCTCTAATAAATATTTTTTGTGACAATTTATTGCAGTTTATATATGAAAAATTTTATTGATTTTGTTGTTTGGTGATTAAAAATTTCGTCACATATATATATTTTTGTCACGAAATATATTTTGTCACCCATGTATAACGTTTGGAGACGAAAAATTTTGTCAACTTTACATCTTACTGTGACGAAATTATTTCCTCATCAATGATCAACATGTGTGACAAATTTATTCATCAACTAAAGTTATAAATGTGGTATTGAATAACTATTTGGTGACAAAAATGAGGATTTTTGGTGACAAAATGTTATTTTATTAGTGACAAAAAATTTCTTCATTGAAGTAATTTCATTGGTGATGAAATTATTTTTCGTCGCGATGCTTTTTAGTGACAAACATTCAATGACGAAGCCGGTGACGAAAATATTTCCTCACAAATATCTATAGTGACGAAATTAGCTCTTTGGAGACAAAAAAAAATTCGTCATTCAAGACCCAACTTCTTGTAGTGTTGCCGGCTGTGGTTGCTGTTGTTGCAGCTGCAGCCTGTTTATCACTTCAGCTTGGTGTGCTGTAACTTCAGCTTGGCGGGCAGCATCTTGCTGCATGATTTCCACTGTTTGTTGGAGATGACGGATCAAGTCCTCCATAGTAGCTGTAGGGTACTGAGTCATCTGAATAGGCGAGTGATCTCTTGTTGACCTAGATGTAGAAAATAAAGCCTGACTGAATGCAGGTGATTGTTGAACTGGTGAGTTGTGCCTAACTCTCCTCCGTCTCGTAACCGGTGGGAGCGAAGCAAACACTGGTTGTCCCCTAACAAGATCCCCGGATCTGTAAAGTCGCCTTACACGAGTCCAGAGTGCTTGCGGGGTAACCGAACTATCTGAAGTAATTGTGATAAACTACCTTGAAAAAAAAAAATAAAACAAAAAGAAAACAAAAATCATAAACCGCACAGCACCTCAACTTAGATGTGAATAACACACAAATGTAATCATAAGCTGTAGAACTGCACTTGTGGGGATAGTGGTTTGGAAATACTCTTCAGATCTTGGGAGACGCTCTTGATCCTCAGCTAATCACCTGTAAAAGCACCAACACTCCGGTCGAGGGTGTCGGGGTTAGCACTCCGACGGGCAAGTCAGTCTCAATAGTCAAGAAAGCTTGTTCACTAAGTTAAGTGGAGTTATTCTTACATACCTTTCTAAATCTGAAGCTCTTGTATTTATACTCATTCTCTGGACCTCGGGTCCAGAGCCCACTTTTTACTTATTATCCTTTTGTTTATTCCCACATACATCTCTCCCGTCTATTCGACGATCTCAATGTATTCGGCATCTTAATTAATAAGCACGGAGCCGAACAGTCTCTGACTTCTAGAATACATCCCTTCTAACTCTTCGACTTATTCGGCTCCCACAGCACTCAATACTGATTTCTGCCCCCAAAATCTAATACCCAAACTTGCAACTTTGCAACTTATACGTACATTCCTGTAGAGTTTCACTTTAAAAGCACATACTAATTAAGTGAGAACCAAAACACCCCTATGAAGGGGTAAGGTTACCCTGTCCTAGTTTCGTTAAGAACTAGGGTTCATTATTCAAGAAAGGTGGTTTCACAAAATCTTATATTCGGGTGAGCATCCTGTCCTAGTTGGAACAATCTCTATGGCTTTCGATATGCAACTAGGCCAAATGGTCAAAAAGAGTACCTCGGCAAGACTACCTAATATACCTTTTGCGCTTAACACCGAAAAGTGAAAGGCGGATCAAACGGTACAGCAGTAATTCAAATCCAAGGGTTGTGTTCCCATCATGGCAAAGCCCGTGACCGGTCAGCCTTTTGGCAAGCTTTTCCAAGAAACCCCCGGCAAACCGTCTAGGAATAGCAGATAGCAAACATAGTGACTTAAGTGCACAAATGCAAATGCAAATGCAAAGAAACATATAAGTGTGGATAAAATGTCATATCATGAGTTCGAGTCAAGTTTTCTAAATTCCCTAGCAGAGTCGCTAGAAACTGTAGCTTGGCTTTTTCGCGCCCCCTTTCGGAAGTTCGAAAGAAGCCTTACAGTTCGGACTCCTACGATTTTGAATCTAATCTCACAAGTGCAATGTGAAATTGATAAACACCAAAGAGTCCAAATCCGACAAATCGTTTGGAAAATTGATTTTGAATCAAAAATGCCAAAATTGGACTGATTTGCTAAATACAAAATCGCCACCTAAATATTTTATTTTGAAAAAATTTAGGAAACCCATGAATCGTGCCAAAGGCCACGTGTCCGTTATCACCAAAGTTGCCCCGGCTCAAGAACTTAGGTACGAGAGGGAAAGGTCATAAATTGAGCACCCCCGCTTGCCCGATCAAAGATCGGCCTCTACTAATCATGATATGATTTTTATCAACATTATATGCTCTTGTTCCGGTTTATTAGGCTAGCATTACTATGTAATGCGCACAAGCAAGTATAGACTAGTTTGCTCAAATTGAAACAATTTGATTTCATGTTTGTTTTTCGAAAAGGGTTTGATTTTGCCACCTCAAATAGGCTTCAAGTTCGCAAATTGCCACTTCACAAAGTGGGCCTAAACGTACATTCATTGAATTATTTCAATTCAAACAACAAGCTTTCATCCATAGGCACTCAACAGTTATAACAAGTAAGCACTTAGCCTCATGGCAAGTATGCTAGACATGGCAATCACTCACACTCATGCAAGTATGTTAAAGCACTAAAAACTCACCTAGTACTCCAAGTTAAGAAAAAAGCTAGTTAGAAAAATGCATGTTCCTAACTATGCCAAATGTCTAATATAACACATGCAATATGCAATTACTAGGCTCGGCTACTAATATGGCATATGAATCAATTTAAATAGCATGCGGTCTAAGCACGTATTCAAAGAAGCATTGAAATGACAATGCAATTTGAATGATGCACCGAGCCTCGGTGCACGCAATGCAAATGAATGGATGCAAGCGTAAGGTATGCTAATCGAAACGTGTACCTAATCTAACCATCAAAAGCAGGTAAATAAAAGGGAAAAGACGTGGGGTTGGAAGGCATACACATTATTACATTACGCTCTCACAGAGGAGAGTCCGAATGAATTAACTAGCTAAGCTAAACTACTTTAACTAATTATTACAAAACTTGAATGAATAATAAACTAACTATCTAAGCTAATTAATTAAGAATTTAACTAGACTAAGCTAATTAAATATTACAACACAAACTAATTAACTACAACTAATTAAGCTAATTAACTATTACAACACAAACTAATTAGCTACAACTAATTAATTACAACAAATGAATGTTAACTAGTCCCAGGAAGCGAGGGAGGCCCATGCATGCTTGGTTTCCACCCAAAGAACATCCGTTGTTCTCTCTCGAAAGTCTCTGTTGCACAACCCTTGCACTGATTTCCTTCTCCAGGTCAACTCTACTATGCTTCACAAACACATTGCTCAAAATTCATTGGTGGCCGGTAGGCCAGAAGAGGTGGTCGGCTGGCCACCATTGAGGAGTTGCCATCCAACACTGATGGCCTGCCGGCCAGTAACAGTGGCCGGCCGGCCACTAATGATCCACTATTCCTTACTGCAACAAAGAGCAAACAGGGCAAAGAGAGAATATTCTCATAGGTTGTTTGTACTCTATATCCTTACTTATCGTCAAAACAAGCTCAAATGAGTGATACACTTGGTTCCAAAACCATTAATCAAGCAATTTCATTGCATCATGCCCAAAGAACCAAGGTTTACAAGTTTAATAAATGCACAAATAAGACCAAAACCATTGCCCTATCATGCATGATCAAAGGCAATGAAGACCTAGGAAAGTTGACACATTTCATCACTCTGAGTATGAAATGTCTCAATTTTCCTTGTGTTCAAATTAACGTCCGATTTGAAGCACAACAAGACACAACCAATTTCTTATCTTGCACCATTTTAGTTGCAACTTTTAATTACTCATTTTAGATTACCATTCCATTCCTTAACCAATTAAGTCCATTAGTGAGTAGTTCTCTGAAAGAGAAGGAAGTGTCAAACAAAGGGTGGTTTAAGGCAAGAAAGAGGTATCATGCCGTTAGTAATTAACCCCCAAAAGAGAATTAAATCATTAAGCATGATCCTCAATCTCAAGCTTAAACAATCCTAAGGTTGAAACCACCCTTAAAGCAAATAAAAAAGTCAAGAAATGAGGGAGATTGCAGATATTAAAGTGCTGAAATTAGATGAGAAAAGCACTAAAACATGGCAATCAACTCAAGCAAGTAATGTCTAAAGGCCTAAAACACCAAGCTTGCGAGGACCATTACACTAGAGGCATGCAAAACAAGACTCAAATGCAACAACTAGTCAAAAACAGAGACAAAACAGTCTAAAATAGAGCCTAAAACATGCTGGAATTAAGCTACAAATGGCTAGAAAATAAAGCTAACATATGGAGCTAACTAGGCTAGCAAACAAGACACAAAGAGGGGAGGCTAACCCCTCCAATTTTAGACTTCAAAACATGATTTTTACTACTGAAAACACTCTAAAATTTAGTGCTCAAAAGCCCAAGAAAAGATAGTTTGAAGGTGACAAACAAAAGTGGAAAAGCCTTACAAGCAAGGAATAAAGAAGGGTGAAATACCCCCCTAACCTTAAATGGCCTAAAACACCAATTTCAGCGCACAAAAATAGAGTTTTTTACAGTTCAAAACAGCCCAAAAATAGTGGGAAAAAGATAGAAAAACAAGTGTTCAAAACAAGCTAAAAGGGGAAGTATTATACCTCTTGAAGCAAAGAATAATTTTAGGCACTAATTCAAGCCAAATCACCTTCAAGAGCTCCAAGAAGGCTTCAAGTAACCTCAGCTCAAAGATGGTCAACTTTGGTTAAGGAGATGTATGCAAAAGAGTAGTGTAAGTAGGCAAGTATGCACAAATTTGCAAGAAAGAGAGAAAATGTAGAGAGAGAGAGAGAGAGAAAGAGAGATTTTTGTTCCAAAAATTCTAACCCTCAAAAATGAGGGAGGAGACCCCATATATATAGGAAAACATGCATTTGGCTGAGCTAAATCCCTCCATACACGTGTAGGGAGATAAAGCCCATTGTGCCAACTAGGGGTGTTCGCGGATTGGTTTTGTGCGGTTTGTGGTTCGGTTTTGACCCGCCCGCATTTATGCGGTTTGGAAAAAAGTCAACCCGCAACCGCCCACAGTGCGATTTGCGGTTTGTGTGGATAGGGTTTGCGGATGTGTGGGCGGTTGCGGGTGGTTTGCGGTTTACACTTTTTTCTTTAAAAATTAATTTTTGAGTTTTTTTTTTCCCATCGAATTTAGGCATTAGATTCATTTTATATATTTGTGATCATTTGACAATAATTTTCTGATAAGTTTACAAATAAAAATTGAATATCAATGCATTAAATGAAAGTACTCAAAACAAAGAGACCATACACTAGCATTTTTGCCATGAAAAAATGTATATCAATGCATTAAAAAATGTATATCAATGCATTAAAGGTTGTATTCAATTAGAATTGCCAGTTCAGTAATCAATAATCAAACTAGAAGCTCCATCAACCACCAGAAGGAAAATTTTATTAAGAAAAAGTGGATGAGTCACCAATGAAAATCATATAAGAAACCAAGTTTAGGACTTGATAACTCTACGGCATTAAGAAAGTTGAGAAATATTTAAAAATAAGGATCGTAGTGTCATAGAGAACATAATGGTGCTCCTGTTAAAGTTACAAAGTTGGTATATAAATAATAATAATAATAATAATTAAAGTGTGGGCGGTTTTTGCGGGTTGCGGATTAAACCCGCAACCCGCCTGCAACCCGCAAATTTGTCATATTTCAAACCGCATCCGCCCGCATTATGTTTGCGAAACCGCCCATTTATATGCGGATTGGGCGGTTTGAGCGGTTTGGATAAACCGTTGCCCACCCCTAGTGCCAACAGCTGGAACAACTGTCAACAAAATATCTGAAAAAAGACACTGATGGTCGGCAGGCCACTAATGTGGTTGGCAGGCCACCAATGATGGCTAGCAGGCCACACCATTGGCCAGCAAGGTACAATGGTGGCCGGCAAGGCACAATTGGTGGCCAGCAGCCCACCAGAGGAGGCCTGCAGGTCCTAAGGTCTTGAGATTTGAAGCACTAAAGTTTTGGTCCAAAACAAGGCATAGAATGGACAAGGTTTAAAGGCTCAAAGGTAGGGCACTCCGCCGAGAACCTCGAGCATAAAAAAAAAGAGCACATGCAATCATCGAGTGCACAAGCGATGACATCCAAGTCTTGAGAACGGTCAAAAATGGAGTGTCTACAGATGGCGATGTATGGTGTACTATTGGGGCATTCGAGCAGTACAAGTATATAGATACTATGTATTTAAAATATATGTACCATCTATAAGATTTTATAAAAATTATTGTGTTATTTTTTTTAGCAGAATAAGAGTGACAAGAATAAGAAATTTGAGCAGAATAGACAATATTACACATGACAGGCCGAATGGCACATTATGTTGTTGAAGAGCATGTTCAAAGGATATCATATGCATTTTACAATTTAAATTTTCATCGATTTGTCATTTATGCATTAATTAATGATAATGTAGGAGAAGAATAAGAATAATGTTACTCCTAGTCATATTGAACTGTTTATCAAAACTCATAATAAGAAAGATAGAAAACCAATTAATGCTCCAACGGGTGAAATTTTGGTATGCTTCTTGTGATTTATATATACAAATTTTTAATAATATTCTTTGTGTGATATTATGGTATCTAAAGTCTTATTAATGTTGCTAACACTTGGTTTAATTTGTAGGATAAATAAAAAGATCTTAAGTCAACTTGTGAGAGGTCTAACTCACAATCTATAGTAGATGATAACCTAATTTTCATTGAAGTGATAGGACCCGAGCGACCTAAGTGTTTTCGCTGTATTGGCTTCATAGTTACTCCAAACCAAGTATTTGAAGGCAACCACATGAGGGGACATGCGCCATTCCAATCTTCACCCCAACAAGATCAACAATTGGCAAAGGTGAATAAGAGGATACGAAAGCTAGAGAGGGCCTTGCATGTTATGAGATTTACACTTGATGATACTGATGATGAAATGGATGAGCCAATGCACAATAATGAGGTAGTGCATTAATAATCTCAACATTTTAAACATATATGATGTTGTATATGGTTATGATATTTACTTTTTGTAAAAGCCTCCAGATACATCCAGTGCACACTATCAAGCCACCCATAATAGTCACCAAGATAATCAAGTCGAGCCATCAAGACTACCAAGTTCACAGTCACAACTAAATCAACAATCTGATCCAAACATTGAGGTAAATTTGAAATTTTACCTCATAACAAATGGGATTAACTTTACAAACACGTGTTAGTTACCAACACTTGGCATATAGGCTAATTTGCTCTTTATCTTAACAAGAATTTGTTGTTGAACTCAGCCGCATCCCAAGAAGGGAAAACGGTGTGTTTGTCACAATGATAAGTGTGTGTGTCAATTTCTGACCACACTGCTAACTTAGTGCTCAACTGGAGAACACCGGCAGAATAGATGGCACCTGTCTGACCTGCAACAGAAAGAGAAGATTCCAGCGGTGGTTCGTCCACCTGGGGATACTCCGATGATCAAGTCAGTACTCAATATCTCTCAAAGATAATCAATAGTGCTTAACTCACTAGACAGAATATCAAAAGCATACCTTAGACCCATGGGGGTGCCTCTCTTTTATAGCCAATACAATCCTAGTCCCAATAGGAGCCTAGCCCTAATGAACTTAGGATTACTGCTAATCTGGGACCTCCAGTGGGATTAGGATAAACTCTCTAAGAGTCTTAGCTTTACCCAAACTGAAGTATTCTCCCAATCTAGGACTCTTGTCCTATATCCGCTTATCTCGGATTCTGGTATCCTCGCAGATAACCTCGGCCTAGCCAAGATAACCTTGGCATCATGACCAGGACATGTGGCACCTCGGCTGACACGTCGGCGTCACCTTGGCCACGTGTTGGTGCTCAGAAAATATATCCCCACAACTGCCCTCTAGGTTCTATTACCTCGGCATTCTGAGGTGATGGAACCTATATCGGTACTTTCCAATATGTCAGCTTAGAGTATCGCAGCCGAGATCATCGTTAAGGCCGACATGTCTCTTTAAAGAACAAGAATTCCAAGAACCCGCTCACGCGTATGAGCTGTCATACATAATCTCGGTTTAACTTTAACTTGTAAACTTTTCTCAAGTTTCAACAAGTGTTAAACAATGATCTCGGTTTAACTTCAATTTGCAAATTGCTACAAATTTCAACAAGTTTAAACAATAATCTCGGTTTAACTTCAACTTGTAAATTGCTACAAATTTCAACAAGTGTTAAACATCATCTCGGTTTAACTTCAACTTGTAAATTGCTACAAATTTCAACAAGTGTTAAACATAACATCGGTTTAACTTTAACTTGTAAATTGCTACAAATTTCAACAAGTGTTAAACATCATCTCAGTTTAACTTCAACTTGTAAATTGCTACAAATTTCAACAAGTGTTAAACATCATCTCGGTTTAACTTCAACTTGTAAATTGTTACAAATTTCAACAAGTGTTAAACATAATATCGGTTTAACTTCAACTTGTAAATTGCTACAAATTTCAACAAGTGTTAAACATCATCTCGGTTTAACTTCAACTTGCAAATTGTTACAAATTTCAACAAGTGTTAAACATCATCTCGGTTTAACTTCAACTTGTAAATTGCTACAAATTTCAACAAGTGTTAAACATCATCTCGGTTTAACTTCAACTTGTAAATTGCTACAAATTTCAACAAGTGTTAAACATCATCTCGGTTTAACTTCATTTATATCTCTCTGCCCCCTAATGTGGACTTATGTTCACATTAAGCTTGTGCATGTGATCTTGTTCGCCGAAGTTGGTTTCAAGCCGAGGTTGTTACCCTTGATTTCTCTGTTGATCTTACTTGGTTTCAACCTGAGTTTGATTCTTAGGCTCGCATCGGCGAGCTGTTTTTCTTCTCGGACTTAAGTGCCGAGATCTTGTCTTCTGGAATCTTAGATCTGCTCACTCAGGTTAAGCTCTTCTCTTCTCGGACCTATTCATCCAGGCCGAGATCATGTCTTCTAGAATCTTGGATCTGCTCACTCAGGCTGAGCTCTTCTATACTTGAATGTCATCTCCTTAGGAGTGCTCATGCCCCCTGTCTTCGCGTCCCTTTTGGAAGGGTCTTCATTCCGTTTATGTCGACAGACTCTCCATCTTCGCTAAACTCGTCGTTTTCAACACGTTGATCTTGTACAGTGATGGCCATCTATTCTCCTTTCTTTCCCACAGACGGCGCCAAATTGTGTGTGTCATTTTCCGACCACACTGCCAACTTAGTGCTCAACTGGAGAACACCGGCAGAATAGATGGCACCTGTTTGACCTGCAACAGAAAGAGAAGATTCCGGCGGTGGTTCGTCCACCCGGGGGTACTCCGACGATCAAGTCAGTACTCAATATCTCTAAAAGATAATCAATAGTGCTTAACTCACTAGACAGAATATCAAAAGCATACCTTAGACCCATGGGGGTGCCTCTCTTTTATAGCCAATACAATCCTAGTCCCAATAGGAGCCTAGCCCTAATGGACTTAGGATTACTGCTAATATGGGACTTCCAGTGGGATTAGGATAAACTCTCTAAGAGTCTTATCTTTACCCAAACTGAAGTATTCTCCCAATCTATGACTCTTGTCCCATATCCGCTTATCTCGGATTCCGGTATCCTCACAAATAACCTCAGCCTAGCCGAGATAACCTCGGCATCATGACCAGGACATGTGGCACCTCGGCTGACACGTCGGCGTCACCTTGGCCACGTGTTGGTGCTCAGAAAATATATCCCCACAATAAGGTAACAAATTCTTTTTGAAAAGCTTATAGTTTAAGTTGATTTATATTTCTAATATATTCTAATGTTTATGTAATTCTTTATTTTTAGGTTTCTGTAACTTGAATATCAGCCTTTTGTTGGATTGGAGCCACATTTGCCATTGCCACGTTTTCTCTAAATAGTTGCACTTCTTTCTTAAGTACTCCTAATGTGCACTTTACTATAGATGTTTTTGAGATATTATTATATATGTTTTATTTAGTCAAATTATGGATGAATTACATATATTTTGAGATACTATTTATGTTTTATGTAGATGCATTATGGAAATTTTTTAATATTAGATGTTTTTTGTTTTTTAAATTTTGGAGGAGTTTTAAATGACAGTTCTTTGAAAATGTGAACAAGTTGATATTACAAATACAAGTTGATATTAAAAAATATATAAAAAAAATTAAAAAAGTATTCCCAACGTTTTAGATAAAAACACTACCAATAGAAAGTACCAATTTATCGGTGTTTAATTATAAATGCCTCAAAAAAGGCCACTTGTTCACAACGTTTAATCAAATAAACCCCGGTAAAGGTTTTGCTCTTGCAGGCGTTTGTTAATCATTTACCAGAGTTTATTGGAACTCCTCCAATATTATTCCCGGCATTTGTGACAAAACACTGGGAAAAAGCACCACCCGGTCCCTCGCTGCCGGCGACCCTATTGCTGGAGTTTAAAAATGTCAGTAACAAACGTCGTTATTTTACTTAATGTTTAGTAAACTCCGAAAATATTCGCTGCTAGCCATCCCATTTGCAGGCATTTTTAAGTGCCAAGAACAAAATGCCGTTATTTTCACTGACATTTATTAAACGCCGAGAACATTCCTAACACTGGTTTTAGTGGGATTTGGGACAAACACCGGCCAAAATGCCGAGAAGACTATTGCCGAGTTTTTTCCTGCTTTTATCAACATTTAAAAATGCTGAGAAAGCTCTGTTTTCTTGTAGTGAGCTCTCAATTTTTTTTAGAGTTAATACCTAAGAGTTCTTCTCCTTTCTAGGTTTATATATATATATATTATTATTATTATTATTTTTAATCCATTTGAACTTTGAATTAGTGGGTTTCTTTTCTATTTTTTTTTTCCTTAATTTTTTTATTTTTTGAAGCATATGTTCGGTAATTGTGAAAATGTCTTCTTTCTTGTTGTACCTAGCTTTTGTTTTGATAATTTGTTGCAGATTGGTAATCCATTGATGTTTATATAAGCTAACTCAAGATGGGTTTGATGTGAATCTTTAATTAGATGAACTTTCTCTACATATAATTAGATGAAGTGATTAATCATATTTTTGTTACTTCTCTGCATATAATTAGATGAAATTTTCACCATTATCTTAATTTGTTGATTCATGTGAATTTTACACTTCTAGCTTTTGTTACTTTGCATAAAGTACACCTCTAGAATTTTACACTTTTATGCATATAGATGAAGATCATATTACTATTATTTCTCTTGAAATGCACTATACTTTTTTCTTTTTTCTTTTTTCTTTTTTCTTTTTTTATTTTTTTACCTTTTTTCTTATGTTAATCAATATGGGATCGCTTACAAACATCAAGAT
Source organism: Camellia granthamiana (assembly GCA_036172215.1). Lineage (NCBI taxonomy): Eukaryota > Viridiplantae > Streptophyta > Magnoliopsida > Ericales > Theaceae > Camellia > Camellia granthamiana. The sequence continues at coordinate 78,889,082 of CM069910.1, forward strand.
AATAATATGAAATTGAACAATCATCTATACATTTGCACATTCAATTATTACTTTTTAATTACATGTTATCTATCTATATTAACACTACGGATTTCATTTTTTTACACAAAAACAAAAAGTGGTCTCTCACGTAAGAGACCAACGTCATCTAACAGAAGATGTACTAGGCAAACAGTACTTGAAGCATTGGAAATGAATATTCATATGGAGGATGATAAGCATGTCAATGATGATGTCGATGTGGAGAATGACCATGTAGAGGACGATGTTGGTGTGGAGACTGACCATGTGGAAGATGAGAATGACCATGTTATCTATTCTAACTTGTTGCCAATCATCTTCACCAAAATCAATCAATCTAGCTATTACCTTGAAACCACAATTACCATATGCTTGTACATCTTTTATGTGACGGATCTGTGGTCTCAATTTCTCCGAAAATCCTTCGAAGTAAGAGATACAATTGTTGACTGTGTCATACTGCCTTGTATCACAAATACAGACCAATAAATATATCAAATAGTTAAAATTTTATGAACAACTATTAAAATATATTTTGTACATAGTTACAAGTTTTATTTAGTTTCATACCTTATATTTTCTTGCCTTCTTTCGTTGCACTTGCTTAACTGGTGCACTTGAGATGGTAACACCTCGGTAAATAAATATCTTACCCAGACAATACAAACTCAAACGCAGATAGCTCGCGTTTAGTAGATGTATCAATTTTTAACTGACCACGACCATGACTTGAGCCCTTATCTCGCATGTCAGTCTTTAGTTTAGGTTCCACAAAAAATGTACTATCTAGACTAATTAACTCTCTTAACTTCTTTAGAAAGATCACTTGTTGCATCTTGTCAATCTCTTGGAATTTCTCAACAATAAAATCGACCTCTACTTTGCAATCTAACTCCATAAAGGCACTTTTTGAAACTGAAAGCATATTTAATTTCCTCCAATGAGGATTCATGCACGACAGGGGAATCGATCGACCTTGTTGAATATATTAAGTTATCTCATGTGCACATGGCAATCCATGTATACGTCGCAAAATGTAGCCACATGCAGCAACGTCTATTCCCACACTATTTGATCTCTTTGTCTCTACAAAGATTTTCTCCAAACTACAATTTGAAATAAACCACGTAACTCAATGAACTCAATAGGTGTGTAGTTGTGTTGGACTACAATCAAACTCTATGGAAATGAGGCTTTAATGTTTGAATGTTGCAACTCTAACATGTTGTGTATTTTGGCCTAAGATGTCTTAAAACTTCCCTGACTTGATCCAAATTGCCTCTTCAATTTAGTATTAGAACTCTCGGCTCTACAAGTATGTATATTTTTGGTATTTAATATAAAAATCAAAAGATTATAGCAATTCATAAATGTAATGAGCACAATTTACCTGTTTGTGCATAGTAGATTTTGTCCAAGCTACAACAAACTCAAATGCAGATGGCTCGCATTTAGTAGATGTATCAATTTTTAATTGATCACGGTCGTGACCTTGACCCCTACTTTGTTTGTTAGTTTTCTTTATAGTAGTATGCAACACGCCTAAAGTCCATGTATACTTATCCTCTTGCTCATGACCAAGATAAACAAAAGCAATTGAAAATGTTAAGTCCGTTGATGTTACCCTGACAATCTCTAAAAGGGGGAGTCGATACCTATTGGTCTTGTATGCGCAATCCATAATTAACACATGTGAAAATGCACGTAACAAGTCCAAACTAACCGGGTGTACCCAGAACAAGTCAATCACCATCTCTCTATCATTACATCGATGCCACTCAACATAATAATGAAGCAAAAATTGCCCCAATAGTTGTTGCATCTGTGATTTTCTAACTCTTTGTACTACTCGGTGTCAATGGCGTGCATTGTAGATTATCTTCATTGTTGTCGCATTAAAGGTATCCCTTCGTTTCAACGCATTAAAGGTATCCCTTCGTTTCAACGTAATTAATATCTCTTTTGGTCACACCATACTCTTCAATATGTCAACAAATAAGGATGTTTTCTCTTGAGATAATCCATCGGCAAATGAATGCCCTTCAATACGTTCAACAGTTAGATGATTATGTACTCTACATACGACATCCAACATCCACTCATCATTTGTAGATAATTTTCCCCCTTAATAGAAATATGCATCCATACTTTTTAGAACCTGTCAGCCTCAATTGTCCCCCCTTAATCTTTCTGTTGTTTTTATAGGAACCACATCTCTCACAAGCAAGTGTAATTCTTGTTTTTTTGCCATTACCTCTCGCATTTGATGTCTTTATAACAATGACAAATCTAATCTTCTTCCCAACGTCAGAAGCCCATTTAATTAATGCTTGTTGACTACTAAAAATCTAAAGATAATACATTTTTATGTCAAAGTTATTAATAAAAATCAATAGAAATTAAAAATAACAATAAATCATATTTGTAAAAAACACTTAACAAATCTCTTCTATATTGAATTCATGATTATAGTCCACTAATAATGCAGTACTAGCCTTGTTGCAATAAGTAGAAGTATAATCCTTCTAAGCAAAAACACAAAATATCATAAAAATGAAACTGGAAATGCACAGAAATAAATAACCGAACAAATGAAAAATATTCAACTGTGGGTTACTAGACATGTATTGTAACGTCTTAAAAATATAGATACCGAACTACTCATTATATTATTCGTTAAACATGCGGAAGCTTGATTAATCTCAATCATTTAATACTAGAAACATTTCTAAAAATTATATTTCATTCATAGAAGTCCCTTAAGCTTTACAAAATCATATCATATCATATCATATGAATCAACACATTCATTGTTTCTAAAACCTGAATCTATAGCATGTGATTGATAATAAACAACATTTAAACTGTTACAAGTTCACACCTTAAAGCCTACAAATTTCCAAGGCATAGTCCAGTTACAACAAAAGAAGCTATAAAATCCAATACAAGGAAGCCCTTGACTTTACAACAGAAAATAACAAAAATGAGTCCTAAGCTCCAAGATCCTCCCAAGTCATCACCTTGGTAGAGGCACGATGTCAATACCTAGAAATAGTTTTCCATATAAGGTGAGCTAAAAGCTCAGGAGAGATAATTTTAATGACATGTATGATTGCCATACGGTGAATACATATGAAATACCATCCAAAAAACATGAGTTTTAATCTTTTTGAAACAATGCCATGCAAGAGTTCCAAAACCACATTCAAAACACTTTCTTTAAATTAGAAAATAGGGCAGTAAATACACCACTGTAAATCCCTAGGGCTAGTGTCTGCAGGAGGCTCTCAAGGCCCTACCCAATAGCCAATTTACCGGCTCTTAATCGGAAGGAATTGGCACCTAACCGCATAGGTTTTCAAACTTTCACCATAGACTTAAAGCCAAATTAATTATCCACAACCATACCCCCTACAAAAATTCACCACAGTATTCACCTATTTTTCTCAAAAAGATACTTTGCAAGAGTTACTCAAAATGTACAAGTATGAAACTAGTGATTCAATGATATGTTCAATGGAATGCATGAGTTATAAACATTTCAATTCATCTAATTCCCATGCAATTTCTACAATATGACAATGTTATCCTCTTTCCATAGCCAAAACAGTTATGTTTAATATGATAATTGAAAGACACTATAGAGCATAATCCATAATCTCACAATTTTCAAAACAGTAAATGTTATTCCAATGATCTCATCGTTCTCAATACCTGAAGCTCATCAAAACCCACAAGAGTTTACCATTTCCATCCACCAATTTCGTCTTAATAACACAACAAAAAATTTCTAGCTTTTTGGAAATTTTGGGGTTTTTTTTTCCAAACAACATTTTCCGTCAATTTCAAAGCCACAACATGCTTACAAAATAGTCAATCTAAACATTAAACAAAACCTATGAGTTTCTCCCCAATTTATGTAATAGAGTATATAAAATTAAATCCCTAGCTTTTCTCAAAATTCCTAAATATGAAGAATAACACAGAACAACACTAAATAACATGCACATTGTTAAGAAAATCCCTACCTCAAAGCAAAGAGAGAAAAGAGATAATGCCTAAAAATCCACGACGACGAAAACTTGAATGTCTCAGATTAAAATGATGCCCTCCACGCACTCTACTTTTTTATCTTAAGCACTAGGGGTAGGAAATGGGCGAAAATAGATAAAACCCAAAATTTTGTAGCTTGAAGGTCTAAAAATGGTGGAGAGTGAGTGAGAGAGAAGATAGGGATGAAAAAGTAACTTTTTCACACACTAAGGTTCTATTTATATTCTAGACCATCATGGGTGTAAAAGACACAGTCGTGGCCACAGTTACACACATCATGGGTGCGACCAAGTAGATCACGGGCTACCCTCACGGCCTCTCGTTGGCCACACAACTTCTCAAAGCCTAAGGACCTGAAAGTAGTTTTTGATTGTGGCCTGGTCGCGTGTGTGATCTTCAGTTTTCGTGGACGTGACTATAACATCGTGGTCGCGATCCTCCAACATAGAACACTACTGCCAAGTCACTGGGTTTAAAACCAAGGTTTCCTGTGACAAATAAAGCTCAAAGAAGTACAATAGAACCCAAAACAGATATAAAATCCAATATAAAAGAGTAGAAAGGGTCAGGTCTTGACCCGAACCGCTATATGTATCTTTTGTTCGATGGTGGGTTACTGGACATATAATTTTTGTTCGGTAGTGTGATTTCGGACTATTTTATTTTGTTCAGTTCTAACACACCGAACAAAAGTGGAACAACTCTCTCAAAAAACAAAATGAAAACCTACAAAACAAAGAGAAAAAAAAAAACTCACCATTTCACTGTTTTGCTAGTTCTTTACTACTATTTCTTTATTCATTGCTTTCTTCTATGATCAAAATACTATGATTTTCACTTTTTGGAAGGAGATGTATAGTAGAGAAGAAAAATTGAGAATGGAAGAATGAGAGTAGGGATTAAAATGTAATGGGTGTAAAGAGATAATAAAATTTTAGTCTTTTGTCCTTGAAAATAATTTCACACATGGGTAAAATTGAAAAGAAAAAAAAGAAGAAGGGATAATTCTACTTACACCACCATTCTAACTCATTGCACTCAGATATTTTTCAAAAACATTATTACGATTTTAACCTTAACTAAAATTACTAAAAAACCCTCAAACCCTAAAATCCACCATCTATAATTTCTCACTTCACATCATCTTTCTAACCTCTTCATCGAATTGCTACCACTACGGCGCATCGCCACCAACCTCCGCTGCCATCTCCAGCTCTCTTTTCCTTCCTGCCACCACAGCTACATTCTCTTCTCTTCATTCTCTTTCTTCTTCTACTTATAAACCCTAGATTTGAAACCCCATCTCTCTCTCTCTCTTACACACACACATATACAAAGGGCTGCGAGGGTTTGGAGCAAAGATAATGGGTCGTAGAGGATAGGAGGATTACGATGAAAGAGCTTTGAACAAAGATCGTAGTAAAGATCACGGGGACATGAGGAAAATCAGAGATGAGATCGAGCCAGAGGGGTGGGTTGGGAAGGAGATTGCAGCAGCGAAAGAATTATTGATGATATTGTGATAACAGTTGTGGGGTAGGGGTTGCGACGGCGAGACGGTTGAAAAAATGGTAGCTAGACGACGTGGACGGCAACCTAATCCCTCTGTTCTCTTTTACTACCTGCTAGAGAGAGACATACATATATAAACAGAATACCTAGAAGAAAAAGAAAAAAAAGAAAGAGAGAGAACCCGGATCTTGAAGAAGAAGAGAAAGGAGAATTGGAAAGGGGGTCGTGGTGGTGAGAGGGTAGTCGCCAGTAAGGAGGCACTGGGATGGCTGCTGGAGGTGGGGATGGTTGGGGGTGGTAGCAGTGGTGGTGGGCTTGGTAGAGAATTAAGGTTTGAAAAGTTAAAAGGGTGTAAAGGGAAAAATGGTAGGGATGAGGACATTATTGGTATTATGAAGCGTGTAATGAGAAATTTGGGCTCTGTTTGTTTGTGTTTTCAAATTAGTTTTCAACATGGTAGTTTGAGTATGATGTTTGGATGAAGTTGTGGAATTAATTTTCCACAACTCTGCAGAAAGCTCTGTGTATTCTGTCAAAATCGAGCTCGATTTTCAATTTTTTTTTTGAAATTTGGCCTAACAGGACGTCCGGCCGGTTGACCAGAACAGTAAAAAAAAAATTTTTTTTTTATACAATTGATATGTTAATTTTTATATATTCGAAAAAAACATTTTCTGAAATTTTTAAAATTTTTTATGTGCTTTAAAATAATTTTGAGTTGTATGTTTAGTTATGAGTTGTAAATTTTTGTATCAAATATCAAATGTCACATCAACAATTCCCCACTTAAATCAAAACTCTTTTTAAAACTATTTTCAAAACTCTTTACCAAACAAATTTTCTACACTCAAAATATAATTCCAAACTCCACAAACTCAAAATACAACTCATACTCTCAAATCATAATTACAAAATACAACCAAACGCGACCTTGAATTTTTAAAAAGAGTGTAATGAGCTAGAATAGTGGTGTAAGTAGAATTATTCAAAAAAACAAAACATCACAGGTTGTAAATAGGTAAATCTATTGTGTAAATAAAATTATCCAAAATTAAATATTCATTCTCTTTCATTCTACTTTTTTTAATTTTTTTAAATAAAAAATTGATTTTTTGATCTCATACCTTAACCAAAAATAAAAAAGAACTAAAAAGCCACTAAAAGACTACACCCAAACGCACCATAAGTAACAAGAGTAACGGCCGACGACGAAACCCCTATGACATTTCCTAGTGCGCCAATCAGGGATTCAGATTGAATACACAAGACACTCTCATCCCCACAACTCTCCATTCTCTACTCTACTCTAATCTAGGGTTCTTCGCTCTCTCTCTCTCTCTCCCTCTCTCTCTCTCTCTCTCTCTCTATATATATATATATATATATCTGATTTTCGATCCAAACAAACAACCAGAACTACCCACCATGAATCAGAATCAGAATCAGAATGAGAATCAAAACCAAGGCGATCGAACCAAACCCAACACACAGCCTTCTCACTCCTCCGACTACGCTCCCTACCCCAAGCTCGACCCTAACGACGTCGCTCCACCCGCCCATGATTGGACCACCTCCGGCAACTCCGCCACCACCATGCCTCCCGAGTCCAACCCTTACTTGACTCCCTCTCCTGTCCCTGCCTCTTCCATGAAGAGTCAGTGTCTCTCACTCCAATTCAATTTCACTTATTGAAATCTAGTTCTACCAAATCACTCAAAGTTATGAATTTTTTTCTTTTTTAGATACGATGGATTCAGTGAAGGACGTGCTTGGGAAATGGGGAAAGAAAGCATCTGAGGCGACCAAGATGGCTGAGGATCTTGCTGGGAATATGTGGCAGCACTGTAAGTCTTTTGTTTCGCTAAAATTATTTAGATTTTAGAGTGAAAAAAATCTGATTACATGGATTTTGAGGGGGTCTAAAATACTATTTTCTTTAATAAATATTTAAATTTTTTTGGTCTTGTGAAAGTGGTTTTAGTCTGTTTTGACAGTAGCAAACATTTGAAGGGAAAAATGAAAATATGGAATGGGAATTTATTTTGGCTCTCAAGAGGTTTGACTAATAGTCTTATTTAGTTGTCATGGGTTCAACTCCAGAGTTGAACTAGTAGGCAAACACTTTTGTTTGGTATGAGTGGAGAGGCTAACTTTCATAGGTACTAATCTAACCACTAGTAATTGACTTTGGCCAAAAAAACAAAATTAGTCTTAGGCCTTGTTTGGGTACTCCCAAATAATCCAAAAAGTCAAAAAGTTACTCAAAAAGTTAAAAAGTTAACACTATTCACCAAAAGTCAACAATTACGGCTGCACAACTCCCAATTCAAATTTTCCTCTAAAAACCAATTTTCACAATTTTTTATTACACATTTTTCCATAAAAAGTCAAAAAGTTAACCCAAACATCCATATTTTCAACCTCAATTTTTTAGTCAAAAAAGACAAAAAGTGCACTTATTTAGTCTTCCCAAACTTGGCCTTATTATAGTTGCTTCTGCATTTGAAAGGGTGTAATTGTTTGGTTGTAGATTTTGGGAAAATGAATATAAATCAGTCTGACTCTAAGGCAGTGCTTGGTTGGAGGATTTGACGAGGGAAATGGAAAGGGAAAATGAAATGCAATTTCACTTTTTGTTTGGTTACAGGTGAAAAGAAAGAGAGCGGGAAATGCAATCCCACTTTTTGTTTGGTCCGTCCCCAGTAGGAAGCAAATCTAAAAGCAATAGGATTAAGAAAATACAGAAACTGAAGTAGATGACTAGCCTAGAAAGCTTACAAAGTATTGGGTGCGGGTGCATGTAACATAGAAGGCTTCAAACACATAAAAAAAAAAAAGGGTTAGGCAAGGCTTCAAACACGTTAGCCCAGGCCCTACTCAAGGGTTCTGGGCTTTGTTCAGGCCAACCCATGGGTCTCAACCCTTTTTTACACCCCTGGTTCTACAATTGAAATCTTAAGTAATATTTCGATTGGCATTTGCAACTTTGGAGTTAGGACAAACTATAAGACTTCATATTCATATCACAATTCTTGTGTAAACCATTTGAAATTCTACAAAACCTACCTCAATAGCCTCAAATCTCTAGTTATCATAATGTTAAATACCAAAATTATTCTATTGTTCCTTCTCTATTGATCTCGTTCAGGTACCCCAAAGAGTGTGCATTTATGTCAAATTTAATTATATTTTACACCTTGCACCTGCATGCATGCATAAATCCAACGGCTACAAAAAAAAAAAAAAATAAATAAATAAATAAAAACCGGCATTACACTCTCTTTCATTAATATTTTGCCATATCAACATTTTGCAAAACAAACTTTGACTACATGTGAAATGTTAGTTTGACAAGAACTTGTAAGGGGCTACAAGACCTGTGCTATGCATGGCATAACATAATACATTGTTTATAAATAAGGTATATAATATTTACATTTATTTTTTTTGTAAGATATATGAAAATTTACAAATTTAATGCCATAATTGATTTTATAAAACTAATAAAATTAGTTCGTTTTCTCTCATCCCACTCAGGCAGAAAAAAACAGTGTTAGCTAATAGGTCCCTCCTGCTAGCAAAAAAATAAAAAAAGCAAACCAACATTTTAGCCTAAAATTTGCATAAAAATACAAAATAAAAATATTACTTTAAATAGATAACTATAATTAAAAAAAAGAAGAAAGATAACCAATAAAACAATCGTGCACAAAATTGGTAACCAAACAATCAAAATAAAGTTTAATATATACTTGTGGACTACAATCATCAATGAAAAAGTGTTATACCTTCTAATAGCATCAATAAGAGGAATGAAAATTTAAGATGTTTTTGTTTACCCACTTATTAATATCTAAAAGTAGTGATATGAGTAATTCAACGTGGCTATGTAAACTTGTGAGAAAGTATATATGGCATTGAGAATGTCATGTCACTCCAGATGTTCATAGTCGCTCCCATGTTCATAGCCATTTGCATCTAATATATAGAGATTATTTGAATATGAATAGAGATAATTACAGATACATATAGATTAGTTAAAAAAAAAAATTATCATTCTTTTTGGGATTTATATCTCAATCGTAATATTTTTTATTTAAATATTTTGTTATCTTTTATTTGATTTTTTATATCATTTTGTGGTTCAAATCTAAATAGTTATATTTTTATTTTTGTATATATTTTTATCTCTATATCTTTGTTGTTTATGTCTAAATAGTTATTTTTTTTTAAAAAAAAATTATTTGGATTGTAATCTTTTTTATTTGAATAGTTTTTGGCCAAATTATGACGGTAGTCTCTACATTTTGCTTCTTGTATCATTTTGGTCATTATAATGTTAATTAGTTCCATTTTGATCCTAAAATGAACTTAGAATTTTGTCTGAATTTGGTCCAATTGATTATTACTATTAGAATTTTTGTTTTTATGAAAAATACGCACATAAGTAGCATCTGTCGTATTTTGAAGGGTAAAATAATAAACTTACTCAACTCAGTGAGTTAGTCTCAATCAAACCCTAAGGGGTTGGCCTGGTGGCAAGGTCTTGGGGATGTACTCCTTTCAAGGTTTAGGGATTAAAACCTCTTAGGTGCTAACAATTCATTGGGATCATCAGATTCTTCTTCTTCTTCTTCTTCTTCTTTTTTTTTTCTTTTTTTTTTGTTAGGGGGGGAAGAAACCCTTGAATTAACCGTAGTGCACTTGCGGGAAAATCCTTACCGAGAGCTTGTGCACTCCTGGGGATAAGTCAAGCTTTGATCCGGACACCCAGTGCCAATTAAAAAAAACAAAACAAAAAAAAAAATCCCAATCAATTCAGTGATAATTTTTCATAAAAAATACTAACGGTATCATCAATTGAACCAAATTTACACAAAATCGACAATTGAGGATCAAATTTGAGTCAACTAAAAGTGTAGGGACCAAAATGACTCAAGGGGCAAAATATAGGAACACTGACTCAAGGTTCATAGTTTTTTGATCTTTTATTTGACAGTGTAGATAGATAGATAGGAATTACTTAAAGCATCAAATAAAAAATTCAATTATTTCTTTTTTAATTTGTTAATTATCTGTTTGTTATATCTTATCAGAAGTTATTTTAGAGATCTGTTAATTTTTTTGGTTTTTATATCATATTAGAATTGATTTTATTTGTATTTTATTGTTAAGTTATTTAGAATAATTAAAAATTAGGGAAAGGGATGAAGTACACTTGAGACATGTAGGAGAGAGAATGCCTAAGAGGTTAGCATTGAGTTTGGAGAACTCTCATGCTCCACTACATTTGCTTATATAGTATAGATAGATAGATGTGTATTTGTATTTATAATATATTGAGCAAGAATGAGGTAATGTTAACCCTCTACCCTTTCATCAGATTAACGATTGTTTTTCTTCTCCTATTTGTGTTCTAATACCAATTTAAGAAGATGTGGTTATTGGGAACTTAAATGAAGTATTGAATGCATGTGTACATATTTGATTATATATATATATATTCCCTACCAGCTGCCAGCGTGGACAATACTTGAAAACTTAAGTTTGCTTGTTGAGTTGAGGATGAGAATTGTAGCTCCAGTTTACTGCACATTTTCTTTACTTTTCTTCTTTTCTTTCTGGCACCCCTGCATCTTGATAAACCTTGAGATCTACAAAGCAGGTTGTAATTTAACCCCGGCCCTGGCTGGTTGAACCCCTACTTTTGTGGTCTGGTCTCAGTCTCTTGTCTTCATAGGAATTTGGTTTTGCTGCTGTTGGATATTTAAGGAAGATATCGGGATGATACTTTTTTTTTCCTTCCGCTTTCTATAGCCTTGTATTGCATTAATGAACTTTGTTGTGAATTCTCCAATAAAAAATTAATTGTAGGTTTTTTTGTTTTTTGTTTTGTTTTGTTTTGTTTTTTTCAGCCTGGAGTCCCCTTTTGGCTAGCTGTTACTTTTTGCTTATGTAGAATTTCAAAATTTATAATAGGGGATTTACAAGTTATATTTAAAAGTTGATCCTTCTATCAGAGGTTACAATTTTTTCTTTTCCTTATCCATGTGGGCATTTGATCTCTAGTTTTTTCATCTTCTTGTCACTGTTTATGCTGTTCTTCAGTGCTCATTTTATTCATTTTTTCCAGTTGTAGTGCTAATATTATTAATACTTTGCAGAAATTTGAATAATGCTTTAACCAATCTGATCATTGTTAAATATTTTTCCATGCCAAATTACTTTAACTTGTTAATTTGAAACAGTGAAAACAGGTCCCAGTTTTGCTGATGCTGCTGTTGGAAGAATTGCTCAGGGAACAAAAGTTCTTGCAGAAGGTGGGTATGAGAAGGTCTTTCGACAAACATTTGAGACTGTTCCTGAGGAGAAACTGTTAAATTCATATGCCTGCTACCTATCCACTTCTGCGGGTCCAGTTATGGGAACACTATATGTGTCTACTGCAAAACTAGCATTTTGCAGTGACAATCCTCTTTCCTACAAAGTTGGTGATCAGACCCAATGGAGCTATTATAAGGTATACTGATTTGTATTGTCCTGTTTATTTATGTCTTACTGAAGGAATTATTTGAAGAATCCTTATCATTATCATCATCTAACATGATTCGACATAAGGGGGTCAGCTAGAGTGATTTTTCCTGTCACTCTAGTTTGTGTTGCTTATTTATAGCAGCCTAGTTGAGCTCGACTCAACCAAATAAACCAGGAATAGATTTGAGGAAAGATTTGTGCTAATTGCCAACATGGCAGAACTCTTGATCTGGTTTTGGAGCCTCCGTGCGTGTAGGATGCTGTCATGAAGTGCATTGATTAGTAAGTTAAGTTATATTGATATATATGCCAGAAATTCTGTGAATGGAGTGGATGAGAACTTGTCTCCCATTTTTTTTTTTTTTTTTTTTTTTTTTTTTTTCCCGTCATTTTGGTGGTTCACTTGATTGGGATACTTCCAATTGATTGGGACACAAGGCTTGGTTTAGTTTGGTTTGGATCAATTAATCGTTTGGTGATGGTGGGGATATCAATCCACTAGGTAATTTTCATCATCAAAGTGTGAGTAGCTCATGTCAGTTTATACTTTATAATCTTAGAATCAAAATCCAGATATTATCTCTTAGCATCTGGATTTTAATGTTCAAATTTCCCGGAGCATTTGGGATGAAGTAAGTTGTATCAGATGCATTTTGGGTTGCCAGGAAGATGTGTCTTAGTGGTAGTAGATTAGACTTAGAAAACCATGCAAAGAAATAGAAGTTGATGCTTCTAAGCTTGTTTTAAAGTGGTCATGGGCGAGCCAGGTTGCTCATTATCACTAGAGTGATCATGGAGAGTCTTTCTTTGGAAGGAGAAGATTTGCTATTTCCAACTTTGTGTATTGGAATTGGTTGTGCAGTATTTTGATGAGAGGAGAATATGAGACAACTTTGAGGTAGGGCTGTGATTAACTGTGTGAGGCATTTCTCTGGGTGATGTATTAATAGAAGTACCGAATCAAATAATAAAAGAAATGAATTAATGATGTTATGTAGCTTCATCTTGGGACATATAGAAACTTAGTACTGGAAACCTAGTTAAGTATTAAGGCTTGGTATGTAGAGATACACCTGTAAGTTTCCTCAAATTGGTGTGTCATTGTGCTCGTTAGTTGCAATGAATTTGAATGTGAACAGTGCTCTATTATCAGTCTAATAGCCATCAAGGTAGACAATAAAATGCTCGTTTGTGAAGGACAGTTGAGTGCAGCGTCAGGGCTGAGGAGAACCTTAAATGGTTAACCTCTGTGGAAGAGGCTTGTAGTTCTTTGTTAATAGTCACTTTTTATCTGCAGTAGACAGTGTAGGTTAGTTTGAATTGATGGAAGAAATCTAAGAAAGCAGTGTTTTTGGGAAGATAATTTTGAGCTCTTAAGAAAACTAGTTTCCTTTCCTTTTTCCATGTTAAAAGTCCATTCCTGCCAAGTCTCAGTTTTAGTGTGAAGTGTTTGAAATAGGACAAGAATGCTATTAATCTATTAAAGGGCAAATTACCAATACCCCCCTTAGGTTAAGTGAAAATATATATTGCCCCTGTAGTTGTGGAAATTACATATTCCTTTGTGTCAGAGTTTTTCTTTTAACAAGGTTGACAGGAAAAGTAAAATTAACTAAATAGCCCCCCAATATCAAATTAAAATTATCCTATTAACCTGATCTCCTTCGTCTTCATCCAAACCCTTCTCCCCTCACCCACCACTGACTCCTCCAACCCTCAACCCCACCCCACCCTTCCCCCTCTGCACCTCACCCCTCATTCACTGTCCTTTACCCCTTCTCTGTCATTCCCCAATCCCCTCCACCCCTATCAAAAGTCAACCCACATCCACCTACCATTAACCACTGGCCAACCCACCATCAGTACAACACCATCCCCATCCCACAACCTGCACGCCACCCGCCACTGTTTGCAGAGAGGGAGAGAGCAAAACCCAACAACCCCTACCACAACACCACCACGCCCCTTACCCATCTCTAATTATCGCTACCCCCATGACCGTTTCACAGGCTACTAGCAAAACTCCATTGAAGAACCACAACCCCCCAAACCCCTAAATCAAGCCCTAACCAAACCCAAACCCTCAATCAATGGTCAGCAACGCAAGTTGACCATCTCCAGAGTAGTCTTGACTCCACAAACCAAATCAATTGGGTCTTGATTTTGAGACAGAGAGAGTTGGGTCTACAAATTGACATTGACAACGCTGTGACAGCTCGACAAATTGAAACCATTGCTGCTGTGACTCATCAAACTGATACCAGATGGAGGGTCTAGTGGTGGTAGAGTTTGGGGAAGAAGGTTGCAGTGAGAGAGAGAGAAAGGGTTGCTTTGTATTTGGTGAGAGTTGCAAAAAGATTAGGGGAAAAGGGTTACAGAAGGAGAATGAGTAGGAGGTGTGCTAATCTTGCAGAAAGAGATTTTGAGGAGGGTTCCAAGGGATAATTTCGTGAAGCCACTAGTTAGTCATGAAAGTTAAAGCAAATGCCATTCTCAGCTCCTGTTAGAATATGCTTTCTGAGAGCAGACTTTCATTGTAGGACTAGTATAAATTTTGCCTGATCATATTGTCCTTGCCGCATAATTTCTCTCGTGTTGTCCTTAATAAATTGGGTTCACTTATTACTTCATCCTTCTGGGGTGTGGTTCTTCGGGAAATATTTGACAGGGATATTTTAGGCATCACGGGCTTCATGTGATGTAGGACGGTCGGAAAAGAACAATAATGTAAAAGAAAAGAACAAACCACACCCCAAGAAAAGAAAAAAGAAACCTAAATCTCAGTTCTCAATATTCTCAATTCAATATTCAAAGCTGTCTAACTCTTAATACATAAAGGTCTATTTATAGACATCCAGGAAAAACCCTAATTAAAAGTTTTCCAAATAATTAAAGCCTAACTAATATTCTAATATTGATATAATTTCTAAAAATTTAAATTTCCAAATGTACTTGACGCTTTACTCATCCGACACCTTTTCTGTCCACACCATGATGTTTTAAACTCAAGGTTTTATCTTGTTACAACTAATAGAGTCTCATAGTCATTAATCATTCATATCCTTAATATTTTTCAGTATTGCTCACTTTGTTTAGCACACTTTTGTCTCTGTGCATATAAATAGGTGGTTATCCCATTGCATCAGCTGAAAGCAGTTAATCATTCAGTAAGCAAAGTCAAGCCAGCTGAAAAATACATTCAATTAATCTCTGTTGACAATCATGAGTTTTGGTTCATGGGCTTTGTAAACTATGAAAGTGCTGTCAAAAATCTGAAAGGCATGCTGGAGGGACACAGCTCGTAATCTTCATGGGGAAAAATTTCCATTGATGTAGATAAATTGTGTCGAAATTAGGATATTTTTGATATATGTTATATTTGATACTCTTGTTTGATTGTTTGTTTGCTATATCAATGGAGTTTGGTGTTTGCGAGGGAAAGTGATACGGCTGGTGAACGTTGTGTGCTTGTTACACTTTTAAGTTGTCTTTGCATCTTGGATTAGAAGAGAGATTTGCAGAAGTGAAAAAGGAAAAAAGAAAAAAGTTTATATTTCATTCCCTTCTTGCTCCCATTTTTCTTTCCATCCATAAATCTCTCTGATCAAAAAGACAACCTTAGGATAATTTGTTAATGTCAGATTTGTTTTAAGATGACATGATGTAATTTTATTACGTTTTTTTGTCAGGTGTTGATTATGGTTAAAACAACGTTGATTTATGTTTACAAAAATTTGAGTCTGAAAACAAAAAATTGTTTGATGTCTATTTTCGTTTCAAAAAATAGACAGTTTTCAAAATTTAATATATCTATGAAAAAATCCCATCTCTGGTTGTCGGTGACCACCTCCCACCACATCCAACCACCTCCAGGAGTCCCTGTCCCCATAATTACCAGCTTCCGGGAACCTCCTCCGGCCATCTCCTTGTTTTCAAAACTTAATTTTGAAAATACATAATATTTTTTTTTGTTATCATAAATGTTATCCAACTCGCGTTGCTAACTTTTCTTTAATCTATCTAATATTCTGTCATCTTATCTGGAAGTTTATTTCTGTCACGATTCAAGGCATTTCAGCCCTCCCCATTTTATTTTCTGTTGATTACATGGGTTAAGTACTTGGTCTTTAGGTCAAGTTATAAGGTGTTGATACTTCGGTGACATATTACCAGGCTGCATATTGTTAGTTTATGTGGATTATGTGCAAAAAAAAGAAAAAAGGAATATACACACATATATATATACTGCACAATCCTTGCGTAGTACAATTTTTACTGCTGTAATTTTGGCAGAAAATGGGTCATTTAACGATCCTAAAATGCTGTTTTTATTTTATTTTATTTTGAGAACAAAAGTGCTGTTAGATATGGAACCATGCATGCATGGTTTGTATTTCTTTCAATATTTGATCTTCTGCAAACTCCTCAGTCCAGTAGGTGCCTGAATTAAATTAGAGGCCTGGCCTAAGTGGTATATATCTCAGTTTTGGAATTTCCGTTTAAGCCGTGTTTGGTTAGAAAATTTAATGAAAGAAATAGAAAGAAAAACTAAATGAAATAGATCTTACTTTTTATTTGGTTATAATAGAAAACACAAGGGAGAAAAAAAATGAGAGAGAAATGTAATTTTACTTTTTATCTTTTGGATTCAGTTAGGCATGCTCTTTTCTTTCTGCATTTTCCAAGTTAATCAAGCATAACTTAAAATTTGAATTCTATCAATTCTTTGCCCTTTTCTTTCTATTTATGTTTCTTTTTTCATTTCTCCAATCAAATCTTCTAACAGATTTAAGTTTCATTTGATTTTTGGCTAAAAAAACATAAAAAGACAAAATTGACCAAATAAGTCAATAAGACAAAATATCACATTCAAACCATAATCATTATATTTTTTCTCTCACAAAAATCAAAAGCCAAAAAAGGCAAACCCAACAAGGCTAAAAAAAAGTTTAGAAAGTCCTAACACAAAAAAACCAATTAAAAAAGTCAATGCCAAACAAAGACTTAGGTTATGTTTGACAAAACCTTTTTGGGCTAAAATAGCCAACATCATTTTGTAGCTTAAAAGTCGAAAAGTCACTAAAAAATCAAAAAATTAACAATCTATACCAAAAAGTCAAATATTTTCTTCTCTCTATTTTTTGCATTTTTTTCATAAAAAATTTAAAAATCATCACAAACAGACTAATTTTTTTTTTTACATCATATTTTAACCAAAAAATTAAAAAACTTAGGCCTCCTTTGGGAAGTGACTAGTTTAGCCAAAAAGTAACTAAAAAAGTCAAAAAACCAATAACTCATACCAAAAAGTCAAAGATTTTTCTCTACTTTTTGCACATCTTTTCGTAAAAAGCTAAAAAGTCATCCCAAACATACTAGTTTTTTTTTAGTTCATATTTTAGCCAAATAGTCAAAAAGTTACTAAATTAACTTGTTCCCAAACGAAGCCAAAATATACTAAAAAATTAATAAAACAAAATAACACATTTAAACCATAATTATTTCATTTTTTCTCTTCTAAAAATAAAATAAAAATTCTAAAAATAAACTAAAATTTTAATTTTCAAACTAAAAAAACTAAAAAACTAAAAGTCAATCCATATCCCAATGTTTAGAATACAAATTAAAGACACAAGATTACTGACTCAAAGGACTGGCTCGAACACCTCTTTGAGCATCTCCAATGTAATACTCTCACTAAGAGGATGAAAATAATGTTTTTTATTCAAAAAGTAAATATAGAGGAGGTCACTATTCATTCAAACTCCAATCACAAACATTCATTTCCTTCATTCAAACTCTATTCAAAAAGTAATTTTTATTCATTAATAAATATTTAATTTTAAAATTTTTGTAAAATATATTTAATATTATACTCATTTTAAAGGTATGATTTTATACTTTTTAATGATGTCAATTTTATAAAAATTAAATTTACAAATTAAAAGTTATTTGTAATATAATAAGAAATACAAAATGAATAGTGTTTTGGAGGATCCTTCATTTTTTCATCCTCCCTTCAAATATGGAGGATGAACTCATTCTCCTCCCAAATGGAGATGAATTTGAAGGGTGGGTTGGAGGAGACCATCCTTCATATTTGAAGATATGAAGGATGGGTTGGAGATGCTATTAGGGAGTCAAACCACTGTGCAGACACTAGCAAAGATAGGAATGGAAGAAAATGAGAACCTAGACACCTGCTAGTTGCTGATTTGCTTGGGGTTATTTATAAGAGGGAAACTATTTGGGAGTCAAAGGACTGGAATTTTTTTCTTTTTTAATTTTTTAAATACAACAATAATTCAATGTTATTACGATACACAATATTACCGCTCAATAACAAATTATCATATATATAAAATAAATTTACATGTATAAGAATTATTTTAGAACACGTAGCTACATTGGAATAATGGGATTCGCACTATTTTATGTAAAATTTAGAAAAAATTACCATTCAGTGGTAATTTTAAAAACTTATTATAGATTTATGAAAAAATTTATAATTTTAATTATTAGTATTTATAAATTTTACAATTTATTTGTAATAATTTTTCAAAATATGCACTGCACTTACTCCCTATAATTTATTATTATTAATTGGTGAAATGACGTGAATATATAATTTTTTAGGAACAATTACAAGAAAAAAAAAAAAAACCAATGTTTTAGCCTGGTAACAAAATAAAAAATTCGGAACTTGTAATTTTGTCAATTTAAATTTTAATCGTTTGATTTATTTTCAATCTAAATCATTCGTTTTTTTTTTTTTCATTAAGTAAAATCAATGGAAAAAAAAAATTTTACTCATTAAATTCAATGCAGGTATATATAAAATGTCTAAAATATCATTTTCATTGAATTTAATGATTAAAATATTTATTTTTCTATCGATTTTATTTGACGAAAATAAGCAAATGGATTAGATTGAAAATAAACCAAAAGTTTAGATTTTGAATTAATAAAATTAAAAACTCAGAATTTATTTTATTACAAGAAACTCTAGGGTTTTTTTTTTAATATAATTTTTCCAATTTTTTATTTCATATGTAATTTTTTCTTTAAATTACACTAACCTCTCTTGAACTTTGGAAAAAATACAATAAATTTCACAATTTTTGACATAATTATATTGAGTTCTTTTGAGATTTTAATTCATATAACACTACCTTATTTTTATTAATAATTTGTTAGTAATATTGATGAAAAAATTATATAATTATCTCTTTTACATGAAAATATATATTTTACGTTATTTATTTTTGTGGTTTCGCACCATCTACATTTGTTTCGGTCTATTTAACATTACTAAAATAGAATTAGTATAATTATATCAAAATTGTAAGGCTTACTATATTTTTCTTAAATCTCTGGGGAGGTAGTGGGGGTGTTTGGGAACCTTTGACATAGGCTATTTTAGCCTCAAATTGTAAAAAAGTCCAAAAGTCTCAAATTGTCCCGCCTAATTCAAAAAATAAAATAAAATAAAAATAAAAATTGAAAAGCAGCAGCTGTCAACAGCAGACAGCCTACACTGTCACCAACAGTGTAGGCTGCAGACAGGTAAATGACCATTTTACCACTACAGCTCAATTTTGAAAAAAAAATAAGGTTAAAGGCAAATTTGTCATTTTAATCTTAAACATCATTTCAAACATATTTTTTTAATACAACAATCAACTCAAAAATTTAACTCAACTTTCCAAACGCAAAAACTAAAATAGCCTATTAAAATAGTCAAAAAATCAAAAAGTCTAAAAAAAGTCACTTCCCAAACACCCACAGTGTAATTTACCATTTTTTATTTGTAAGAAAAATTGGTGATAAATTCTACGTTTTTATGGGTGTACAAGGCATCTAATCTATTGATTCATTTGCTTTGATTTTAAGAGCATGATTAATGAAATATATTAATAAGAAATATAAATTATTATTTTATATGATTTTATTTTATTTTTTCATTGTTACTCTTAGTATTATTAGGGATGTAATCAATTCGGGACGATCGGTGTTTATGTAAAATTTTATATCGAATTGATAATGTCAGTTCTATTTTATTGAGAATCGATATAGATCAAATTTTTCACTAAATTGCACCAATTTAAACGGTTCGGCTCAGTGCGATTTTCGGTTTAGAGCCTTTCAAATTTGAGTTGCTTCTTAAATTTGTAGTATAGTAAATAATTTATATAAAAATACTGAATTAGTCATCTGTACATTACTTCAATTTCATATCCAATTAGTTTAGAGCCTTTCAAATTTGAGTTGCTTCTTAAATTTATAGTATAGTAAATAATTTATATAAAAATACTAAATTAGTCATATGTACATTATTTCAATGTCATATCCAACCATTCAACAAAATATAAACAAAAGAATTAATAAATATTAAATCTTTAAGTTTTCACTGAAATAGAATTAAAAACAAAATATAATCTAAAAACTAAAATCTTGACACCAAAGTAAAATCAAAGTTTAAATCCATCATCCCATATGGATAAATTACAAGTCCATTAAGTTGAGTTAAAGCAAAAAATTGAAAAATGACATAAACATTTACTATAGCTATATAGGCATAATAGCAGCAGAACTTGACTCAAGCATATATGAGTAGCAAACTAACTTATCACATTGTCAATGTCTATTGTTGTCAAACTTGAAATATTTAAGAAAAAATAAACAATTAAGTGAATATGGGAAACTTTGGTCGGTTTTGATTTAATTCGGTGTACAAAGTGTCTAAACTAGTACCGAACCGAAAATAAAAATAAAAAAAATTTAAAAACCACACTAATCGATTTATATTAAAAAATGGACAATATGGCCAATTTGATTTGGTTTAATCTGTTCCATCGATTTTTTTTTATTTTTCTTACATCCCCACCTAGGACTTTTTCTACATTACAATCAATCGTTGACCACTATCGTTTTTGGCGCTAACAACTTGTTCAATAATGAGTCCCGATAATAGAATTTGTCTGTACTTATCCCCGTAGATCGGAAGTATCATGGGTATGCAGTATCATGATATTTAAAAGCAATTAGGGACAATTAAAATAAAAAATATAAATAAAAAAAAAAAACTCAGAATTTGATCATTTGAACCAAATAAATTCCAAAATTTTAATTTTATCAATTTAAATCTTAATTTTTTGATTTGTTTTAATTTAAATCATTTGTCTATTTTTGTTAATTAAAACCAATGAAAAAAAATATTTAGTCATTAAATTCAATATAGGTATATATAAAATATCTAAAGTACTCACTTTCATTAAGTTTAATGACTAAAATATAATTTTTTTTTGTCGATTTTAGTTAACAAATATAAACAAATAGTTCAGATTGAAAATAAATCAAAAGTTCAGGATCTATATTAAAAAATTTTAAAACTTAAGATTTATTTTGTTAGAAGAATTAAACTCTAGGTAGTTTTTTTTTTCTTTTTGGCAATTTTCTTGAACAATTATTAATTATAGTGATAATATAACAAAAATAAAAAATTTACTAATTTTATCATATAATTTTTACTATCACAATTTATAGGTCCATTTTATAGACATTGAAGGGGATAGATCCAAGGGCCTTTTTGTTTGGGTCCATAAGGACAAGCGCATAATTTGCTTGGTCCATAAGGACATCGCATTATCTGTACAAATTATGCCCAACAACCTCTTTGAGAAATCTAAAATATCTGAGATTTTGATTTTGTGATTATGTTCCAATTTAAAATGATAAATAACATTCATAATTAAACAATTAAGACAAATTGACACAATGATTTAACATGAAAAAAATCATAATTGGAAGAAAAAAAACACAGGCCAAAACCACAAAATAATCTACTAAGAAGACAAAAGGGAATTACACTAATATATCCTCAATTACGTACGTAGCGAATCCACTCCCGAATTGAACCGACCCCTATGTATCTCTTCTACTACCGTCTTCACCTTGGAATTGTCTTGTCCAATGTTGAATCCACAATGCCGATGTTGAATCCAAGATGATGAGCCAAGATGATGAGCCACTTTAGAATTCACCAAAGCTTCAGGCCTAATTTTCCCGGAATCACCAAAGAACAACCTTCTCTTTTGTGAATAAACAAAAATAAACAAACCTTTGATGATATTGATATGAAGTTCACGGATCCATTGATCACTCTTAAATCATTAAGGAAACACTCATAAAGCACTCTCCAATACAAAACACTTTGGATCTTGTTCCTCTCTAAAAATCTAGACGGCTTCAATCCTAGAAACAGCAAACTGCGCACTTTATAGTAAGCTGAATTGCAAAGACCACTAGAGTGCACATTTCACCAATCGAGCGGTGTGAGCAAAGGCGGTGCAAAACATTTAGGCTAACCGCTTGAGCGCAACTTCCACCGATTGAGCGATAAAATTTTCTTCCTAGAAGTTTAGATGCTCTGCAAAAGTACTGGATGATCATTTTCTTTGCTTCAGTGCGCACATGACCGTTTAAGCGGTCAAACAACTTCGACTGCATTTTTGCCTTTTGCTCCTATACTTAGTCAGCGAAGTGGCAAATATGACAGGATTAAAATCGCAAACTCCTCTGCATAAGTACAATTTGGGTTGGATTCGTATCTAAACACTTATAACGTCACCGTAATAAAAGAGTGAATAAAATTACAATTGAAAAGAGTTTTGTCAAACGGGATCACCAATTACAAAAACCTAACAATCTCCTCCTTTAATAATTCTATGACAAAACACACCTAAGAAAGAAAATCCTAAACACCCAAACCCATTACAATCAACGAATACTAACTTATTTCTCAAAGTCATAATCCACAAAACAACTATTAGTGCCAAAAAAGTATATGAAAGTAATAGACACATGACAACATTATCTTGAAACATGAATAGATGGATATATGAATAGATGAAAATTGGAGATTTTAGTAAGAACAGGTAGCACGCAACATGAATAGATGAAAATTTTAAAAAACATGCAGACACACTCAAAATTCTCCCCATTTTTGTCATGAATTGTAAGGAGGCTCAGTCAACTCAAGCAAGAGCATAAACCAAACAAACAAGGACATGGTGATATAATAATCAATAGCATGTGACAAATAAGTAATAAATAAGCAGTGCATAGTAACATGTAAACCAACTAATACCAATCTTCCTTACAAAATCAATCAATGTAAGACATGCTGAAAAAAAACCCTTGCAATGATTAACCAAACTCCCCCTCACTAAAAGCAACCACAAGCACTGAAAACAACGAACAAAAAAAGAAAAGACAAAATATAATACGATGGAGCAAGTAAGGAATTTTAGATACAAGAATATATAAAAAACACAATTATTTGAAAACACAATGTAAACAACCTCTAGAAGATTCCTCATGAAAAAATGTGATGTAACATGTGAAAAGTATAGATCCCATGATAAATGTATGTGTGTGGTTATTGGAGTTCGACAAACACTAGCTTCAAATCCTAGTAGTGATCCGATGGCTGGATCTCCAGTAAGAGAATCTAAACACAACTTAGGAAAGTCAATCCACTAGGAATCAAGGGGTATTTGTTGAGTAAATGCAAAGGCTCCCCCTCAATCAATGAATAATTTTTTGAATTTTTATTTTTATTTTTTTCTTTCTTTCTTTTGGGCACTCACTAGCGGGGTAGCCTTTTCCTCATGCCTGGGCTAAAAAAACAAAAAAAAAAAAAGCATGAGGGGAAAGCTGTGAAGATCAAATAAGATGGTAGGTGGTTAAGAGAATCAACATGACCCATGATGTGCTAGTATAATTTAATTTCTCTAGAAATGCAAAAGACACAACGCTAGAAGTCCATAGAGAAATTTGATTACTTATGTGGAAGATTTCAATATTTGCTAATACAATAGTGTGTACAGAATGAGACATACTAATTAAAGTACACACTTTGAAATGAGTAATGACCACAGAAAGTACACATATATTAACATGTAATGGATATTCTCATT
Source organism: Camellia granthamiana (assembly GCA_036172215.1). Classification (NCBI taxonomy): domain Eukaryota; kingdom Viridiplantae; phylum Streptophyta; class Magnoliopsida; order Ericales; family Theaceae; genus Camellia; species Camellia granthamiana. The sequence continues at coordinate 78,913,183 of CM069910.1, forward strand.
AATTCCAAGATGTACCAAGAATTTCTCAAAAATTTCAAACTTGGAAAACCATACTAAGAAAATCTTTTTCGATTATTTTTTATTTTATTTTATTTTTTGAAATAAACAAGCAAGGAGGAAAACGAACAAGCACACACAAATGACCCAAAAATAAACAAACAAAAAGAGAGAGAGAAAAAAAAATTTTTAACACAAGCCAAGCGTTCTAACCCAAACCACTTTAGTATGAACAAAGTTATAAGAATTGCGGTTCTTAGGTGGTGTCTTGACATTGTGGTTCCCTTCCCCTTCAATGGGATTCCGTCTCGAGTTGCTTTCCAACCTTCTATTCCTAGGTCTAAGTAAACACAACATCTCTTCATGTTTGGTCTCAAGCAAATCAAAACAGTGAGGTCTAATATGACCTTTAACCTCATTACAATCAATGAAGTGTCTCCTACCCCACGAGATATTGGAATTTCTTCTATTTCTATGAGATATTCTCTCATGTAACTCATAAGAATAAGGGCGAAATGACTATACAAACCACAATGATGACAAATAAAAACATGGTGTACCTTCTTTTTTTTTGGCCTTACCAACTCTAAGAAGATTGAGAAGTCCATTCTCATGTAAAATTTTTTGCGCCCCTTTTCTTTGAGTTCTTGTATCATGAGATGTAGATGCACTCCATTTTTGCTTTTTGTCACCACAAAAGCCAATGTCACTCTTGTCACAACACATTTATTGAGACCCAATGATATTATCCAAAGTCTTTGATCATTTGTTTTAAAGACCAATGGTAGCCACATCACAGTTGAGCTCTTATAACGCCCCAAAAAAAAATACAATAACCCATTGATAACATCAATAAGTGACAACCATGGTAAAGTAATTATTTTCCATTAGTTTCCAATTAAGTTCTATAAAAGAGCAATATATGTTGATATACATTCACAAGCCTAACCCTAAATCTATAGCATATGTTACAAAATAAAGAAATAGTATGAAAGTTAAAACAAATAAGAAATACCCTAAAGGCTTATATGTAAACATAAATTTCAGAACATAAACCTTACCCTTCGGATCGTTTGCCATGTGTATTATCAAGAAATCAAGTCAAAATGACATACCTGAATCCATTGACGAACGGTTAAACGGAAGCGTGATTATCAATAAGCTCTTTGTTATTGATTATGTTATTGCCTTCTAATCCTTTCCCCTTTGGTGCCTTATGTTTCTCCTTGAGAGGATTTAGAAAACATGGCAGTGTTTTTTTACCACCTGGGAAGGAATAGGGACCATAACCTTTTAAAGGTTATAATTGGTTTTCAAAACTGAAACGTTACCAATATGTATTAATTTCTATTTATTGGTTTTCAACTGAAACGTTATGGAAGTTCAAAAGGAAACAATAAATGTCTATTTATTGTTTCAAAACTGAAAACCAACTTTAACCATTATTGGTTTTAATTCTATTTCTGCCCCTCATAGAAATAGGAATTAAACAACTAGTATCTACACATTAGGTCCATAACACATATACCCTTAAGCCTATTAACTAAATTGAATCACTTAAAGTGTAGGCTTCTTATAAATGATAACACCACATTTAATTATGTGGTCCCATTGAGACATTATCTAACAATCTCCCACTGGACCACATATGTATCCTGAAAAATGTGCTTAACTTTAGTGAGCTCAGAAATTTGTTATCATAACTTGAGGGTATCCAAACAATCTTGTCCATTAACTATATTAATATAGGATCAAAGCGGTCTTCGTTACATTAATCGTAACTCAACCCACCAATGGTCACGTATACTAATACAGCTAAATGACATAGATCAATCATGGATGCGTAGCATGGAAATTACATATAATGTGATCCATACATGCCTATTTCCAACTGGTCCTACTTAACTTTATTGAGATCAATACTTCACAATACGTAACAGAGCGTAATAAACTGAATACTTCATTTCTGCAGAAATTAATCTAATTACATAGATAAAACTCAAGGCTGACATAAAGCAGTAATATAAATACAAACTCCCACTAAACCAGAATGTTCTCAAATAGAACAACACCCATATGAGCAGTGTGCTCATGAAAGACCTTGGGTGGTAGTCCCTTCGTAAGTGGATCTGCTATCATGGAGTTTGTCCCAATGTGCTCTATGGAAATCTGTCCACTCTGCACTCTTTCTTTTACAACTAGGAACTTGATATCAATATGCTTTGATTTTGTCGAGCTCCTGTTGTTATTGGAATATAAAACTGCAGACTTATTGTCACAATATAACTTAAGTGGTCTTTCAGTGCCTTCCAAAATACGCAACCCAGTGACAAAATTCCGCAGCCATATCCCTTGGTTTGATGCCTCATAACATGCTACAAACTCTGCAGCCATGGTGGATGAAGCTATGAGCGTCTGCTTTGCAGACCTCCAAGAAATTGCTCCGCCAGCTAACAGATAAATATAGCCTGACGTGGATTTCCTACTGTCTTGGCATCCAGCAAAATCGGAGTCGGAATATCCAATGACCTCTAACTTATCCGATCTCCTATATGTGAGCATATATTCCTTTGTTCTCTGTAAATATCGCATAACACGCTTGACTGCTTTCCAATGATCCATGCCAGGATTACTTAAATATCTGCCTAACATGCCAACTATGAGCGCAATATCCGGACGCGTACATACTTGAGCATACATTAGACTCCCTACAGCCGAGGCATAAGGAATCTTCTGCATTTCTTGAATTTCAAGACTGTTCTCCGGGCATTGGCTGAGACTAAACTTGTCTCCCTTAGCAATCGGGGTTTCACCTGATTTACAATTTTGCATGCCAAATCTAATGAGTACTTTTTCGATATAGCTCCTTTGTGATAATCCCAGAATACCCCGAGAACGATCTCGGTGTATTTCGATTCCTAATACAAAGGAAGCATCACCAAGATCTTTCATTTCAAAATTCTTAGATAGAAATCTCTTGGTGTCATGCAATAAGTTTATATCGTTTGTGGCAAGCAATATGTCGTCAACATATAAAACCAAAAATATGTGTTTACTCCCACTGAACTTGTGATACACACATTCATCAACAACGTTAGTTTCAAAACCATACGAAGTGAGAACTTGATGAAATTTGAAGTACCACTGACGAGAAGCTTGTTTGAGTCCATAGATGGATTTAGTCAATTTGCAAACCATATTCTTTGGGTCTCCTGACACAAAGTTTTCTGGCTGCACCATATAAATTGTTTCTTTAATGTCACCATTAAGAAAAGCTGTTTTGACATCCATCTGATGCAACTCAAGATCAAAATATGCAACAAGCGCCATAATTGTCCTAAAAGAATCTTTCGAAGAAACTGGAGAGAAAGTTTCTTTAAAGTCAATTCCTTCTTTTTGAGTAAAGCCTTTGGCTACAAGACGTGCCTTATACCTCTCCACATTACCATTTGAATCCCTTTTGGTTTTAAATATCCATTTACAACCTACGGGCTTCGCACCAACTGGTAATGAGACAAGTTCCCAAACTTTATTGTCTTGCATAGACTTATATTCTTCATTCATGGCTTCTATCCACTTATGAGAGTTGGGACTTTCCATTGCTTGACGAAAGTTGATTGGATCATCTTTCGACATTCCATTTTCTACCTCATGTTCCTGGAGATATACAATATAATCATCTGAAAGTGCAAATCTCCTTTCTCTTGTAGATCGCCTTAATGGCACAGATTCTTGAGGTTGTAGAGTTTGTTCCTCAGGAACAATTACCTCATCTTGAATTTGCACTATATTATCTTGAACAACATTGTCTGGTTGAGGATCCGAAATTACTTCTCGAGCAATGACAGGTATAGGAACCTATAATTGGTCAAAAGTAGTAGTAGGAAGTGGGATTACTCCTGCTTCCTCCTCAAAAACAATGTCTCTAACTGGATATCTCCCCCCAAACTCAACATCCTCAAAAAATGTTGCAATTCCCGTCTCAAATATTGACCTATTTGTGGGATCATAAAACTTGTAACCCCGTGATCGTTCGGCATAGCCAATAAAGTAACTGCTAATGGTTTTAGAGTCCAATTTTCGTTCATGAGGTTTATAAGGCCTCGCCTCAGCAGGACACCCCCACACATGCAAATGTTTTAGACTAGGCTTTCGCCCAACCCAAAGCTCATAAGGTGTTTTTGCAGCTGCTTTAGTTGGCACCCGATTTAAGATATAAGTTGCTGTCTTTAGAGCCTCACCCCAGAGGGACTCTGGTAAAGTAGAATGACTGATCATACTTCTTACCATATCCTTCAGAGTCCGGTTTCGTCTCTCAGATACACCATTCATGCTAGGTGATCCTGGCATGGTGTATTGTGGGACGATTCCACATTCCTCCAGGTATTTTGCAAACGGTCTTGGACGTTGTTCACCTGATCCATCATATCTGCCATAGTATTCACCACCACGGTCAGACCTGACACTTTTAATCCGTTTGTTGAGTTGTAACTCAACTTCGGCCTTAAATGTTTTGAATACGTCCAAAGACTGTGATTTCTCATGGATAAGAAATAGATACCCATATCGGGAATAGTCGTCTATGAATGTGATAAAATATTGTTGACCATTCCAAGACGCCATAGGGAATGGGCCACAAATGTCCGTATGAATTAATTCTAAGACATCTGTAGACCTATGGGCACCATATTTCTTTATTTTGGTCTGTTTTCCCTTGATACACTCAACACAGACATCAAAATCTGAAAAATCAAGAGAGTCCAAAATTCCATCAGACACAAGGCGCTCAACTCTAGATTTAGAGATGTGACCTAGGCGTTTGTGCCATAATGAGGCTGAAGTTTCCTTAGTTAATTTACGCTTTGTACCTCGTGATTCCACGTGCAAGGTTTCATTATAAGATGCAATAGTTTCGAGCAAATATAGATTATCAAACACATTAAGTAAACCAGTACCAACAACATTTGAATTAATAGACATACTAAACTTCATATTTCCAAAAGAACAATAATATCCCAATTTGTCCAATACAGAAACAGAAATTAAATTCCGTCTAAAGGACGGTACAACAAAAGTGTCTAATAAATCCAAATAATAACCAGTTTTAAGCAATAATCTGAAGTGCCCTATTGCCTGCACTTCTATTGACTTGCCATCACCCACAAAGATGTATCTTTCAGCATCAGTTGGCTTTCGGTAGTTCAGGCAACCCTGCATAGAAACACATATGTGAGTAGTAGCACCAGAATCTACCCACCAAGTGTTTCTTGGTACTGAAGCTAAATTTATTTCAGAACAGACCAAAACATGAAATGTACCTTTCTTTACACGCCAGGCGACGTATTTGGCACAATCCTTCTTTCTGTGTCCGGGTTTGCCACAAAAGAAACAACCATCCTGCACTTTCTGTTTCTTTGGTTCCGGACCCTGAGGAATAGCAACTTCCTTTCCCTTATTCGTTCTTTTGCCCGTATGCTTGGAGGTGCTTGCCAGATGAGCACTGTCAGTCCTTTCTTGCTTCAATCTCTCTTCCTCTTGCACACAAAATGAAATGAGCTCATTGAGAGTCCATTTCTCCTTCTGGCAGTTATAACTGACCTTAAATTGGTTAAATTGTGCAGGGAGAGAGATGAGAACTAAATGCACGAGCAAATCATCAGATAGGTCGAGCTTTAGTGCCTTAAGTTTTGAAACAAGATGAGACATTTCCATGATGTACTCGCGAACATTACCCTTGCCTTTATACTTTATTGAAATCAAGCTTGCTAAAAGCGTGCTTGTTTCAGCCTTATCGTTTTTAGCAAAACGCTTTTGAATTTCTGAAAGAAATTCACCGGCAACGGTAACATCCTCTGTTATTGCACCCTGAAAGACTTCTGGAATCTCACGCTTCATGATCATAAGACTTAGCCTGTTAGAACGATCCCACTTTTCAAAGTACACAATTTCCTCAGGAGTACTTTGTGCAGTGAGAGCATTCGGTTTTGGCATCCTTAATGCCAAGTCTATATCCATGCAGCCGAGAACAATCAATATGTTCTCTTTCCAGTCCTTAAAGTTTGTTCCATTTAACATTGGAACATTGTTCATGTTGGCAGAGATTGAAGTAGTCGACATTAAAGCTGAATAGAAAAGAAAATAAAAGGAATGAACAATTATGCTCACATTAAGTTACCAAACAGATAATCTCTAAATAAATTAATTTAATGACAACATCTCAAGATACCTAGCACAACATTAATACCAAGCCTTTGGGTAGTGATATTAACTGTAAGTGGTATTCTTGTTGTAATGATCAAACATTGACAATAAGTTATGTCAAATAACAAATCTATCTTTTGATGGATTTATTATTCACATTAGGTTTCCTTTACAATTGGCACATGTTTATCACCACAAAATGTGTGTGTAATTCTGCCAAGTATTAATCATGTCTTTGGACCGATAAATACCCGCATGAGATACACAGACATGAACATCAAAACATTCCATATAAAACAATCTAGACAAGAGAGATCACTTTTGTGACATCTTGTTTGAATGGACTTATATTGAGAATGTTAGAAAATTAAATTTCTGTAGACGTTGTATGAAATTACATTAAATTTAAAGATTTCTTAATTTGTTACCCCGAAATATTATATAATCTGCAGCAATCCCAATTATATACATACATATATAAATAGAATTGACGGGTCCAAAAAAACAAACGGACCACCGAATCATGTTACAATTCCAGAAAACAGATTGCCATTTTCACAGAACAAAACAGGAAAAAACAGAATTTACATCCATAAGAAAATTCAGAATCTAATTCCAGGAAACTAAAGAGAATGAATAAAGCATATCAATTCTGATAATACACATGATATGCGGGCTCTGATACCAATTGTAAACATAAATTTCAGAACATAAACCTTACCCTTCGGATCGTTTGCCATGTGTATTATCAAGAAATCAAGTCAAAATGACATACCTGAATCCATTGACGAACGGTTAAACGGAAGCGTGATTATCAATAAGCTCTTTGTTATTGATTATGTTATTGCCTTCTAATCCTTTCCCCTTTGGTGCCTTATGTTTCTCCTTGAGAGGATTTAGAAAACATGGCAGTGTTTTTTTACCACCTGGGAAGGAATAGGGACCATAACCTTTTAAAGGTTATAATTGGTTTTCAAAACTGAAACGTTACCAATATGTATTAATTTCTATTTATTGGTTTTCAACTGAAACGTTATGGAAGTTCAAAAGGAAACAATAAATGTCTATTTATTGTTTCAAAACTGAAAACCAACTTTAACCATTATTGGTTTTAATTCTATTTCTGCCCCTCATAGAAATAGGAATTAAACAACTAGTATCTACACATTAGGCCCATAACACATATACCCTTAAGCCTATTAACTAAATTGAATCACTTAAAGTATAGGCTTCTTATAAATGATAACACCACATTTAATTATGTGGTCCCATTGAGACATTATCTAACATTATAACTTTCCAAGACGGTGCTTGGTTACAGCAAAAGTGGAATTTAAGTTCAATACAGTTAAAGACCCTTGGCCTATACAAAACATATACAAAGATCAACAAAATGAAGTTCTTGCTCCAAGTTCTCCCAAGCTATTGCCTTGGCGGAGACATGTTATCTGCACCTAAAATGATTTTCCCACATAAAGTGAGCCAAAACCGAGTAGAAATAATCCAACACAGTATATAAATTTTAATAAAACTATAAGGTGAATGCATATGCAATGTTATTTTATATTTCTTTCCAAAATCATGCAATGCCAGGTTGATATCATAATTCATAAATAATTTCCTTTACAATAGAACACAGGGCGGTGAATCACACTCTGAGAACCTCAAAACAAATACAACTTTTCATGAAAATTTCGTCCGCAAGAACAGCACCCATGTATACGTGCAGTTTTTAAGACTTTCACTATGGATACTCAGACTAATTTATTTCAACGAGACAATACATACTTCCCGAATTCACTCATTTTTGTCAAAACAATAAACATTTTTAATGTGAAAGTGTAAGGTAATGTTCAATGTAATTGAATGAGAAAAGAGTTTCAATTCTCCTAATTCTCATGCAATTTCTACCACAATCATAACTATCCTCCACCGATAACCCAAAAGAGATATATCTAAATAGATAATTAATTTTCATAAAGATAAACTTTTCAAATTTCAAGATGTGAGTAGTAATACATATCCAACTCTATCATCCTCATCAAAACCAATTCAATTTCATATTTCCAACACTAATTCCATAACTTATATAAAATCAACATTTGACATAATTAGGGCAAACCCGCATTTTCTTCCAAAATTATTTCTACATATCAAAACTAAATATTTTATCACAGCTCAATCTCATTTCCAATCCTACAATCATTTTCATAAAACCATTAAAAAATCCTTTTTTGAGTTTTGACTCAAAACTCTAGGTTTGTTAAAAAATTCCCCCAAATCAATCTTATCTTTAATAACTTATAGATGCGAATATGAATTTATAAAGAATTTTTTCATTCTTTATCATACTGAGTAATTATTTAATATTTAAAAAATACTGATGAACTATATAGTGGGTCATGCCGTTTATAAAGGGGAATAGAGTTTAAAAAAGGGGTACTTACCAATTAGTCCTATTCACTAGACTTATTTATCTACAGGTTCTAACTAATCAATTTAACACTATAAAAATAAGAGAGTGATAAATTTATCACTAAAAATTTATTCATAAAAACAAAGAGACTGATAAATTTATCACTATAAATTTATTCATAAAAAAAAAAGATTGATAAATTTATCAAATAGGACTTAATGGGTATTAAGTCTCCAAAGTATGACCTATTGGGTAATAAGTCTCCAAAATAAGACCTATTGGTAGTTTACCCTTTAAAAAATGTTAGAATATCAACCTATGTTTTACATATCCCATCGCAAAGTGTAAAGTATGATGTTTTAATATTTTTTTAAGTATTTTAAATTTCTTACATTTTTATCAAAATGGTCGGACAATTGTAGGATTATTATTAAATATTTTAATCATATTTATTTAGATAGATTGGATAGAGAATTATAATACAATATATTGATAATCTTGAAATATATAAATTTTGAATTATTTAATTAAAAATGACGTTCATTCAATATATATATATATATATTTTTTCATAGAATTAAATATCAAAAAATGACTAATTTAATAAATCTCACATTTTATTTAAAAATTATGAAAATTAATAATTTATAAAAAGATTATTTTATTTTTTAAAATTATTTAAATGTCTAAATTAAATCAAACTTAAATAATACATATATGTACAAGCCGACATAAATCGAACCCAACCAGCCGGCTAGAAAAGGATCCAACAAAAATCAATAACAAAACGAAACAAAAACGAAAGTATGGGATTTGGGGAAATCAATAGGTTAGATCCTCAAACCCTTTTTTCTCGTATTGTCATGTCACACCCACACCATCATTGTCTCCTTTTTTAACGCATTCCTCTCTCTCTCTCTCTCTCTCTCTCTCTCAACGCAACGCGCACATACATAAAGAAGGAATCTTCCGTCAACTCATATCCGCTTTAAGATTATTTTGTGAAGTATGTTAAAAATTAAAAGTATGTTTGATTTAATTTTAGGGTTATAATTTAATTGTGAAATTATGTTTTGAGTTTTACGTTTTCAAATTATGATTTGAAAAGAAAAAATTTATTTAATTATAAGTTTTGAAAATATTTTTAGAATAATTTATATATTTTTTTTATTGATCGATGTATAGAATGTTAGAAAATAGAGAAAATAGAAGAGAGAAGAGATGAGAAAGAAAAAGTGATTGATTGATTAACTAATAAAAAAAATAGAATAAATGAGTTTTGAAAGTAATTTTGAATTGTATTTTAAAATTTTATTTGGTTATAAATTTTAATTCAAATTATGATTTGAAAACAAAATTGATTTTTGTAAATTAAACTAAAAGTTACCTAAATTTCTGATTTTTTTCTTAAATGTATAATAAAAATAAAAAGTAATGTAACTTAAAAGATGTTGAAAATTAAAAAAGTTAATTAACCTCCTGTCGAAAGAGGCCTTAAATCTTTGAATTTTTTTGGGGGGGAACAATTAGAATGCACCGGTATCAATGCAAATTAAGGGGTGGTTTGGCATCCCCATGTAATCCATCTTTTTATCTTTTTATCTTTTTTCTATCACATCACCTCTCTACTTTTCTACACATCTTTTCATAAAAAGGCAAAAAGTACACTTATTTAGATCATCCCAAACAACCCTTAATTATAATTATTAATATTTATAGGATTTTCTACCTTTAGTAATTATTTTTTGAATAAATTACAAATATATTTTCTGAAATTTGCTTAAAATATAAATTACTTTTAGTGATTTGAAAAATTATTAATATTTCATTGTCAGAATTTTTTATTTAACATAATTAACTAAAAAAAATGAAATTCTTAATTGCTTTCCTTTATAATAACAAAATTACTTAAATTATTAATTGAAACATATTTCTAATATCATTAAAAATTATTAATTGATTTGATGATTTATTAATAAAATGGACAATTTGTTATGACATTAGAAACTTCAGGGAGTGATATGTAATTTTCAAAATCACAGGAGGTGATTCATATTTTAATTAAATCTCAAAGAGTGTATTTGTAATTTACTCTTATCTTTTTTACTTTATTATCAGATTATTTCCTCTTTTTTTAAGGGTAAATTACAAAGGATTTAACTGCTTTTAAGTTGTCATCTCAATTTAAAAGATTGTTTGGCCATAATAGATCCATTTTTGGAACGATTTCATAAATCCAAACTATTTATATTTTAAAATTTGTTGAGTAGATTATTCATATTAAAATTCATGCTAAAAATTAAAGGGAAAAATTCAATTCAGTGGGTACTTTAAAAAAAAAAAACGAAAAAAAAATAAAGTTTATATACATTAATAATGAATGTTATATGATTTTTCATGAATTAGTAATAGTTTTGTGGTAGTACCACTGGGGAATGATTTTCTCAAAATTAAAATGATTAAATATCGATAATTATATGTTTGAATCATATTTGTTTTAAAAACATGAACGACAAATATAATTTCAAAAATAGCCATTCATTTTTTATAATACAAATTTTCATTCAAGCATATAGTTACCAATATCCGATCATTTTGATTTTTTATATGAATATTTTACTCAACAAGATCTAAAAAGCGAACGATTCGAATCACCGAAATTGGTCCAAAAATAGGCCTACCAAGCCAAATGCTCTCTCAAGTTAAGATAACTAATTTGAAAGAAACCAATTACAAATATATCTCGAAATTTGTTTAAAATACGAATTGTCCTTCATGGTTTGGAAATTACCCCTTAACATTTTGAATTTCATAACAATTGGGCCATTTTATTAATAAATCATCAAATTAATTAACAGATTTTAATGATATCAAAAATTTATTTTAATTAATAATTCAAGTAATTTTATTATTCTGTAGGAGAGTAGTTAGAAATTTTATTTTTTCAATTAATTCTGATAAATAAATTTTTTTGACAATGAAGTATTTATAATTTCTTAAAGATAATCTATATTTTAAATAAATTTCAAGGGATGTATTTATAATTTATAATTTTTTTAAATAACTTTTTTTCTACCTCATCTTTTAGTAATTTTTGTAATAACAAATTACAAGTACACTCTTGAAATTTAGAGGGTGTTTGGGAAGTGGCTAAATAAGTAGTTTATTTGTTTATTTACTACAAAATTTCACATCACTTATCTATTTTTTTGTACATCTTTTCGTATAAAGTCAAAAAACAAGAAATAAACAAATAAGTTGCTTATTTAAATATTATTTCCTCTTGTAGTTATAAAAATTATATCATATTCATCAAAATTTATAATCGCATAATAAATAGTTTTTTTTTTTTTTTTTTGTTGATTAATCATTAAGTCAATTAATAATTTTTATGATATAAATAATATATTTCAATTAACAGTTTTGGTAATTTCATTATTGTGTTCACTCTATTAAATGACAAATTCTAACAAGAGGGTATTTGTTATTTTTTCAGTTAACTCTATTAAATAAAATTTTTTGATAAGAGGGCATTTGTAATTTTTTAAAGACAATCTATATTTTAAGTAAATCTCAAAGGGTATATTTATAATTTACCTTTTTCTTTGAATAACTTTTTTCCTACCTTATCGTTTAGTAATTTTTTTAATAACAAATTACAAATACACTCTTAAAATTTAGAGGGTATTTGAGAAATTGCTAAATAAGTAGTTTATCTGCTTGTTTTCTACAAGTTTTCACATTATTTCTCTACTTTTTTGCACAAATTATTATTATTATTTTTTTTTATTTTTTATTTATTTATTTATTTATTTTTGTATAATGACAACTGGCAAATAAGCAAATAAGATGCTTTTTTAAGCACTTGCCTCTTGTAATTATGAAAATTATATCATATTCATTAAAATTTATAATCGCATAGTAAATATTTTTTTATTAATTTAATCATTAAGTCAATTAATAGTTTTTATGGTATCAAAAATATATTTCAATTAACAATTTTGGTAATTTCATTATTGTGTCAACTCTATTAAATGACAAATTCTGACAAGGGAATATTTATTATTTTCATAATCATAGAAGTAATTTATATTTTAAGTAAATTTTAAGAAGTGTAATTGTAATTTAATTTTTTTAATATTTTAGTTATTTTTACTTTTTTTATGTACTTATTCTAGAAATAACTAAATTGTAAAAACAAAATCTGTAAAAGACAAAAAAAAAAAAAATGTTTTTAGATAACTTTTTTATTTATTATTTTTTTACAAATATTATATTTAGATTAAATAAATATAGAAAGGAAATATTTTTTTGATTAAAACTAAGAAAAGTTCAGTAAAGATTAAAAATAAAAAAGAAAAAATAAATAAATAACAGAATTTAAAAAACTAATCAAGCAAGGTGTATAATCAAAATAGAATATTATTGAAATACTATTTCCAACTAGAGGTTATCGCGGATCGGATTTGTGCGGTTTGTGGTTCGATTTTGACCCGCTCGCATCTATGTGGTTTGGGAAAAAGTCAAACTGCAACTGCCTGCAGTGTGGTTTGTGCGGATAGGGTTCGCGAATGTGCGGACGGTTTACAGATTGAACTTTTTCCTTTAAAAATTTTTTGTTTTTGAAAAAAAAAAAAATCTAACTTTTTAGTTAAATAAGTCAAAAATTAAGATAATAATTGAAACAGCCTTAATGGAATATCAAGACATCATCATAATTTCCCCCAAGTATCAAAATAGATTCATAATAAATTCAAATATCAAAGCACTCAAATATTTGAGTGAGATGGAAAACAGATTCATAGCAGATTCAAACACTCATATCCAAGTATTAAAACACTCATATCAGGACATCAACATAATTTCCCCCAAGTATCAAAATAGAGAGACGATTACTTGATAGTGCAAATGTCAATCTTGCGAAGGTTGATCTTGAGAGTTGCAGAGGATTGAGGACAGAATCTTGATAAAGGATTGAGGACACAAATAGATCTGACATAAAAAAGAAAATTCAGAGATCAGAAAGAAAGAGAGAGAGAGAGAGAGAGAAACAGAGGCTGACAGAAGCTTACCTGAGAGTTACCGGAGATAGAGAGTCGATCTTGCGAAGGTCGTTGATCAGTGGAAATCAATGGTCGGCATTGGCATAGAGAGAGAGAGAGAGAGAGAGAGAGAGAGAGAGAGAGAAATGAGATAGAGAGAGTTGTGTAGTTTGTTTGATGATATTAGGTTTAGGGTTTGGTTTGTTTGGGCAACAAAAATATCTAGGATGAACGGTCTAGACTTTTTTTTTTTTTTTTTTTAAATTATCTTGTGCGGGCAGGTTGTGGTGGGTGCGGTTCAAACCTGCAACCCGCCCGCAATCCAAAAAATTGTAATATTCTAAACCGCATTTCACCCTACTGTGTTTGTGAAACTTCCCATAGGTGTGCGGGTCAGGTAGGGCAGGTTGTGTGGGGCGGATAATCTTATGCTCACCCCTATTTTCAACTACTAGTTAACCCATGTGATGAACAGATTAATTTTTTTCTTTTTAAATAAAATTTTATAAAATTAAATTAAATTATTTATATATGTCTATATATAAATTATTTTAGAAATATGTTACAATGTATACATTACAAAAGAATAATATTAATTTTATTGTGATATAAACTATAGCATATATAAATATATAATAATTTTAATTGAATTATTTATATACATACATATATATAGGACTATTTTAAATATATATTACGAAATATATAGTGCAATTTTCATTCTGTCAAACTATGAAAGTGTAGTTTCGATATATATATATATATATATGATACTTTTGTACTTAAATATTCATTTTAATTTTAAAAATAATGATTAAATTGAAGAAAAAAAGTCTTTTAAAATTAAAGAATGATTTTATATTTATTTTTGATGATCTTAACCTTATTGTTCTATAAAAATATTATTTAAATAAATATATATAATAATTTTATTTCAATTATTTATGTGTACTTTAATAATGTTAGCCCTATCATGCCATAAAAGTGTAACTGAAATAAATATATAATGATTTTATATGATATTAAATTTTAACATAGAAAAATAAACACTTAATTTGACATTAACAAAAATAGTTAAAGTGGAAAGAAAAATAGTAACATACAATTAAAAGTGATTCTATTTATTTATTTTTTCTATTTAGTTGGAAATTTAAAAAAAAAAAAAAAAAGTAGCAATGGAAGTTATAAAAAAATTATTTTAAAAATTAAATATAAGCATGTTGCGGTAGATATTATTTTTTGATGCCTAAGGTCCCTCAATGCTATTTTAGTTTATGAAATACCTATTTTACCCTTCTTTATAATATACGGTTTTCAAGTTTGGAAATTGAAGATTACGTTGCTATTTTTGTAGGAGATTACTTGGGGATAAACTTGGCGACGGAGATTTTGATGATGTACATATTCATGGAGATTTTTTAGGGATTTTGTAGTTATGTAGAAGTTGATTTTCGTTGATCGTGTAGAAATTGTTTTTCGTTGCTTGTGTAGAAGTTGAAGTCATGTTGAAGCTCGGAATTCCAGTGGAGTTGAATCGGGTAAGTTTAATAATCAGTGTAAGTTTTTGATTTTTCATTTGATTTGTATGTAAGGACTCTGATTTCATAAAAGTTTTTGTAGTGTATTTTGAATTAGGTTTTTGTTTTCAGTTTTGATTAATGTAAGAGAAAAGCCAGCTTAGTGTAGTTTTGTTTAATTTTTGAAGTTGATTTTTCATTTTTTGTTATTTGGTAATGGAGTTGATTTTGATTTTTGGAGTTAATTTTTTGTTCTTTGTTACATGTTTATCAATGATAAGTTTTGTTCTTTGTGTTTGGAGACCAGCTTTGTTTTTCTGCCATTTCCTAAGTTTTGTGCTCTTTTTTTTTTTTTTTTGCACTTTTCATTTATTCTGTAGTCTTTTTTTCTTTTTCTGCAATTTTTTTTTTTTTTTTTTTGTATTCCAGAGAAAATTGTATGTTTGTTATTATAATCCAATGAAAATCACAGATAAAATTGTAAGTTTCTAGTGTAGTGAAAATCATAAAGAAGATTATAATTTCATAACAAATCTTCTATGTGATTTTTGTCAGTGATTGTGTTTAATAGTTAGCATTAATTTTGTCTGTAATTTTCTCTGGACTCATTAATTTTCTCTGTGATGTTTCTCTGTGATTTTCTATGGACTCATTAATTTTCTTTGTGAATTTGTTTTTGTTATTTTGAAGGTGAATATAAGTTGGTAAATTTCTCTGGATTTTGATTTGAGTGCAATACTGCACAATCACACATAGAAAATTGTAAGCGTGTAGTCCAGTGAAAATCACAGAGAAGCTTATAATTTCATAACAGATCTTCTGTGTGATTTTTGTCTATGATTGTGTTTAATAGTTAGCATTAAATTTCTCTGTGATTTTCTCTAGATTCATTAATTTTTCTATGATTTTGTTTTTGTTATCTTGAAGGTGAATATTAGTTTGTAAATTTTTCTGAACTTTTATTTGAGTCCAGAGAAAATTATAAGCTTGTTATTATAATTCAGAAAAAAATAGAATTATTAGAAATTTCTCTGGACTTTTATGTTGTTCTTGTGAAGTGTTTTTATATTGAACAAGTTATTTTTCGTGTTTTTTCTTTCAGTTTAGATGGACAGTGCCATGTTGTTGCTATGCAAATATGGAAAAGATACTATTGTCATTAATCTTTCATGCGAATTGAATTTTGAGGAATTGGTTGACATTTTGTGTAAAACATGGGAGAATTTGAAACCTGAGACGATATGTATTTCATATTCTATTGCCAGTCATCCGAATTGTATGGTTCGAAATAATATTGATTTTCTAAATATGTTGAGGGTTATTTGTGCACGTGGTGTTGATATAGTTGATGTTTCAGTTATTAGGTGTAGTAATTCTGATAAAGAAGATGAAGTAGGGTCTAATTGGGTAGATGTTGTGCATGGTGAATGTGATAGGCTCGTGGATATTGAAAGAAATTCACTCTCTAAGTTTTGTTCTCACCAAGAAAGGTATTATTGTCAGCTAGTTGGCGAAATAATATTACGAGTGTTGGGACAAAAGTGAGGATGATGTGGTTGAGTTTCGTACTGTTTTATGCAAGCATGCTATTGAGATTGGTTTTCAGTTTACGTATGCTAAAAATGACAAAATGAGGGTTACGGCAGAATGTGCATATAAGGAATCAAGGGGATGTATGTGGCGTGTACATGCTTCAGTTAAAAAAACAAATGGGTTCTTTTACATAAGAACTTTGAATAATGAATATATGTGTGGTGTGGCGGTTCGTACTAGTAAACAAGGTAAGATCACTTCCAACTTAGTTTCTGGGCTGATACTTGAAAAGGTAAGTGCAAAACCTTTAACTCATCTAGTGGATGTTGTTAAAGAAATGAAAGACAAGTATGGAGTCTCGATCAGTTATAACTGTGGTTGGTTGGGGGTTGAAAAAGCAAAATGTAGTACATATGGGGATTCTTGTTTGTCATTCGATCAATTACAGTGGTATTTTGATGAAGCATTGAAGAACAATCCAGGTAATTATTTTGAGATAGATTTTGAAGATAACAAGCATTTCAAAAGAGTGTTCATGGCTTTTCATGCATGCATTGCAGGTTTCAAATATTGTCGATCATTGTTGTTTTTTGATGCAACATTTTTGAAAGGACGATACAAAGGAGTTTTGCTTGCTGCGATGGGGAAAGATGAGAATGAAGGTAATTGTAAATATATCTAATTTTTTGTAAGCATGTAAATTTTCTATACATATGGGAATTGAGTGAATTTTCTATTGTTGTGGTTATGTTTTATGATTTTTCTCTGACACTTTGAATTTTCTCTGGAGGTGGCCAATGTGTGAATTTTCTCTGAAGGAGGGCACTGTGTGAATTTTCTCTAGATGTGCCACTGTGTGAATTTTCTCTGTATTTGATTACTAAGTGAATTTTCTCTAGATGTTGGCACTATGTGAATTTTCTCTACAGTTGGTGACTAAGTGAATTTTCTCTAGATGTTTCCACTGTGTGAATTTTCTCTGGATTTGGCCATTGTGTGAAGTTTCTTTGGATTTTGGCAGTGTCAAATTTCTCTGGTTGTTTATTGTTCTAATTTTCTCTGCATGTGTATATCTAATATGCTTGTTCCTATTTGTTTTGTAGGTTTTTTTTTCCCTATAACTTTTGCTGTTGTTGATGCTGAGAATAAAGATAATTGGTGTTGGTTCCTTGAACATGTATGTGAAGTATTTGGATCGGAGAGGGTGATAAGTTTCATATCAGATCGACATTGTGGTGTTGTGGAAAGGAATTGCTAGGTTTTTCCTTGATTGCTATCATGAATTTTGTCTTGAACATCTAAAGAGAAATTTGAGGGATAGGTTATCATGTGGAAACACAAATTTGGTTAGGGAGACGATTGTGTCTAAGTTTTCAGAATGTGCATATGTGCCAACAAAGACATCATTTCATTTCAAGTTAAATTAATTAAAAAGTGAGGGAGAAGACATTATGAGTGTTTTCATGAGAAGTTTACCATATAAAAATTGGAGTGATACATATTTCGAGAGGAAATGTTATGGTGAAATGTATTCAAATGTTGCTGAGTCATTCAAGTCATGGATCCGAGAAGCTCGGCACTTGCCAATAACAAATTTGGTGGACATGATACGGTTGAAATCATGAATATGAGGTCTGATAGGAGGTTACTTTCTAGTAAATGGAATAAAGTTCTATGTCCTCGTATGGATAGTGTGTTGGAGAAGGGTTTCATGGATGAGAGGACATGGAATGTGAGTTTATCATCTGATAATGTGTTTGAAGTGCATTGTTTTCCTTCGGTTATGGTTGATCTTGGGTTGAGAACTTATTTATGTCGAAAATGGGAAATAAATGGATATCAATGTCAACATGCTGTTGCTGCAATTTTTAGGCGTGGAAAGAATTTGAATTCATTTGTTGAACCATTTTTTCATGTTGATATGTATTATTAAGCATACTTATTTTTGATTGGCCCAATTCCAACTGTTGAAAAACCTGTGTCTAGCATTGATGATGCTATGATTTTACTTCCATTGAGTAAGAGATCAGCTAGAAGGCCAAAGAAGAATAGAATTACTTCTACTGGAGAGTTTAAAAAGGTGATAAAGTGTAGTCGATGTGAGAGTATTGGTCGCTATAATAAGAGGACATGCAAGGAACCTTTGTTAAATAGTTAAGGATAATACATTTTATTAATTGAATAATACATTTGAGAATGTTAAAGGATCTTATTACAAAAATAACGTGCTGTTGTGCATTGTGTTTAGTATTTTCTCTGAAATTTTTTCTGTAATTTTTGGATCAATGCATTTGTGTTTTTGAAACATACTTTGGGCAGTGTGTTTATATTACTAGTTAAATTAATCCAAAGAAATTTGTCAATAGCAGAGAAATTTTCTTTGTGTATCTTGTTTTTTGGAATGTACTTTAATACCAATCAAATTCATCTAGAGAAATTTTTCAATAGTAGAGAAAATTACTGTTTGTATTGTGTTTCTAGAAACATACTTTGGGAGTGCTTTTATAATACCAGTCAAATTCATCCAGAGAAATTTGCCAATAGCAGAGAA
The DNA here is from genome assembly GCA_036172215.1 of Camellia granthamiana. NCBI lineage: Eukaryota > Viridiplantae > Streptophyta > Magnoliopsida > Ericales > Theaceae > Camellia > Camellia granthamiana. The sequence goes on from CM069910.1 coordinate 78,932,440, forward strand.
AATTACTATACGCATTGTGTTTGTTGAAATATACTATAGGCAGTGTGTTTATAGTACCAGTGAAATTCGTCCAGAGAAATTTGCCACTAGCAGAGAAAATTACTCTATGCATTGTATTTTGTGAGGTCAAATTCATCTAGAGAAATTTGCCAATAGCAGATAAAATTAGTGTGTACATTGTGTTTTTTGAATTTGATGATTGTTTTGTACCAACACAGTACATTACAAATTACATGATCATATAGGCACCCTTTCAGCACGATACGAGTTAAATTTCTCTGTGAAATTCTAGTAACTTTATACCAGAGAAATTTCTTCAAACAATTTTCTCTGTGTGGATTGTGTTGACAATTACCACTTTCACTATTATACTTTTGGTTCTTCTTCTAGTGGTATTTGAACTGGTTCTGTCCATGACCGGCCAACTTCGGTTGCAAATCTCTCTATGATTTCTGCCCTTATTAACCTTACATCTTGTGTCAACAATGTCGAGATGATAGGTTCATGGTTGGTATATTGTCTCATTATGTAGCATACAAAGATGCCACAATCCACATTGCATACAAATTATAGGTATAGTTAGTTTTAAGAAACATTCAAATTAGATTATCTTATTTATAGATGTTGTATGAAACTTACGAATCACTGGCTTGGTGTGGAGCATTGTCGACATATTGAAAGTCATAATTTTTGTCTTGTGAGTCTATCAATTTGAAAGAGGGTTGTGATTGTGCCTCTCTTTCAAGGCAAGCTTTCAGAAAATTCTCTACATAATCTTGCTGCAAAAAAAATAATTTTTAAATAACAGAGAAATTTACACACAAATTAATGGGATTCTATGAAAATTATTATCACATAAATATTATCATGGATCAGAGAAATTTGCACTCATTACCAATTGTTTTGCATCTTTGATATATTTGTCTTATCCATCATCCCTCATTGGCCTTAGTGAGTTGTAGTACCTCCATAAATTGTCTTGTTTTTCTAAGACAAGCAAGGTCCAGTGATTTCCATCTGTTGACTTCTCATTGCCCCGGTATTTATTGGGAAATGAAGGAACTTGTAGTTCTTCCATGTGGTTTCAATATGCTTGTCAAATAATGAGACTCGAAAAGTTTGATTTTTCGTCATCTTGATGAAGTTCTGCGGTCAGAGAAAATCAAAAAATGGTTGTGAGAAAGTTGAAATGACAGGAATTTCAAAAATATACACATAGAGAAATTTTAAATGCATACAACTAGCCAGAGAAAATTAGACTAGTGACACAACTGGCTTTAAGAAGTATCTTAACAAGAGAAAGTAGTAAGTAAATTTCAAAGAAAATTAAATAAAAGAGTAGTAACACACCAAGTTCATGCATGTAAAAAAAAATGAAGTTGGTTGTTATTCTTTTCTCCTTTGGTCAGCAAGTAGGATCTCTCCATAACCATTAATGACCTGAAAAATATCATTTATAATTATAACATTGGTTTATAAAGGCTGATGGAACATTGTAGAGAAATTTTGATGAAAGACTTACATTGTTGGCAATTTCTTTTTCCTTTATTAGGTTTCCAATATCTTCAAAAGTAATGAGATTCAACTTACTTGTCCAAATTAAAGCCCTACAAGATAACAAAGAAGGGATTTAATAGTTGTCAATGCAATATAAGTTAGTAAATTGTTGTTTGTTATCTTCTATTTTATTTGTTGTACTTACTCGAGTCCAGACGTGTTTGATATGTGCTGCGAGATATTTTTTACATGTTCTTTTACCAATTTTGCAACCGGTAGAGTTTGTGGAAAAATCCAAGGTTTTCTGATGCTTGTTGGCTGAGACAAGTTGTACTCATCGGTATCAAGTACTTCTTTGTCTTTGGTGGTTTGCTCTGTTTGCTTTGCAGCTTGCTTTGAACCTCTAGTCACTTTCACAACTTTGGGATATTGAAAGTCTGGATCTTGCTACTTTTCTTTCCTTTCTTTTGCCTTTAAATTTTTTTATCATTGATGTAGGATCTTTTTTCACTGTAGACAGTGAAAATATCAGTAAAAGTTAAATTTCTCTAAAGTAACAGATCATATTTCAATATGTAAATTTATTTGATTCAATATTTTTCAGTTACCATAGACTTTTATCTTTTGCTTTGGTTGTTGTTTGTGTGCCATTTGTTCTTGCTGGGTTGTTGGTTGTTGTTCCACTTCTATTCCAACTATACATCGTGAAAATCAAACAAGCCCCAAAAATCAAATAAGCAAATAGACAGAGAAAATCAAATCAGCAGCAGAAATCAAACTGGCCAAACTAATGTGGTCAGAGAAATTTAACTTCCAGAGAAATTTACCATTGACAAAGAAAATTGTAATAAATAGAAATTTCTCTGAGTTATGTGGTTCAAGATTTTCACTGATGTTGGGGTTGAACTTGTGTTGGTGGTCGGTAAGGTTATGTTACTAGTTGGACGGATAGTTCTTGAATTTGTTCATGTAATCTAGTATTTTCAGTTTCAAGCTCTGAAATTGAACATCTCAACTGTTGAATTGTTTTTTTTATCATCATCTTTTTGAATCTCCAACATCCCTAGTTTCATTTGGTTTGTGCTATCTATTTCTTGAAGTTCCGAGTTAATTGATGTTAAGATTTTTATTGCAATGTCTTTTTCTTGAGTAATTCATTCCAATTTTTCTTTTCTTCTATTTTGGATTTAGAAAGTGTCTTTAGTCTTTGATGTAGATTAGCAATTTGAGCATCCTTAGATTCCTCATATTGTTGAGGCTGATACATTGTTGAGCCACAAATGTTATCATGATGTTGGTCCATCGACTCATTATGTTCTTCTTTATCTCTTTCCTTATTATTTTCTTCTTCCTCTTTAGATTCAATGCCTTCATCTTCTTCTTCATTGTCTTTTTTTTCTTCATTTTGTTCATTTTCTTCTTTGTCTTCTACTTCTTCATTTTCTTCTCTAGCTTCCGCTTCTGCACTGCTTGCTTGATCTTCTTCTCCATTGCTTGCTTCTTGTTCTTTTGTGTTGCCTTCTCCTTCTTCATTCCCTGCTTCTTTTTCAGATGAATCTTCTAATGTCTCATTGAATTTGATCAATGCCTCTTTTTTATTCTTTCTTCTTCTTTTTACCAAGACAAAACTCCTTTAATGGGTTTTTAACTAGCTCCTTGTTATCCATCTATAACAGGAGGCTCTTTTATTAGAGAAATATTAAAATTTCACTGAGAGAAAAATTCAAATAAGATCAACCAAATGCTAGTGGTCAGAGAAAACCAATTATGGAGAAATAATTTTATGGGCCAGAGAAAATTATTAAACAAGCAACATAATTTAGATATCAGAGAAAATCAATCAAGGCATATAAGTTAATGTTACTATAATTGTGGCCAAAGAAATTTGGATTTCAGAGAGAATTCATTACAAGGGCAGAAATAAACCAGTGATAATCAAAGAAACAACATAAATTGAAATTTCAGAAAAAATTGATCTTAATCAGTCAAGGCACATAAGTTATTCCATATAAGATAGTGTATCGCGGAGAAATTTTGGAATTTCACTAAGATTTCATTAGCGATAGGAATCTAACCTGTCGAGGTGCAAGAGAGTGGACTGGTGTCTTCTGCAGCTGTTTGGTCAAGCTTTGCAGGTCCCACTTGGTACATCTTGGGAATTCAGTTGTGTTACTGTCTTCCCAGTCGATGATATTCGCATGTTCACATAGCCAATACTGTGATGGAAATTGAAGTAATTAATTTTTCTAAACATACACAAATTTGTAAGTATCATAACTGTAAATTTGAATGGAAATTCTATTTACTAGCAATGCAATGACACACTCTATAACTTTTTCCGGAGTTTTGTGCAATGCTGTGATAGAATCGATCAATGTTGCTATGATTGCTTCTGGCCAATCATATTGTTTCATTGATTTAAGAGGTTTGATGTACTTGATAAAAACCCATCCTATTGAATTCCCACTTGTTGCCAAAAATAGGGTGAGACATAAGTACAAGGTAACAATGATTGCTACATCTTTGAAGTCAGTTGGTTGCTTGCCTTTCATTGCTTTGACTAGGGATGTGCGCGGTGCGGGTCGATGCGGTTTAGGAGAAAAATAGAAACCATATGGTGGGTGGTGGATTGATAAAAATATCATTAGAATTTGTCATTTTTCTTATCAAAAACTTGCAGTTCGATTGGCAAATAATGGTGGATTTGCCTTGGCGGTTCGGACGGATTGACGGTTTATAAAAAAATATAATTAAAATTAAATAAGTTGCAAATAAAGTATTCTCAAATGAAATGGAAGCATTTACCAAACAAGTTTTTTTAGGCTTTTTGGCTTAAAAGTGTTTGCCAAACAAGGCTTTGTATCAAAGTCACTGGACTGGACTATGCACAAAATGTTTTACTAACAAGTGTTCTTGAAATATAAAAGAGAAAAAAAAAAATTCAGTACACTTTTTACTGAAATTTAATCACTATTTAACTTTTTTACTTTCTTTTAAAATATTTTTTACTTCAATTTCAACAATGCCTTGTGAATTTGCTTATTTTATTTTATTTTTTTTTAAAAAAAAGAAGTATTTGGAAAAGTGGAAGAAATTGGAGGCTCAGTGGATCTAAAGATTCTTTTTTTTTTTTTTTTTTTTAATAGGGGTCAGCCTCAGCCGCGCCATTTATTTACCTAATACCAACTCAAACTAGTATCACTGATGTTATATATAATAGTATCACTAATGTTATATATATAGAGAGAGCATGGATATATATATATATATATGTATATAAAACAAAGAGCGAGTAGTGAAAGAAAAGATAAATAAAGAGAGCATCGAGAGAGAGAGAGAGAGAGAGAGAGAGAGAGAGAGAGAGAAAAGAGTAGAGAGGGAGCAGTGAGAGTACCAACGAGTCGACGATGACGAGAAGAGGCTAACAGCAGTAAGCCAATCGGCAAGGGAAGGAGAAACCAGCGGCGGCGGCGGTGAGGATAGGCGAACAGCGGTGAGTCGATAGGCACAACAACGGTGATGAATCTATGTGTGTGTGAATTGATGCAATGTTGTACACAGCAGAGGCGATGTGTGTGTGTGAATGAGATGAAATTGAAATGTGTGGGTATTAGGTTTAATTGAGGAATTATTGTCTGTGTGTGCGTGTGAGTGTATAACATGTGAATTTTTTTTTTTTGAAACATAAGTGGGTCGGGTCGGGTTGGTTAGACCTGCGGGTTGGGAAATTTCACCCGCCACCTGCGCTGACCAGCCAGTGCTGGGCCTCCACCCGCCCAACCCGCGCCAACCCGCTTGCCAGAGTTGAAATTTTGTGCGGTTCGGTGTAGTTCGAAGCGATTCGATGCAGTTTTGGCGGTTTTATGCACAGCCCTAGCTTTGACTAAGGCATTCTTAAGAACAGGACCAGTGAGCTTTGTGTTCTTTGGGAATCTTCGCCTTGGGAATGCAGTGTTTGGCTTTTTTGAGTATTTTAGTGACATGGCTCCTTTACCACCTCGCAAACCAAAAATCAAGGTCATGTCGTTGGTTGTAAAGGTCAAGTTCTTTTTACCAATTGTGAATGCTTGTATTTTTTCATTGTAACATTGGATTATTGCAACTACATCATCATCAGATTTCCTAGACTTCCTTGGATCCATCCTTCCAGTGGTTAGAGCGTGGATCAAATACGAGAATAGAGTCTTTTAAAGCTCTTTAAGGTGGTTTGAATTGAATTTCAGTGTTTCAAAAAAGGAGACAACATACGAGAGGTTGGATCGGTATTAAATGCTGCAATGAGCTCTCTTTCTTTGGAGTTTAGCGTGTTTTTTCCTCCTTGAGCTTGTGTCTTTTGAAGTTAGGGTACTCATCTTGATGCTTGTTGCTTCATTACCTTGGACTCATGTTTTTTAGCGAGGAGTTTGTGGTGTTTTGTTGATTTTTGATCTAAGATCATAAGAAGACTCATAAAGTTTCTGTTTCTTTCTTGGTGTTTTTGGAGTTTTGCTCATTTTACATTTCACCATTTCTAGACAATGAAAACATAAAGATGTCAAAATTAAATCCAGAGAAAATTGAACATGCTAGAGAAAATTGAACATGTTATTGAAAATTACACATAAGGAGAAAACTAAGATGGCTAGAGAAAATTAGACACTGAAAATTAAAAACATGGCAGACATACACAAGAGAGAAAAGTAATATGGAATACATGCAGCCACAGTTCATTTCCATTCCCAGAGAAAATTACACATAAAGGAGAAAACTAAGGTGGCTAGAGAAAATTATAAATGCAAGAGAAAATTAGACACTAAAAATTAAAAGCATGGTAGACAGATATAAGGGAGAAAAGTAATGTAGAATACATGCAGCCACAGTTCATTTCTATTCCCAGAGAAAATAAACAAAGCAACATAAATATGACAGAGAAGTTTTGAATAATTGCTAAAAATTACATATAGATATAAAATATACCCAGAGAAAATTCAAGAAAGAAACATAAATCTAGCAAGCATAGAAAATGAAAATGACATAGAAAATTACATATTCCAGAGAAAATTAAACATGGCAAGCCAAAGAAAATTTTCATTCCATAGTATGAAAATGACAGAGAAATTTACAGACACAATCAGAGAAAATTAAACATGACAGACACACACAAGAGAAAAAAGTGATGTGGCCAGAGAAAATTATAAATGCCACAGAAACATAGACACAGACAACAGAGTAAAATTACATATAGATGTAAAATATAGCCGGAGAAAATTCAAAAAATAAACATAAATTTAACAAGCATAGAAAATGAAAATTCTTGAGAAAATTATACATTCCAGAGAAAATTAAAATGCCAGAGAAATTTATAGAGCAGAGAAATTTGAATGAATTGAATTTGAAAATTACACAGAGAAATATAGAGAAATTAACCACGCCAGAGAAAATGGGGGAATAAACAGAAACAAATGGGGAATAAACATGCCAGAGAAAATTCAAAGAAGAAACATAGATCAAGCAAATGCTAGAGAAATTTTGAAACTTGAGAAATTTACAGACAAAATCACACAACAATGTTCAAGAATAAGTTCAAAACGCAGAGAAATAACATTTTTCAAATTCATGTAGCTTTTATTATGAAATTGAAATCCTAATTAATGGAAGGCTAATATAAAATATAATTAACTGTGTTTCCAGAGAAAAATCGTTGGATTGTAGAAAAACTTACCAGAGTGAGTATGAAACCCTAATTACAAACTGATATGTCCTGAGATGAAGATACACTGTGATGAAGATGAATTGTGATGACGATGAATAGTGAAAACGGGTCAGAGAAATTTGTGAGGAAGGAATGGAAAAGATTTTCACAGAAGATGATGAAACCCTAATGTTGATAGTGAAGATGATTTGGAAACCCTAATTCTGCTCTTCTCTTGCTCGTGAAGATGGTTGGATGTGAAGTGTGGAACTGATCAGTTGTCAAAAATGTATTTCAAGTTCCCCGTTGATTGTGAAGGGTATTTTGGTCCAAGAAGTAAATAAAAAGCGCGCGTTATTAGTTGAGGGACCTGGGACATCATTCTTTTTTTTTTTTTTTTTTTTGTCCTTTATCCTCTAAATTACTATTATTAGGGATTTTAAAAAAAATTCCCCAAAAATAAACACTTAATTTGACATTAATAAAAATAGTTAAAGTGGAAAGAAAAATAGTAACACACGATTAAAAGTGATTCTATTTATTTATTTTTCCTATTTAGTTGGAAATTAAAAAAAAAAAAAGCAGGAATGGAAGTTATAAAAAAATTATTTTCAAAATTAAATATAAGCATGTTGCAGTAGATAGATTAATTATGTTGAGTATTGATTATTCTTTACTATCTATTTTAAAATTGTTTACACTTTTTGGATGAATAAAACTGTTTATACATATTATATATAATTATATAGGTATATAAAGTTTAAATTAAATATAATTTTTTCATAATAAACAATTTCATGTTAAATTAAAACTCAATATAAATTAATAAGAAAATATAAATAAGATCCAAAAAGATAAGAAATATATTTAATTTTAATATAAAATTTGAATACTTGAATACAAGTGAAAAAAGTAGAAGAAAATTAATTCGTAAAGTATTTTTTTAGTACATATAATTATTCTAAATTTTATTTATGGATAGTTTAGATTAAGTAAAAATCTTTTAAATATTAGATTTTAGAAATAATTAAGTACAAGGGTATGTTACGTGGCACTTTAAAAAAAAAAGGAAAAAGAAAAGAGACATGACACACAAGAAAGAGAAAAAAAATAAGAGTAAAGACTACTTATATATATAATTAAATATAAATTAATATTAAGAGATCAATAAGATAGAAAAAAATAAAATAAAATAAATTTAACCCCGTGCGATGCACATAATTAAGCACATTCTGTCTTATTTATTTATTTATTTATTTGTATATTAAGATGATTTTTTTCAAATATCATAATAATTAAATTATAATTATGTACATGGAAAATAAGTATTTTTCAAGTAGAGTTCATATAAAATTGGTTATTATAATTAAAATTGAGTTTGTATAAAATTTTATATGTAAATGGAAAATGTATGCTGATGTGAGTTTTTGGATTATCTCAATTTATGATGAAAAATATATGGGCAAAAAATATTTGTCAAATAAAGTCCATGTAAAATAGGTAAAGTTAGTATAATTTAAATTAGATTTGGGTTTATGTAGAACTCTATATGTAATTAAGAAAATATATTCTGACGTGGCTCTTGTAGCACCGCCCGGGGTTACCCGTGCGCATTAACAGTTTGGACCCTCGATTTCTTTGATCTAGTCTCATGAGTGCAATGTGAAATATCGATGAGAGTTCAGATTTGGCAACTTTTATAGAAAATCCATTTTGTTGCAAACACATTTACTAGAAATGGACTGTATCATCAGATCTCAAAGTCGCCACCTAATATTTTGAAAAAATTAGGAAACCCATGACTCATGTCAACGCTATGTTCGTCGTAGCCAAGGATGCTTGGCTCGGAACCTTCAATATGAGGGGAGAAAGTCATTAATTGAGTACCCTCCGCTCACCCAATCAAAAGATCGAACTTTACTAAACCATGATATGATTTTTATTAACTTTATGTGTTCATATTCTGGTTATTTAATAAATTCTAAAATTTACTATGTGAGATAAACAAATATAGACTGTGTCGTCCATTTTAGAACAGCTTGATTTCATTATCTTGAAAATGTTTTGAATAGTACAATCATGAAAATCAATTTTATTCCAAATTAAATAACACAACTTTCATCCACTGACATGCATAGAGTTATATCAAATAAGCAACTAGCGACATGGTAGGATGCTAAACACAGTAAGAAAATCACACACAGGTGGGATGCTAAAATACAAAAACTTACATATTTATCGGCGTCCCGCAAATAGGCACAAAAACAAAATTAGTAAACATGCATGATCCTATATACAAGATTCCAATGCAATTCACTGATAAAATGCAACTAAAGATCTGGATTCTAAACTATATGACATGTAAATCATCTTAAGACATGAGATAGCACACAAAATCACATAATAATCAATCAAACTCACATATGCAAATTTAGGCGAATCATAAGGCATGAAATACGGATGCAAAACATGGATGCAAAACATGGATATGATGACAAGACAATATATAATGCATATTTACAGATAAGGAAAGCAAGTAAAAGAATGAGATAGAAAGAAGCGGGGTGGAAAATTATTACATCACTTGCATATTACATATATGAATAAGGAATGAGAGGAATATAAAAATTAAATATTACAACAAAATATATCCTCGCAAATCTCTCAAAATAATAAAAAAAATAAAAATAAAAATGTACGCCTTAGGGATCATCGGAAACCACTCTGCTTAACGTCGGAAAACATGCTCTGTTATGTCCTAGAAGAAGTTGGCTGGCTAGTGGCTGGCCGGCCAATTAATTGGCTCCGGCCAACTAATTTTGGCAAAAAAACTTTGGCTTTTCTTTTTCAACACCAAAGAAAGAACAAACAAGGGATATATGAGTGGCTCAATTAACCACTTCCAGTTAGATTACAACAGTTTATAATACGAAATCAAAGCAGGAAAATTAATATAAGAAATGAAGTTCAAGAAAATGAAAGTGTGTGAAGTTCACCTTCCAAGAAAATGATGAACTCCTTGATTTCCAAACTTCCTTTTGATCATCCTCAAGTTTAGGACGTTTGTTCTCAGTCATCAGTTTGAAAATCCAAAATTATTGTTAGAATGGTGTTTTTGGGTTGTTTAACAGTGTGTGTGTTGTTCAAACTCTCTGTTTTTTTTCTCTCTTTGAAAAACACTCACTCTCTTTTTTATCAAGGCTCAAGAATTTGGTTCTCATAGAATTTTTGGGATGGTTTTCGTATATAGAAAGATGGTATATCAGTGTTTGATGGTGTGTATTTGAAAATAGGAGTTTTTGTTTCAAAGCTTAAACTTCTCTCTTATTTTTGTCTCTAACTCTCTTCTCTAAATCAATCAATTCATTCCTTATCTTCCCTTCTTTGATACATTCTGATCCTCCATATAGCTAATGAGGGAAGGAAAAGTCAAAGAGGTAGGAGACAAGGTGTGAGATAAGGTGTGAGACAAGGATGATGGGGTAATAAAGGTGGTTGCAATGGATGCCCTCTTTTGGGAAGAAGACAATCTTTCTTTTGACAATGGAGGTTTAAGGATGATAATGGAGGGGGTGGGTGTGTACCTCGTACATGAATGTATTAAAAAAAGATCTAAAATGGCATGACCCACATGTTTTTATCAAGAATTTTGCCGAAATTGCCCTGATCCTGGGAAAATTAGCTGGTCGGCTAATTTCTTGGCTGGCCGGCTAAAAACTTGGTTGGCCAGCTACTATTCATGTACTGTTTGGTCGACTGGCTACTATTTATGCTGGTTGACATTATTCATGCACTATTCATTGATAATTTTTTTGTTTTTTATTATTATAGGAAAAGTAGGATTTTTCTGCAAAATTATTGGAACTATGCGTAAAACTAATATGTTGAAAAATAGAGTTTTGAACTGGTCTAAAAGACTTGGCCAATATAGGTTTAAGGTTGGGAATGAAGCATGGATTCCATCTTTCTTACTGAGGTTATCATGAGAAAAACATTCTTATTTTCATCATTGAGTAATCAAAAGAAAGCGTCCAACTCTTAAGGACGGTCAAAATGAGATGTCTACAATTGCTTCTCTTTGATAAAACTCAAAGTCATCTCTTGACATGAGTGAATGTCAAAACCCGAATATGACCCTTTTGACAAGGCCATGAGACTTGGGCAAACAAACAAGATACGAATATAGTTGGTTGAATCTGAAGGTTGCCTATATATCCCTTGCAAGGAATTAAACCAGCGCAGTTTAGGGATGAAATGCAAATGATATGCTCGAAATACAATTGATAGCTGGACTTACACACTTCACGAAGCTTTTTATCCTTTTGAAAATTCATGATCTACAATGCAATGCAACAGGTAATATGCGAGGTAAGCCTCGTGCAAATGGTATGAAGCATAACAATGGATACAATCCAAATACATTCACATAAGAGAAGGAAATATAACCGATGAATAATTTGAACCTACAACCCAAAACATGAGAGGTATTAACCGATTGATAATTTCAACTAACAACCCAAGAAAATGGAGGTAATAACCGATGGTAGTTTGAATCGTCAACCCGAGAAAGGGATATTATCATCAACCTGAGAAAGGGATGGTATCATCATCCCAAAAAGAGGGGCGAGTATTAACTGAGTGGTTTGAACCTACAACCCAAAAGATAGGGGCAACATTAATTGATGAAAAAGATTGTAATCAAATGTTGATGTCAAGAGATTGTAGCCAAGTGCTGCAACTGTGGTAGTTGTAACCATGCAAATGATATACTAATACAATTGAAAGTTTGATTCTTTTTTTCTTTTCTTTTTGAAAGTTCATGATTTATGCAATGCAATACAACATATGGTGAGGGAAGCCTCATGCAAATCAAGCAAATAAAGGGGTGCAATCCAAACACAACCACATAAGAAAAGGAAATGAAACCGATGAATAGTTTTAACCTACAACCCAAAACAGGGGAAGCATTAACCGATAGATAGTCTCAACTAACAACCCAAGAAAAATGAGGTATTAACCGATGTTGGTTTTTATTGACAACCCGAAAAAAGAATAGTATCGTTATCTCGAACAAGGGCTAGTATGAACCGAGTGGTTTGAACCTACAACCCAAAAAAGGGAGCCAACATGCACTGATGAAAAAGGTTGTAATCAAATGTTGACGTGAATAGATTGTAGCTATGCATGATTGATGTAATAGACAACGCAAGTGTGATGATGAATGCAAAATATGAAGGGGCAATGTAAGACAACAATGTGCAATGATGCTAGCACAACAATAATACAATGGATGCACAAAATGAATATAGAAAAGGATGATTTTTTTTCAAATTTTTCTTCTTTTCTCTCTCTCTTTCTCTTTTTGATATTTTTATTTTGAAAAAAAAATTGAAAATTTCTTTTTTGTTTTTTTTGAAAATGTATATACATACCATATATACATATACGGATACAAATAACATACAAAATACGTATTACATACATACACATATACATACACAATATATATATATATATATATGGATACATGCATATATATATATGGACACATACGTATATACAGATTATATACATATAGACATACAAATACGGATACACAGATATATACATACAAAATATATACAAAAATATATACATATATACACCATATACACTCTTTCCCTGTTTTCTCTCTCTCTCTCTCTCTCTCTGCCCCATTCGTCTTCGTCGAGCATCGTGTCTGGGGCGCGATTTCAACAATCACGGTGCGCCTGATCGATAGCAGCTGGACCAGCCTCATTTTTCAAAGATTACCTCAGGAATCCCCTTCTCTTGGCTTCTTTTTATTCTCCATTCTCTTCTTAAAGCGAAGCTTGCAAAAGAACAGAGTAGAAAGCTGCAAACTCTCTTTGCTATTACTCTACTAATCTCTCTTCTTGGCATTATCCTCCCCTAACATGGCCTCTTCTCGCCGTCCTCTCACTCTCTTCCCTGACCTCAACGATTTCCCAATCGAGATTACTAACTCCTCTGAGCCTCGACAGAGTGCCCCTGCCCTTGCCCCTACCCTTGCTCTTAGTTTTCCTACGCTGTCAATCGATCAACTGATGGCAACGCAATCTGATATCGATGCCAACCATTACACATTGAAGTCCTGTGTGGAGATCGTGACCGCAGTCTCCAATTTGTCCCACCGACTGCAGGGTAGGACGAGTAAAGTGCATTGGTTAAACGCCCAACTCTCTCTGCTCCAGCGTATGTACAAGGACGCTTGAGAAAAGATTAGCGCATTGAAAAGCAGAACAAAGAACTAAAACGACATGTCACCTCCGTGGCGCGATTCAAAGTTCTTTCGTACTCCTCATTTGACGGCCGACAGTGAGTAATATCTTTTGAAAGCTCTGCTAATACCGAGGCAGAGTCTTCAAAGGCTTCTCGAGAGTGAAGATGTAACGAGGCAATTGACGGTAGAGTTGAGCAACAAAGTTGCCAGCAAATGAGATTGATTTGTAATCTTCGTAACCGGGCTGCTGCAAGAATTTGAGAAAAAGTCCCCCTCTGTTTTTTTTTTTTCAAAATTTTTCTTTTTTTTCTTGTTCTTGTTCTTTTTCCTTTTCTTTTTCTTCTTTTTTTGTTTTTGCTTAGGAAGGAGCACCAATGCTTCAAAATTTTCCTTATTTTTTGTTGTTTTGAAATTTTATTTTTGTTGTAATGCTGATCGAGGCTTCACCCTGAAGTTGAATAAAATAAGTTCCGTTGTTTGCACATCATGGCGTGAATGGCACAACACTTTGAACATGAAAAACAATTTTTTCTTTTGAACTTGAATTTGAGAATGGTAATGAATTCTAAATTGGATATTGAGCCCTAAACTGACCAGAAATCAAAGAACAACTCAATAAAAGAAAAACAATCCAAACACACTTATTTACACTTGCTGGAACAAAAAACACTCAGAACAAAATTCTAAAAGACAAACCATTGAGCCTACTCAAATTCTACAGTTTTCCTTTCTAGGCATCAAAAATTGGCCAACCGGCTAATTGATTGACCGGCTGACTGATTTGTTGTCCAACCACGTGAAAAATTGATCCGTCGGCCAATTCATTAATCGGCCAGTTGAATGAACTGATGAACTGATGAACTGGCTGGAAAATTGGTCGGCTGACTAAACAAGTGGCTAGTCGATTTATTTTCCAGTAAAAAGAGTTCGATCAACACAAGAGTTAGATTAACATGCTTGTTTTACTCTTTGTTTCGAAATCATGTAAATCAGGTTGTGAGTACTGAATTTTTTTCTTTTTTGGGTCCAAGAAATGGTCTTGTTTTACAAAAATGGAATAATTTTTGAGAAAATCAATCAACTTCATTAAAAGTCCGCAAAATTTGTTTTTGCGAATGGCCACTACCCGGCCAACATAGAATCAACCTTTGAGATGCACAAATAACCTGAGCTTGATTTGTCTTGCAGCTGAATCTGCCGTAAAGAATAGATAAGACAACCGAATTGAATGGAGATTGAGCCAATTGAACATGGACAAGACAACCGAGTTGAATAAGGGTAAACCAATCAAACATGGATAAGATAAGCAAGTTGAAAATGGTTGGGCCTAAACTTCAGGATGAAGGTGTCTACGTATCATAAAGATAGGAATCAGTCCTTATGTAATTCCAGTGGTAAGGTTCACTTGGGTAATAAGACTCTTCTTTTTTGCTCTAACTTTTGCCCAAGCTGTCCTTCCAAGTTTTCGACCTTGTGAGCTTTTTTCGGTTTTTTTTTTTTTTTTCTATTTTTTTCATTTTTCATTTTCATTTTTTTTTTCTGCTCTAACTTTTGTCTGGGTTGCCCTTTCAGATTTTTGGCCTAGCGAGCCTATCAAGGGTAGTACTTTTTTGTAACTTGTCTATGTTGATTGGTTATAAGAACTTTAAGCCATCTAAATCCATGAGAATGACTGTTACTCTTGACCAAATGATATAGGACCCATCCAATTAGGTCTGAATTTTGCCCCTAGGGTCATGGATAAAAACTCGATTGTCTTTCAGCATTAAATCATTTTCTCTCAAATTCTGAGATGTGATTTTCTCTTCGGTCTCCATTGAATTGATAAACGACCCAGTTTTAAATCTTCGATCACATTCGACCTTTTTGCCCCTAGTTCAAGAGCTGCTTCTAATCTGCCTATGCAAGTCTCACATTTTGGTTGATTATTGAACATTCTAAATCAAGGTTTGAAAGCAAAGGGGGTCGGGTCTCAAGTTGAGAGGGATCTTATGTTGTATAATCTTAAGATCAATTCCAGGCATGTCTTCGTATAACCAAGCAAAAATATTTTTTTGAAATCTTTTAATAAAGTGACTAATCGCTCGTGTTTTTCTAAAGACAGTGTGGAACTAATTTAGACCAAGCAAGGATCTTTCTTAGTACCCACATTGACAACAATGATCTCATCCATTAAGGGCTTAGCACACCTTTCTTCTTCTCAATCAATCAAATTTTACAAATCCCGAGAAATTCCTTCCTCTTCATTTTTTTACCAAAAATTTGGAAAAAGTTTTAAAAATTTTGGTTAATACAATGATTTAGAGACATAAAGAAGTAGGTGAAAATTACTGCATCTTTTAATCATAACTTCTAGCTCAATGGTTGAAACAGATTCGAAAGCAAAGAAAAGACAAACACAGAAAGGACAATAATGTCTGGGTTATCACTCTCAAAATCACTAGACTCTGACTCACAAGAATGACTTGATCTTGATTGCAGCTTCACAGACTTGGCATAATCAGGTTTAAACTCAACACCAAGTCAAAAAGTATAATGGAAACATTCTCAAATTGCTAAATACAATGTGTGTCATCCACCACATTTGGATTCAAGATGCGTGCAATCAACAAGTGGTCCATCCCTAATCATAACAATAATTATAATATCCCCTGAATTTAATGGTCCCGCGCTAATTTCAAAATCTATCACAGATTGACAAAGTGTCAGACCTAGAACTTCTCCAGTGCTTCTTTGCTACATGATCAATCCATGGCTCAAGAAAACCATAAATAGGAAAGTGCATGGCTATGAGAATATCGGCCAATATCTAGCTTTGGCTCCAGATCATTTGCCACCACAGAGTTTTGGGATTTTGGTTAGGATCGAGGTACATATATCATAAATGAGTTAGCGCTCTCTGGAACAAGCACCTCAGGCTTGGGCAATGGGAATGTGCGATGTATATGCTAGGGTTGAAGATGGGTGGTAGTGTGTGGATGAAGTTGAGATAAGAAGGTGGTGGGGTTTGGTCAAAGGTGGCAATGGGTTGGAGGTGGCGTTGGCTTTTTGGGATGAAGCTATCAATAAGATCTTGAATCACATGATGAAGTTGGAAGCAACGGTTAGTATCATGACCGTGTTATTGGTGGAAGGCACAATACTTGGTGGGATCATGGCTGCATGGATATGGATTAGGAAGGGGTTAGGGATCAAGGAGCTTGAGGTGCTCATTTTTCATCAGAATTTCGATGGCACAGGTTGTAGACATGTGGAGAGGGTGTAACCTTCGGGTTCGAGGTAGAGTTGAAGTGTTTGGTTATGGGTTGATATCAGCAAAAGGGTTGGCCATTTTGGTAAAAGTGGTGACAGTGTTAATTTCTGTTTATGGCATTGGCAGCTATGCCACTACTGGGAGTAGCATTGGAACTGTGAGTGAATGACTTTCTCATGGGCTTATTTCCTTCCGTAATGATCCCTTGTCTGATAGTATACTTAATTTGAACCCCAATCTCATAGAGTGTGACAACCCTCACCACTGATTAGTGCTAATCTATGATTAAGCATGTTAACTGACTGATTGACTAAAATTTTGAACTGATTGATTGAGCGTATTAGTTTAAATGCATGTCTATCTGTTTGACTGCTAAATTATCTGTTCATGTATTATGTTTAAACTGCAAATTGAAGGCCTTATCGGCGGTCGAATCTGAAATTGATTAGTGTTTTGTGCTAATAAGAATTTATGTGATTTTATGGCATGTTTAATTGCAATGTGATTTGGTACGATTAAATTAGATTAAATAAAGCTAAATTAATTAAGTTAGACTTATCTACCATTTTGCCACCTAGTGGACAATTCTAGGACTTGTTTAACCACACTTCATACACTTTTGTTTCAACACTTCTTTAGCCATTTTGAGAACTTGAACCGACTAAGAGAGAGAGAGAGAGAAAGAGGAATTGAGTTCAACTTGAAGGTTTTGCTTGGAAATTTTGAGGAATTGAAGTGTAGATTGCACATTTGAGCTTCCATCCTTGAACTTGGAGACTTAAGGTAGAGAATTTACCTTATTGTTCATATTTTGGGTTGGTTCTTGCATGGATTAGAGGATTGTTGGCGTTTAGAGCCAAGCTATGGCTTAAATTGTTGAATTGAAGCTTGAACCATGCATGCATGTACATATTCTTGCATTTTGAAGTTGATTTTCATGAAATCTTGCATGCAAGTTTACATTCTTGTTCTAGTCCATGAATTCATCATGGTTTTGAGTTCAATCTTGCTTTGGATCATGTTTTGAGGCATTAGAATTCACTAGAATTCATGCATGTCATATGTTTTTCATGTTCATGAAAACTTCTTTGAAATTGTATTTAATTGAACTACCTTTGGGCTTTGATTTCTCAAATTGATCTTTGAAACATGTAATATTATGGGTTTTGAAGTGTTTTCCAGAAAATTAGCCCAAGAGGATCGAAATTTATGCTTTAAAGTTGAGTTTTGAGCTTGAGGTTCAAATATGGAAATTCCAGATTTTGAACTCACGCTCGAGCGGGGAACTTCATGCTCGAGCGTACAACCTGAGTTCATGTAGTCCGCTCGAGCGTAGAAAGTGACGCTCGGGCGTGAAATGCGTGTATCCAGTACTCTGCATGTGTTTACAGTCCGCTCGAGCGGGGGAATGCACGCTCGAGCGAGGACTTGTGTCTCACGCTCGAGCGGGTATCGAGCGCCCATCGAGCGTGAATTTCGTGCATCCAGTACTTTTACTGTAGTTTACAGTCCGCTCGAGCGAAGTAATACACGCTCGAGCGGATCCCTTTTGTCTGCATGTCCGCTCGAGCGGAGAAATCCACGCTCGAGCGGGACCCTTGTTTCAGAAAAATTTTGAAAAGTGTTTTTAAGTGCATCTTTGCATCCTCATTTCATCCTAGGCCTAGTTTAAGGCATCTTAATGAGGATATTGATGTAGAACCACACCGAGTCTAAGTAGGGACTAAGTCTTCAATTCCCAAGTATGTGACTTAGTGTGTGTTCATCCTGTAATGTGTAGGGTTGGCATCCGAGGACGCGCACTACCGTATCTGTAGCCCAGAACTCTGTGAGTAACTATGTTGTAAAGATATGTTCAATCGAGATTATTTTCTGAACAAATGACTGTACTGCTTTATGAAATGACACTGTTTACTGAATGAATGTTTGTCTTATTTGCGAACTGTATTCGTGGCATCCATAGCAATTTACTGTTACTGAACTGTTACTGCTACTGTTACAGAGATCTCTGTCGGTTTCCATGTTGGAACCACTACTGTTTACTGATATGATGGCCATCGACTGACTGTTCGGTCTGTTAAGACCTACTGTACTGTTTGCTATTGGATGTACCACTTATGACTGCTATGATCGAATAATTGATATACTGTTTAAATGACTGTTTTAAATACTGAAAGGACATTCATTCTTAACCTCTTTATGCATATGTTATTCACTGGGCTTTAGCTCACTGTTCATATATATATGTAGGTGTCCAGGCACCGGATCGGAGCTAGGAGCGTTAGGTTAAACTCCTTTTTTGTCAAGCCAACCACTGTGCCTCACTGCAAGGTTTCATGTACTGCCAAGCTAAGGCTGCTGTGGGGTGTTTTAGATTCCCCCTTTCTATTTTTGTTTTGTATAGACTGTATGGACTTGTACTGTACTGTTATGGTAGGGATTTGGTCCCTAACTTGAATACCTGTATATGATGTATGTACATACCGTTTTGCTTTTGACTGTGAATATGTTTAAAAAGTCTTTTTGCATACTACTGTCACAGCTCATTGGACATCTTTTATTATTGTTTTGGCTTCCGCCAGCCCCTGAACTCTGTATTACTGTTTTACTGATTAAGCAGGCCTTCGATAATCTCGGATTACTGGCCGGTTACGGTGCTAAACCCATAGGGGCGGGTTTGGGTCGTGACAGAGTGGTATCAGAGCGATATTAAACCACGAGTTATACCGCACACACGTGTCCAAATGAGCTATAAGATTTCCTAGAAAAGTAATAGGGCATTACATGAGCATGAAAAGTGTATGTGGACATGACATGAATATATGTGCTAATGTGTTAATGTGTTTAAAGTATGCAATTTCCTATGTTTATTATTACAATGTTGTATATAGTGAAATAGATCATGCAAGAACTGCCGATGAAACTGAATCATCTGATGCCAGAATGGCAAGGCTTGAAAGAACAGTTGAACTGCTAACTGAGGCCTTAAGGCAATAGCAACAACAGAACCAACAGCCCCCACCTCCTCCGGTACAGCCGGAACAAAATGTGAATGATGACATCATTGCTCTAACACAAAAGTTCAGTAAGATGAAACCGCCACCATTTCAGGAAGGCCTTGAACCATTGAAGGCCGAAGCATGGGTGCTAGAAATCGAAAAATTATTTGAAGTCTTTCCGTGTTCTGAAGCACACAAAATGCTACTGGCTACCTTCACCTTACAAGAAAAGGTGAGAAGGTGGTGGATGTTGGTCCGCGACACCAATACTGCTATGAATTGGGCTCAGTTTAAGGGAGCCTTCTTTGAGAAATACTTCCCACAGTGTGTCAAAGACCGAAAAGTGACTGAGTTTGAACAGTTGAGACAAGGTACCATGTCGGTAGCTGAGTATGAATTGAAATTCACAGAACTTGCCCGTTATGCACCACACATGGTAGATACCAATTACAAAAAGGCCAGAAAGTTTGAGGGTGGCCTTAATATGGAAATACTTGATAGAATTAACGTTTTGAAACTGCTTAGTATGTGGATGTTCTTGATAGAGCAATAATGGCTGAGTCAAACATCGAGGCATTGAAACAGACTGAAACACCATCGACCGAGTGGCGTGGTAAAAGACGGGGTTTTAAGTTTAAGAAAGGCCGAAACAATCCATTGAACAAAAAGCAGAATACAGGGTCAACGACTAGTTCTAGTCAAGGAAACCGTTCTATACCGCCCTGCTCCGAATGTGGTAAGAATCATAAGGGGGTTTGTTATAAAATCTCTGGTGCTTGTTACAGGTGTGGCAAGGTGGGCCACATGGTTAAAGATTGCCCTTCCACTCCTCCGGGCAATAGTAAAGCTGCAGCCAGCGCCGCAGCATCAACTGTTGCACCAAAACCCAACCCTAAAGCCACTGGAAAAGAGCCTATGAGGCAAGGCCGAGTGTTTGCACTCGTACCGGGAGATGTGCAGAATATCGAGACCGTTGTGTCAGGTATACTCTTAATTTGTGCTGAAAATGCATATGTTCTGATTGATTCGGGGTCTACACATTCATATGTATCGCATGCTTTTTCGCGAAAATTGAATAGATCGTTGGAACCCATGAATTACTTATTAGCTGTATCTTCACCTGTTGGGGGATCCATGACTTGTGCCTATATGTACCCTGCATGTGAAATTATTGTTGAAGATGTTCATTTGTATATTGATTTACTGCTATTGAATATTGATCATTTTGATGTGATATTGGGGATGGATTGGTTAACGAAATATCATGCTACCATAGACTATGTGA
This sequence comes from Camellia granthamiana, assembly GCA_036172215.1. Classification (NCBI taxonomy): domain Eukaryota; kingdom Viridiplantae; phylum Streptophyta; class Magnoliopsida; order Ericales; family Theaceae; genus Camellia; species Camellia granthamiana. The sequence goes on from CM069910.1 coordinate 78,953,407, forward strand.
CAAAACAAGTTGTTTTCTGTCCACCCGGACTGCCTAAGTTTGTGTTTAATGGAGTTGGAGTAGTACCTCCCCCATACCTGATTTCATCTATGAAAGCTTTTAAATTGATTAGAAAGGGGTGTAAAGGGTATCTATGTTCTGTATTGACTGTACCTACTGATGATAAAGCTAATGTGAACAATATTCCTATAGTCAGAGAATTCCCAGATGTTTTTCCAGATGATTTGCCAGGGGATTTGATTGATAGGGACATTAAGTTCACCATTGATGTGATTCTGGGTACATAGCAAGTTTCTAAAGCTCCTTACAGAATGGCTTCGACGGAATTGAAAGAATTGAAAGTTCAGCTGCAAGAACTGTTAGACAAGAAGTTCATCAGGCCCAGTACTTCACCATGGGGCGCGCCAGTCTTATTTGTGAAAAAGAAAGACGGCTCGTTGAGACTCTACATTGATTACCGTGAACTGAACAAGGTGACAGTGAAAAATAAATATCCATTGTCTCACATTGATGACTTATTTGACCAGCTACAGGGTGCCCAAGTGTTCTCCAAAATTGACCTTAGATCTGGATACCACTAGTTGAAAGTCAACACAGGGGACATTGAAAAGACTGCCTTTCAAACGAGGTACGGACATTACGAATTCTTAGTTATGCCCTTCGGAGTTACCAATGCACCTGCTGTATTTATGGACCTTATGAACAGAATTTTCAAACCATACCTTGATGAATTTATAGTTGTTTTCATAGATGACATTTTGATTTATTCCAAAAGCATGGAAGAACATGAATGTCATTTAAACATTGCCCTACAGACCCTAAGAGAACAGAAACTTTATGCAAAATTAACTAAATGTGAATTTTGGCTAGATAGCGTGATGTTTTTGGGACATGTAATCAGTAAGGATGGTATTACAGTTGACCTACAGAAAATTGAAGCAGTAGTGAACTGGCTTAGACCGACAAATGTTACCGAAGTCTGAAGTTTTCTAGGCTTAGCCGGGTATTACAGAAGGTTTGTTAAAGATTTCTCCAAAATTGCCCTACCACTGACACAGTTGACTCAGAAGGGGACATCATTTGACTGGACCGACCAGAGGGAAACAGCTTTTCAAGAGTTGAAAACTCAACTAGTGACTGCACCGATTCTTACCTTACCCTCAGGTACGGATGGTTATACTGTATATAGTGATGCTTCTTATAAGGGTTTGGGATGTGTTTTAATGCAGAATGGTAAAGTGATTGCGTATGCTTCTTGACAATTGAGACCACATGAAAAGAACTACCCGACCCATGACCTGGAACTTGCTGCAGTAGTGTTTGTGTTGAAAATTTGGCGTCACTACCTTTATGGGGCAACATGTGAGGTGTATACAGACCACAAGAGTTTGAAATACTTCTTCACACAGAAAGAACTGAACATGAGACAGCGAAGATGGCTAGAACTGATAAAAGATTACGATCTGCAAATTCTGTACCATCCAAGAAAAGCTAACACTGTTGCTGATGCACTGAGCCGAAAATCAATCAGAAATTTAGACTGTTTACTCACCGGGCAGAAAGAATTGCTATGTGACCTTGAAAGATTTGAAATTGAAATCGTTTTGCGTGAACAAGGTGGAACATTAGCTGCCATTTCTGCTCAACCAGCACTGATTGAGGAAATTAAAGAGAACAGCAACAGGATGACTTCTTGAAGAAGATCATTGAAGAACAGGAATCCAAACCGAGGCCGGATTTCAAATTTGAGAATACTGTGTTGAAATTCCAGGGAAGATTGTGTGTACCGAGTGATTCTAAACTGAAAAGAAGAATTCTGCAAGAGGGCCACAATTCAAAACTGTCTATCTATCCAGGGAATACGAAAATGTACCAAGACTTGAAACTGAATTTCTGGTGGCCGGGGATGAAGAAAGAAATTGCTGACTTTGTGTCGAAATGTCTTCATTGCCAACAAGTTAAAGCCGAACATCAACGACTTGCAGGCTTACTGCAACCCTTACCGATACCGGAGTGGAAATGGGAACATATCACTATGGATTTCATTTTTGTTTACCTCACTCCAGTAAAGGTATGGATTCAATTTGGGTTATTGTTGATAGACTGACTAAATCTGCTCACTTCTTACCTGCCAAAATAATTTATAATGCGGACAAATTGGTTGTAATCTATATTGATGAGATTGTTAGATTGCATGGAGTGCCTGTGTCCATTGTTTCTGATAGGGACTCGAAGTTTACATCGAGATTTTGGCAAGGTTTGCAAACAGCATTGGGTACTGAACTGAGATTGAGTACCATCCTCAGACAGATGGCCAATTAGAAAGAACCATCCAGACTCTAGAGAATTTACTGAGAATGTGTGTTCTTGATTTCCAAGGAAATTGGGAAAGCCATTTGCCTTTAGTTGAATTCGCCTACAACAACAGTTTTCATTCAAGCATTGGTATGGCACCTTTCGAGGCTTTATATGGCAGGAAATGTCGATCTCCTATTTGCTGGACAGAAGTTGGAGATGGACCTCTGCTTGGGCCCGAGATTGTACAAGAAACTACCGAAAAAGTGAAACTGATCCAACAGAGACTGAAAACTGCACAAAGCCGACAGAAAAGTTATGCGGATGTCCGAAGGCAAGACAGAGAATATGAAGTAGGTGATCATGTTTTTGTAAAAGTGACACCGATGAAGGGCCAGACTTGTTTTGGAGTCAAGGGTAAGCTAGTGCCGAGATATGTCGGACCGTATGAGATTATTGAAAAGATTAATCTGATGGCGTATCAAGTTGCGCTTCCTCCTAAGATGGAGCATATGCATAATGTGTTCCATATTTCAATGCTGAGGGATTACCTTCGGGATCCTTTCCATGTGATTGAGCCTACCCGTGTAGTGCTAAGTGATGACTACACTTACGAAGAATGGCCTATTCAGATTGTAAACAAATGGATCAAGAAGTTAAGGAATAAAGAGATTTCATTAGTCAAAGTTGACTGGAAAAACCATGGTAGCGTATATGCCACTTGGGAAAGGGAAGACGATATGATCAAGAGATATCCTGAATTGTTCCCACTGAATCCTGTTTTCTTCCAAAATGAAGGTAATTCGAGTTTGGAGGACCAAACTCTTTATAAGGAGGGGAGACTGTGACAACCCTCACCACTGATTAATGCTAATCTATGATTAAGCATGTTAACTGACTGATTGACTGAAATTCTGAACTGATTGATTGAGCGTATTAGTTTAAATGCATGTCTATCTGTTTGACTGCTAAATTATCTGTTCATGTATTATGTTTAAACTGCAAATTGAAGGCCTTATCGGCGGCCGAATCTGAAATTGATTAGTGTTTTGTGCTAATTAGAATTTATGTGATTTTATGGCATGTTTAATTGAAATGTGATTTGGTACGATTAAATTAAATTAAATAAAGCTAAATTAATTAAGTTAGACTTATCTACCATTTTGCCACCTAGCGGACAATTCTAGGACTTGTTTAACCACACTTCATACACTTTTGTTACAACACTTCTTTAGCCATTTTAAGAACTTGAACCGACTAAGAGAGAGAGAGAGAGAGAGAGAGAGAGAGAGAGAGAGAGAGAAGAGAGAGGAATTGAGTTCAACTTGAAGGTTTTGCTTGGAAATTTTGAGGAATTGAAGTGTAGATTGCACATTTGAGCTTCCATCCTTGAACTTGGAGACTTAAGGTAGAGAATTTACCTTCTTGTTCATATTTTGGGTTGGTTCTTGCATGGATTAGAGGATTGTTGGAGTTTAGAGCCAAGTTATGGCTTAAATTGTTGAATTGAAGCTTGAACCATGCATGCATGTACATATTTTTGCATTTTGAAGTTGATTTTCATGAAATCTTGCATGCAAGTTTACATTCTTGTTCTAGTCCATGAATTCATCATGGTTTTGAGTTCAATCTTGCTTTGGATCATGTTTTGAGGCATTAGAATTCACTAGAATTCATGCATGTCTTATGTTCTTCATGTTCATGAAAACTTCTTTGAAATTGTATTTAATTGAACTACCTTTGGGCTTTGATTTCTCAAATTGATCTTTGAAACATGTAATATTATGGGTTTTGAAGTGTTTTCCAGAAAATTAGCCCAAGAGGATCGAAATTTATGCTTTAAAGTTGAGTTTTGAGCTTGAGGTTCAAATATGGAAATTCCAGATTTTGAACTCACGCTCGAGCGGGGAACTTCATGCTCGAGCGTACAACCTGAGTTCATGTAGTCCGCTCGAGCGTAGAAAGTGACGCTCGAGCGTGAAATGCGTGTATCCAGTACTCTGCATGTGTTTACAGTCCGCTCGAGCGGGGGAATGCACGCTCGAGCGAGGACTTGTGTCTCACGCTCGAGCGGGTATCGAGCGCCCATCGAGCGTGAATTTCGTGCATCTAGTACTTTTACTATAGTTTACAGTCCGCTCGAGCGAAGTAATACACGCTCGAGCGGATCCCTTTTGTCTGCATGTCTGCTCGAGCGGAGAAATCCACGCTCGAGCGGGACCCCTGTTTCAGCAAAATTTTGAAAAGTGTTTTTAAGTGCATCTTTGCATCCTTATTTCATCATAGGCTTTCCTAGGCCTAGTTTAAGGCATCTTAATGAGGATATTGATGTAGAACCACACCGAGTCTAAGTAGGGACTAAGTCTTTGATTCCCAAGTATGTGACTTAGTGTGTATTCATCCTGTAACTGTGTAGGGTTGGCATCCGAGGACGCGCACTAGGTTATATGTAGCCCAGAACTCTGTGAGTAACTATGTTGTAAAGATATGTTCAATCGAGATTATTTTCTGAACAAATGATTGTACTGCTTTATGAAATGACACTGTTTACTGAATGAATGTTTGTCCTATTTGCGAACTGTATTCGTGGCATCCATAGCAATTTACTGTTACTGAACTGTTACTGCTACTGTTACAGAGATCTCTGTTGGTTTCCATGTTGGAACCACTACTGTTTACTGATATGATGGCCATCGACTGACTGTTCGGTCTGTTAAGACCTACTGTACTGTTTGCTATTGGATATACCACTTATGACTGCTATGATCGAATAATTGATATATTGTTTAAATGACTGTTTTAAATACTGAAAGGACATTCATTCTTAACCTCTTTATGCATATGTTATTCACTGGACTTTAGCTCACTGTTCATATATATATGTAGGTGTCCAGGCACCGGATCAGAGCTAGGAGCGTTAGGTTAAACTCCCTTTTTGTCAAGCCAACCACTGTGCCTCACTGCGAGGTTTCATGTACTGCCAAGTTAAGGCTGCTGTGGGGTGTTTTAGATTTCCCCTTTCTGTTTTTGTTTTGTATAGACTGTATAGACTTGTACTGTATTGTTATGGTAGGGATTTGGTCCCTAACTTGAATACCTGTATATGATGTATGTACATACCGTTTTGCTTTTGACTGTGAATATGTTTAAAAAGTCTTTTTGCATACTACTGTCACAGCTCATTGGACATCTTTTATTATTGTTTTGGCTTCCGCCAGCCCCTGAACTCTGTATTACTGTTTTACTGATTAAGCAGGCCTTCGATAATCTCGGATTACTGGCCGGTTACGGTGCTAAACCCATAGGGGCGGGTTTGGGTCGTGACATAGAGATCCTTAAAGTTGAAGATGAGAGAACTATCATTTTCTGCAGTAATCTCCTATGCAGATTTTTGACCACCATACGAACTTGATCTTTTTCCAAAGGTCGGCTTGTCATCATGGCTACTTTTGCCTCCACTTGGTGATGAATTCCATGAAGCTCTCGTTGGGCTCTTGTCGAGTCACCTCCAATTCCCGAGTGGTTACTTCAAACTGAGTATTATAAGAATACTGGGTGACGAAAGCCTTAGCTAATTCTGCCCAACTCTATTTTATTGAGTCCTCCATCTTGGCATACCAGATGGCAACTACTCCTAACATGGTTCGTTTGAACATGGAAAGCTTTTGAGCCCGAGATAGGCCCATCGGCTTCAGAATGTCTGAGAATAGGCGGATGTGAACCATAGGGTCACCAGCTCCATCAAATCTATCTATGTGCGACATTTTGAACCGCTCAGGCAACCTTACAATTATTTCTGTATGCCCATCCTTGATGTCTGGAATGGAGTTGATCCTTTGTGATTTTTTGAATATTTTCTCCAACTTGGCTAATTTCAGCATAGTCGGGTTAACTCCATCGATATCCGTGGGGAACAGCCCACCCATTGGTTGTGTGAGAACCCTTAAGTCTTCTTGCAAATTGGGTTCAGGAAGTTCCTCAGCTAGTGGAGGTGGTTCTAGAACTGGATGAACCATTTGCGGTGAATAAGATATAGACGCCCCAGACGGGCATTGCAATTCGGCAAAAGCCTCCTTGTTGGCGACAACCTTGTTGGTAATAGCATCTATATCTACCGGAGGTTGGTCCGTTACTGTTGGAGGTTGATCCGTTACTGTTAAAGGTTGATCCGTCACTACTAGAAGTGGGTCTAACACTACTAGAAGTGGGTCTGTCACTACTAGAGGTGGATCCATCACTACTGGAGGTGGATCTGTCACTTCTGGAAGTAGGTCCGTTACTATTGGAGGTTGGTCCATCACCACTGAAGGTGAGTCCATCACCATTGAAGGTGAATCCATCACAGATCCTAGAATTTCTAGTCGACAAGGTTCTGACAATGAGGTTTTAACCCTCCTCCTTGTAATTTGCAGCAGAGAAACTAACACTGTTCATGTTTTCTTCTATCTTATTCCTTGTTGAGTTTGGTTATTGGAGTGTCTTGGTTGTGTTTGAAACAGGTTGGGAGTTGGTCTTTTCAAAAACAGTGTTGCCTAGATTTTAGCCCGTTCGCTCGAGCAAACTTTCTTGCGCTTGAGCATGAGCAAACTTTGAGAACTTCCAGTAATTTTACAGGTCTGCAAAACTACTGGGAATATGGCATTCTTCACTCGAGCAATCCTTCTTGCGCTCGAGTGGTGTTTTAGAACTCTCAGTACTTTTGTAGGACTGCAAAAGTACTGGGAGGGTGGTATTCTTTGCTTAAGCAGTCACTTTGTTCGCTCGAGCGGTCCTTCTTGTTGTGTCGGATTGCTCGAGCGACCATGCTTGCGCTCGAGCGACCTACACATATATCAGGTTGCAAAAGTCACTTTTTGGATCACTTTTTCACTTCTCTCTCTCTCTCTCTCTAAGTCTCATATCTACACACACTCTCTCTCTCTAAAAACCATCTTTAAACCTTAAATACACATTGATCCATCAATTTCTACACCCTAGTCCCTTTGATAAAAAGAGAGAGCACGTCGAGGGCTTCGTTCTATTTAGAGAAGTTTGTGTTTTCAGCTCCGTTGAGTTCTACACATCTTTCGTTTGAGTCTTGTTCTTTGAGGTAGGGATTACTTTGACACTTTGTATGGTTTTTAACTTGGTTATTTGATTTTCTAAGCTATATGGTGATCTGGGGATTTTTAAACAAAAATCTAGGGTTTGGTTTAAAAATTCAAATGAGGGGTTTTCAAAATGGGTTTTTGTATATGATTGTGGCTTTGTAAAAATAGTTAGGTTATGATAAATGGTTGATTTTATCCTTGGGAAATGATTTTTAAAGAAAAAGGGTTTTGCCTTAAATTGTGAACATTTGATGGTTGTAAAGAGGAAATGGAATTGATGTTATTTTTATGGAATTGGAACAATGATAATGATGATGGTAGAGTTGGATATGAATTATCACTCCTATTTGAAAATATTGAAAAGTATATCTGTTTGGAGATATATGTTTTGGGTTATCGGTGGAGGATAACTATGATTGTTGTAGAAATTGTATGAGAATTAGGTGAATTGAAACTAATTTATCATCCATTGCAATGAGTATTGTAACATATTCTACACATTGAAAATGATTATCATTTTAAGAAAAAAGGTGAATACCTTGGTGAATCTACGTAGGAGTGTAGTTGTGGTATTATGTTAGCCTATGTGTCATTGGTAAAAGTCTAGAAACCCACGCAGATAGGTGTTGAGCCTTCCGGTTATTACCAATAAAAATGGTAATTGGTAGTGCTTGTAGCCTACTTGCAGACACATCCTAGAGATTCCCAGTATTTTATCCACAGTTGTTTCCTATTATAGAGAAAATGATTTCATGAATTGAGATATAACCGCATTACATGGTATTTGGAAAGAGATATAAAATGTTTTTGGCATAAGCATTGCAATTGTATTCGCCTTATGACTCTGTTAAGATTCATACTCTGTGTTAGAGTATCTTTACTGGGCTTTGGCTCACCAAATGTAGAAAATTATTTTCAGGTGCTGATGATATGCCTCCGCCAAGGCAATAGCTTAAGAGGACTTGGAGCCAAGAGCTTCTATTATTGTTATTGTTATATTTATTTTGTACAAGCTTAGGGCTTTATTTGTATTGAGTTTAAACTCACTTTTGTTGTAACCAAGCACCGTCTTCGAAAGTTGCAGCCAATAGGGCATTATTATACTTGTTTAACTTTTATTTCATATCTTTTGCTATGACACATGCTATAGATTCAAGGTTAGAACTTATTAATGTATTACTACATGTGTTACATTTTTGTAAAGAGATAAAACCTTATAAATGGGAGAACATTATATTCAGATATTTGTTATTATTTAGTATCTGTCGTGGGATGATCTTATTGTACTTATTTCGGGGCGTTACAGTCAAAGAGGGGCAACTATAGACACCCAATTTTGACTGGCCCTAAGACTTGGGCGCTTTCTTTTAATTACTCGATGATGACAATCAGAATATGTTTCTCACAAAATCTTCAGAAAGAGATATGTAGTTTGAGCTTTAATCCCAATCTTCATACATTTTTCGCCAAATTATTTTTTATTCAAAATTCACCAATCTCCACTACCAAAAGAATCTTGGCTCTTCAATGTCCACTACCAAATTTCCTACACATCAACCCACACTAACCATCCACTTTCATAATCACACCCCACTATCCCCACTCATCATCAATTTTCCTAATCATACCCCACTATCTCCACTCACCATCCACTTTCCTAATTACACACCACCATCATCACTCACTATCCACCTCCATTATACATTGTCTCCTATTAGCTCCATTAGTGCTCTATTAGCTCCATTATCTTCCCTAAATTCTCTACTTTGTCCTCCACTTTGTCTTCCACCATTGCTCCACTAGCATTGCCTATATAAGGAGAGCTCAGGTCTTGAATTTGGGGAGATGAATTTGAGAGGAGAAGTGTAAAGAGAATGCTAAATTTGAGTTAGAGTTTGAGAAAGAAAAGAGAGCTTTGAAAATAAGAGAGTTGTCTTGCCAAACTAGTGAAGTTGTCTAGCCTTCATATATCTCATCTTCTAGTACAAAAACCACTCAAAAGACTCATTGAAACCAAGTCCTAAAGCCTTGAATAATCCTTGCCGAAGATCAAAGAGTGATCAGCATACTTGTCCAAAACCATCATTCTAGCTTAAATTCCAAGCTTTTGAATTGAGGATTATGAACACAATTCACAACCTTGAGGGTGATCAAAATGAGGTTTAAAAATCAAGAAGTTCATTTTTTCTTTGGAATGTGAATTTTCAATCTCTTTCATTTTCTTGCATTTTTTATCTTATATTTGTTTTCTTACTTTAATTTCATATTAATTTTGTTGTAAACTAACCAGAAGTGGTTAGTTCGAGTCACCTACATATTTCTTGTTTGTTTCTTTTCTCAGTATTGCAACAAGACAGGTTTTGCTAGGCCTATTTGGCTGGCCGGTTAGCTTCTTTTGGATGAAACGGAGTAATCTTCTGGTGTTGAGCATACTAATTTTCGATGATCTCCAAGGCGCATGAAGCTTCTATTTTGTTTTCATTTGAGTGTTTTGTGAGGTTTTTATTTTGTTGTAATATTTTCTTCCTCTTCATCTCATTCGATTTGTAATTATTTATTAAAAGTGTTGTAATAATTTCCCGCTCCGTTTCCCTCTATCCCATTCTTTTACTTGCTTTCCTTTGTGAATATACATCATATTTTGTTTTTCATGATATCCATACTTTGCATCCATATTTCATGCATCTTGATTCAGCTAAGTTTGCATTTATGGATTTAATCAATTCTTATATGATTGTGTGCGCTACCTCATGGTCTTGAGATGATTCACATGACATATCTTAGAAGCCGAACGTTGAGTTATATTTCATGAGTGAATTGCATTAGGATTTTGTATATAAAATTATGTATATTTTGCTAACTTTGTTTTGTAACTGTTTGTGGGATGCCAATAAACATTTAAATTTTTATGCTTTAGCATCTTACTTATGTGTATTTTTCTTACTATGTTCAAGTATCCTATCATGAGACTATGTGCTTACTTAATATAACTGTATGAATGCTGGTGGATGGAGGTTATGTCGCTTAATTTGGAATGATGTTGATTTTCATATTTGTAAACTCAATTTCTTTGAGTTGTACATTTTCAAAACTCTTTCAAACTGCATGAAATCAAATTGTTTCAAAATGAATGACATAGTCTATATTTATATGCTTCATATAGTAAATTTTAGGATTTATTAATAATCGGAATATGAACATATAAAATCAATAAAACTCATATCATGGTTTAGTAGAGGCCAATATTTGATCGGGTTAGCAGGAGTGCTCAATTAATGACCTTTCCCTCTCATACCTAAGGTTCCGAATCAAGCATCTTTGGTTATGACGAATAGTGGCCTTGGCACGAGTCACAGGTTTCCTAATTTTTTCAAAATATTAAGTGACAACTCTAAGATCTGGTGATGTAGTTCATTTTTGGCAAAGATTTTGTAATAAAACGGATTTTCTATAAAAGTTGTCAAATCTGGACTCTCATCTATGTTTCACATTGCGCTCGTGAAACTAAATCAAAGAAGTCGAGGGTCCGAACTATTCAACGTGCACAGGTACCTCCCGGGCGTGTTACACATACGCACATAGATCTCAGATCTAAGATTTAGCATGAACTTCGTTGCTGGATTTCTTGAGAGAGAGAGAGTGAGAGTGAGAGTGAGAGTGAGAGTGAGAGATAGAGATAGAGATAGGATTACGAGATGTGAATCAATTCCATCACACACTAACATCGCAACTCTAAAGCAGGCATTACCAACAACAACGTCGGTGTTCTAGCTTCTAAACATGATCACCACCGAACACTTGATGAAGATATGACACTCGTTGGAGGCAAAGGTTCCGATCTTGAATCGAACTAGATCGTCGATTTTGAATCGAACTAGATCGTCGATTTTGAACAAGATATTGAGAGCAACGCTGTTAAGTGGTGGTTTTGGTGGCGAAGTGAACAACGAAGACGTGGTGTCAACGGCAACGTTGGAGAATGAGATGGTGAAAGAAAATGTTAGGGTTTGAAAAGGGAGGGGAAGAGAGAGAGAGAGAGAGAGAGAGAGAGAGAGAGAGAGAGAGGTTAGGGTTTGGAGAGGGAGATGGAGAGAGAGTGAGAGAAGAAAGTATGGTCTTGCTGTGTTTACAGCCATGTATATGATATATATATGAGTGTGTGTGCGCGCGTGTGTGTAGGGGTATTTTGGTCGTTTTGTCTCAGCTTGTCCTTATGGATAGAATAAATTTTCGCCTGGACCTTTGGATAAGAAAAATCCAAAATTAGATTTTTCGCCCTAGCGCTCGTTTAAGAAGTGACTTTTTAGCTAAAATATGAAGCGACAGAAACTAAAGTATTTTTTGAGAATGCCTTTTTAGTTTTTTAAGAAAAAATTATGTAAAAAGTAAAGAGAAACACAACACTTTTTAGGAAGTGACTTTTTGGTTAAAATATGAGATGAATATTTAATTTTTAACTTCTTTATTAATGACTTTTTTAATGATTTTTTTAAATATTTTTTTTTAAACCTTTTAATTAAAAATCAAATTGCTAAACGCACCTACCGTGAAAAAAATTTGGCTTGTACAGAGAAGATACCCAAGAAAATTAAATTTATAACAAGAACATTATTATTTTTTTATTCATAGGGATTTTTTTGGGTCATTGGGTAAGCCCATGCATAGCATGTTTTTTCTCTAACAAAAAGAAGAAGATAAATTACAAAATACACTCTATGAAATTTATTCAAAATATAGATTTTTTTTTTTTTGTATTTTTAGAAATTACAAATACTTCTTATCTGATTTTTTGTATTAACAAAAACAAAAAATAAAATAAAATAAAATATTTAACTACTCTCCTATACAACAACAAAATTATTAGAACTGTTAATTGAGATATATTTCTTATGTCATTAAAATTTGTTAATTAATTTAATGATTTATTAATAAAATAGATTATTTGTTATGTAATTAGAAATTAGAAGAACGGGCGGGATGTAATTTCAGGAATTAAAAAAATAATTAATATTTTAAGCAAATCTTATAAATGTATTTGTAATTTATCTAAAAACGTGATAGAGTTAAATTGTTTAACTTCTCAGGCCTGCATTTGTAATATCATTTCTTATTTTATTTTTACACTCTTATATGCAAGACAATAAATTTCACATTAATAAACACTAATGAGATCCACTAGGGCCGGCTCTGATATTTTTGAGACTCAAAGTGGACTACCGATATGTGTTTTTTTATATATTTAAAATACATAAAAAAAAATTGTGATCAAGAGATAATGTATCCATTTTTTTAGGGTTTTTTTTTAGGGTCTCTAATATTAAGATTTTATAGCATAAAGGACATTTAATATTTTCATAAGGGCAAATTACACAAATAGTCCCTATAATTTGGGGCTTGTGTCACTTTAGTCCTTGACTTTTCAATTGTGACACATTTGACCCTGAATTTTGAATCTTGTTCCAAATAAGGACAATTGAATATATAATTAGATTTTTCAAGGGTAAAATTGTCAATTTGATAAAATATAAACTAATTTGACAAAAATGAATGTCAAACAAATATTTTTGAATTTTTAAAAATTATTTCTACCTACTAAAAATAAAATTATGTAAAATTGATAAATCTTTTAGACATTTATTTATTTTTTTTTACCAAATTAATTTTTATTATGTGTTTGGATGATGATCATGTAAAATTAATTTTAAAAAATTAATCATGTAATTTTTATTAATTTTACATAATTTTATCATTGGTGGATAAAAATAATTTTAAAAAAATTAAAAATATTTTTTTGACATTTATTTTTGTCAAATGAATTTACATTTTATCAAATTGACGATTTTACCCTTGAAAAATCTAATAATATTTTCAATTGTCCTTATTTGGAATAAGATTCAAAATTCAGGGTCAAATGTGTCACAAGTGAAAAGTCAGGGACCAAAGTGACACAAGTCCCAAACTATAAGGACTATTAGTGTAATTAACCCTTTTCATAATGTCTAAGGTTCCTCAATATTGATCCAGAAAAATTTCAATCCAAAGAAATTCTTCCCAGAGAAATTCTCTTCAGAGAAATTTTGGACTTCCCAAAGAATTTCTCTGGGTTTAACCTAGAGAAAATTCAAATTTCTCTGAGTTCATTTTGACCGATTTTCTTTGGGTTCAAATTCAAATTCAAATTTCTCTGGGTTCATTTTAACCACTTTTCTCTGGACTGTAAAGACGCAATATTATTTTATGAAATCATTTTGACCAATTTTCTCTGGGTTCAAATTTAAATTCAAATTTCTCTGTATTCAGATTCAAATTCAAATATTGTGGATCTATTTCATTATCAAAAATAGGAGTGAGACCTTAGACCCAATTTCTCTGGGTTCAAATTCAAATTCTTTCTTCGAAGAAATTCTTTGATAGCCTTCATCATTATCATCATCTTCTTTCTACATCAAATAAGCAGCTGTAGCAGCACCATGAAAGCCATATAAGTAAGAGCACTTTGATAACATCAACACAAATGCACAACAAGACAAATGATTAACTGGAAATAGCATGAGGCAATAACAAAGCTTCCAGAGAAATTTGAACAACCCAGAGACTTACCAGAGAAATTTGAACAATTAGAGAAATTTTGAATGACTTAGAGACCTACCAGAGAAATTTGAACAACTAGATAAATTTGAAAAAAACTCCCAAATTTCTAATCTGACTTCATATTTTTTTATGCTAACAAGAACGCATTACCTGCCCTGCAAACCCAGAGGGAGGTGGGAAACCCAGATGCATTACCTACCAAAGAAAGAAATCTGACTAGTCGTCTCTTGAGCCCAAGCACCACTGACATTTGGCGAGCCATTATGTAACACCAAATCAAAGGCTCGACAACCATTCTCGGCCATGAGCCGGTTGATGGTGGCTCGCACTGTGGCTTAGTGATGTCCTCTTTGACGCTGATAGAGCCACGAATGGGGCGAATGGGGATGAGGTCGACGCCGATGACGAGGCTACCGACGAGGATGCACTCGATGGAGACTTGCATCCAGCCACCGAGGGCGGCGTAGAAATCGAAGACGGCGCAGAAGGAATGGAGAAAGTTGAACTTGGACTCGAGCTAGATGAGCTTCCATGCGGCGCAAGACCTGTAGCCATGTTCTTTTGCTAGGTGGTAGTACTTGTCCAAACGATGCTTGCCCTTGACTTTGCCTATCTCTTCTCTCTAGGGTTTCAGAGAGAGAAATAGAAAGATTGGAAGTGCCGCTCTGCAGTAGATGATGAGAGAATAGAGAGTCAAAATTTCTCTGATTTAATATATGGTGTTGGTTTAGGGACCTTAAACTTCAAAAAATAATATTTGTGAATCTCTTCCATTACTAAAAATGGGAGAGGGGGCCTTAGACTAATTTTTTCTTTTTTTTTACAGAACCTATGAAAATGCTATTTCTATATATATATATATATACATAACTATTAAAATTTACTTAAATATATAATGAAGTTAGTAATAAAAAAAATGATCAAAATAATTCAAACTCAACTACTAAATAAAGTGAACAAACTATTATAAAATATCACTTAAACTGATCCCTTCTTAAAAAATTTGCTAATCAAATTTGTATAATCTAACTTATCAATTAAATCCATTTCAATGGATGTTTTTCTATTCAATATTCTTCCTTTTCTTTTTCTTTTATTTTTTTATTTATTTATATTTATTTATTTATTATTATTATTTTTTTTGTGACATAATTGACCTAAGGTAAGATTTAAATTTAAAAGGTTTCTTTCCCTATAAAATATTATAACTAGTATAATTAATTATATTTTATATATAGTCCATGTATTTGAGAAATAAACATTCATTAATTTCAGACAATTCAATGTATCAATCGATTTATAGATTTTTTTTTCCAGTAAAGACAATCATTCATTAGGTTTTAAATAATTCACCACATCAATCATCTTAGTTTTGAATCTTTACCAAACTTTTTTGTAACCTTTCAAATCAAATGATTTTTTTTTAGGGCTTGTTTAATAGCTAAAAAAATAATTTAGAACCCTTTTTTGAAATCAATTTCAGGCCAAATCATCCATTAGGTTTAAATAATTCACCATATCAATCATCTTAGTTTTTGAATCTTCACCAAACTATGTTGTAACCTTTCAAATCAAATGATTTTTTTTAGGGCTTGTATGCTAAAAAAAAATTTAGAACCCCTTTTTAGAATCAATTTTAGGGCCTCAAACCGGCCCTCAGACCCAGGCTTTTGTACCTCCAAAAATGAAAAATACATAAGAATTAAATTATATATGGAATTGATCTAACGAGAGAAGCTATCACTTAATGATATGTGTAGTAAATGATAATGACATTCTTTTTGCCATGTTTGTAGTTGGCAGACTGATGATTCGTTTGGATAGTGGATTGATTTTTTTATTTTTTAACTTTTTAACTATTTTAACTT
Organism: Camellia granthamiana; assembly: GCA_036172215.1. Classification (NCBI taxonomy): domain Eukaryota; kingdom Viridiplantae; phylum Streptophyta; class Magnoliopsida; order Ericales; family Theaceae; genus Camellia; species Camellia granthamiana. The sequence continues at coordinate 78,969,251 of CM069910.1, forward strand.
GGGATTAAAAAATCTTGTGTGGAAAGGATTTTTTGACTTTTTTTTAGTTTTTATGAGAAAAATAATATAATAATTATGAATTGGATGTGATGTTTTATCTTATTAGATTAAAAAATTTATTTTATTTTTATATGACTAAAATAACCTCAAATCCACCCAACCCATTCTTCCTAGCCTTAAAAATTGAAATGAGTATTTAGTTATGCATTTAAAAAGGTTGGGGTCATCACTAATAAGAATTTTAATTTTTTTTTCTTTTACGAACTGTAAATAACAGCCAAACTAGACTAATAATTTAACCACCACTAAGGTAATCAAAATTTTATATTGAGTTATTGAGTATTAATTGTGTACATATACATCATGACAGGATGAACTTGAAGTACTTCCTAAAGTTGGAGTCCAAGTATTGGAAGAGGGAATGCCGCCTCTTCCCTAGGCCCGGAGGGTCATTTTCTTCCCTAGCCCTATACTGTGCCATTGTTGATAATGGGAACAACTTTGGGATGATCAATAATGCACACAACTACCATTGCGTGATAATAGACCAGTCACTAGTCCGTATTGATGTACTCAACAAGATTCTCTATTTTTAAAAAAAAAAAAATTTATTTATTCTTCTATTTTAATAATTTATGAAATTTTTTTAACATAATAAGAGAGATAAAAAAAATAATTATAAAAATATGTAGAGTGTAAATAATTTTACAATGAAATATAAGTAAAAGATTGTAGGGGTGTCGGGTACAAGAATGACTTGCACTTCTATATATTTGAGTAATTTTTTTTTTTCTTCTACTGAAATATAATTCTCCCATAATTTATTCAATTTATTATTCATATGAGAATAATCTCCGGAGATGAACTAATTATTGCAAATGGATTTGTAATCTAACGAAAAATTCTAAGCAATTAATGAAGTGTGCTTGATCATCCATTAATGTCACCTGAGATTAAGGGCTAGTTTGGCATGTACTAAATAAGTCAAAAAGTCAAAAAATTACTATCTTATTTAAGTCACATCATCTTATTTAAATCACATCACCTCTCTAACACATCACATCAAACCCAACCCAAACCCACCAATAAGTCAAAAAATACACTTTTTTAAGATATCCCAAACCAACCCTAAGTCATGAGAGGGCAAGGGTGATTATTTGGCACTCACCGATTAAAGAATAAATATAACACGGTAATATTCTGAATTTATTATTTAATTTTTCGAGAGCAATAGGCAATTTTAGGAAGCATGGGAAATGGGATCACTGTGTTAAAGGCATAACAACGACGGTTGTGTTTCAATTTGAGGTGTATTATAGATTTATTTTTATGATTCGAACCGTTTATTTGGTAAGGTTTGTTGAGTACTTTATACCTACCAAAATTATATTAATCGGATATCAATAACTGTATGATTGAATTGCATATTTTTTATGCTATTTTTTAAAAGAAAAACTTATTATTTATTTTTTTGGTTATCGATCATATAGTTATTAATATCCAATTAATATAATTTTTGGTGAGCATGAAATACTCAACAAATCTTACAAAATGAACGGTTCAAATTATAAAACTAAATTTATTATACATTTCAAATTAAAATACAATTATCATTACTATATTTTTAGTACAACAGTGATCCCATATCCGAAAGCATAAGCATGCTATATGTGCAGATATTGTTGAAATGGGCTACTCTCCTCCCAACACAATTATTTTGTGCTTACAGCAAAAATGAGTGAGGCCACTAAAAAATAGAGCACTAATAGTTCTAAAGTAGTGTGGATCCCATATGATGGGATGTTTTGCTCTTTTTTTTTTTTTTTTTTTTTTTTTGTTTGAATTCTTATCTTATTAGTGGTCTATTAATATTCCTAAATTAGTGAGATAAATCATTGTTGGTGCTTACGGCCTTGATAATTATTTGGGTCAGTGACAAAGATTGTTTCTCTGCCGTATGTCCTATTCTTTATGAAAAATTATTTCGTGGCCGATAGGGGGCAATCCCTCCGAATTTTGACAATTTATTATTACTCTTTCTGCCTCAAATATCAGTCTATTTTTTAAAATTAAGGAATAAAAATATAAATTTATTATTTTGTACTTATTTTAAATTTATTATTAACACAAAAAGTATAATTATGACGATTAATATTCTCAAAAAAATATATTATTAAAAGATAATTTTGTAAAATTAATATTTTTAAAATATAATAATTATACTATCAAAAAAAATTAAATTTCCCAAAAGCGACCATTATTTTTAGACGGAGGGAGTAATTATATATTTATTAATATTTATAAACATATTTAATGGGATAACTTCTTAATTTTATAAAAATTACTTAATAATTTTTTTACAATATTTAATTAAATGGAGTAAGTTACACTTTACATCCTTACATTTTGTACTAAAAATCACTTTGGTCCGTATACATAAAATCGTGACAATCAACTCTCTATATTTTTAGTTAAATTCCACTTTAGTTCCTATACATAAAATCATGATAGTCAACCTCTTGCACTTTAGTCAAGTGTCAACTTGCCCCTTCAATTACTCCATTGTTTAAGTTTTTTACAGAATTTAGTCATGTGATAAATATGTAACTACAAAATGAGGGTAAAAGAGAAAAATCATTCTTATTTCCCACCAATATACACTTTGTCCTACGTGATAAGCATGTGAGAGTTATATAATATTTATGTGTGTGTGTATGTGTGTTCATATGCTGAAAATTAAGACAAAGAGGTAAGAAAATAAAACTTTTCAAATTTAAAAAAAAAAAAAAAAGGTAGCAGAGAAATCGAAAACTCTGTTACTATGGAAAACAAAGTTTCATTATTCAATTTTTTGCAAAACCCTAGTTCGTCTCTTTAATCATTCACAATTTGCGTTTTGTGTTAGTTGAATACAATCAAAATTTGATGTAAATTTTTGGACAAAATGTGCATAAACGAGAAATTGTGTCATTTTCTTATTTTGCTCTCATTTTGTAATCACATGCTTGTCACATTACTGACTTCTGTTAAAAACTTATATGATAGAGTAACAAAAGGGAGACATTGACACTTAACTTTAAGCACGATTTCATAAGTGCAAAGAGTTAACTGTCACAATTTTATGTGTAATGACCCAAGTGGGATTTGACCAAAAGTATATGGACTTGACTGTCACGATTTCATGTATAAAGACCAAACTGAAATTTGGTACAAAGTACAATTTATCCAATTAAATGATATCTAATTATTGCACACTTTAAATAATAGCATCAATTTTATCGAGTCAATTTTAGTAATACAAAAGGAAAATGTCACTTATGTTTTAATTTTAAAAATTAAACCGTATGTATGTATATATATATATATATTTTTACGAGTAATGCTAGAATATCCAAAACTTAAATTTATCTACAATGACATGGCAGTGATTAAGTCTAGTTGATTAATTTTTAAACTAATCAATTGACATGTAACATTCAACATCATTGAGTAAAAATTTAACGGTCATTTTTTAGGGGTCTTAAGTGTTTTTCACTTTTTATTTACTAGATTATATCAATCAATAAAATAGCTTATAATAGTGGTTTCGATTGTATATTGAGATCTAATCAATACTTCAAAATCATATGTTGGCCTTTCCCAAACAAAAATCCTAGCTCCGCCCCTGCTAGGAGTATCACGTGATCGTATCCCTAACCAATTACAAACTATTATGTCTTTTGTTATTTCCCGATTACTCAACACAAAATTTGGAGACCTTATTCTCTCCGTCAATCACAATACACTTGGGATACCATGTGGCCATCTACCAGAACTACAAATTAACTTCTCATTCTTCGTTGTTTTATAGTGTCTCTCAATGTCACACGATTAAGTTTGAACAATCTAAGACAGGTCAATTATGTCAATATTAGTATAGTGTACCTAGTGGAATCAGAAAGTCTAGGGACTTAGATTTTGGGTTCCAGATTTTGGCCAGGAATAGGTTGCGTTCTAGAAATTAAAATTGTGTATTATAAAATTTATATATAAAATAAATCTAAATCACATATTAATATCTCGGTAAATTCTGGGTTTTTGGTATTTCTCCTACTGGAATACTGTCAATGCCTTACTTGAATGGTGTACTCTGTTGGAAGAAACCTTTTAACGGAACAAATGCAAAGCGTTACTTTACCAACCACGAGTCATAATTAAAAGAAGGAAAAATTGCATGGGTAATTTTTATAATTTGTCTTTTGTATTATTTTATTTTTTATACTTTTTTATTGGATTAAATTTGATTATTAATTTTAGATTTTATATTAATTTTATTCAATTGATAACAATATTAGAATTTTGGACAAAAGATGATCACTTGGTTGAACTTAACTCACTAAATTGATCAAACTAATAATTTTACCCTTAAAGCATGACATATGTCGTTCATATGCATATTTTTCATAAAAAATACTAATAATTGTAACTAATTGGACTAAATTGAAACAACATGATCAAAAATTTAGAATCAAAGTTGAGCTAATTGACCTTACATGAATCAAAATGACATAAAAACTACTTGTAATTTGTCCATAAATGAACTAGTAAATATTTGTTTCCTTTCTCTCCCTTTGCTTTGTTGGATGGAGAGAGAAAGAGAGATTGGGTTGGAGGTAGGGATTGGTTGATTTAGAAAGATGGACTATTTTGAGTTCAAAATTGAATGGAAAATATGTGTAGTTGAGAGTATATCTCAGCCAATAAAATGGAAAATATTTTATTTTGGGCAAATAAACATTTTATTATCAAAAGAAATAAGTAAAAAAATAAATTGTTGTTGATGGAGCGTGATCAAACCACGATTCTGATTAGTGGTCGCGGTATCGGTGATATGACTAAATATGAGTCTGCATCGGACAATATCTGTTAGTATACCAGTAAATAGCGGGTATTAGAGGTTTCAAATATTGATACATATCGATTGATATTTAAAACCTTGGATCAAACAAACTAGGGAGGTGCACTCAAGTGGATGATCATGGCCGCTAGAGTAGAGTATGCGAAAAGGCATTTTCTAGTTTTGGTGTTTGGGTGCTTTGGGGGGGGGGGGGGGGGTTTAGGCCACTCGAGCGGAATTAGGTGGGAGATTTGTATTGCTACTCAACTTGGGTGCTTAAGAGAAGATAATCGTGCTTGAGCAGATGATGTAGCATAGAACGTGCACAGTAGCAAAATCATGCATCTACAAACCTGTTAAATCTGAAGATTACCAAAAATATAGGAAAAAAAGAGAATTCTCTCTCAAAGCATATATAAAATATCAAAACTGTTTTTCCCTAAGGCTTACAAGCTTACTATGGGGACATAATTTTTGAATGACAACACGTGGCCGATGTGTCACCGAAGTGCCATATGTCCTGGTCTTGACGCCGAGATGATCTCGGTTAAGCCGAGGTTATCTGCGAAGATACCAGAATCCGAGATAAGCGGATAAGGGACAAGAGTTTTAGAATGAGAGAAGACTTCAGTTTGGGTAAAGACAAGACTCTTAGAGAGCTTATCCTAATCCTACTAGGAGTCCAAGATTAGCAGTACTCCTAAGTCCATTAGAGCTAGGCTTCTATCGGGACTAGAATTGTGTTGGCTATAAAAGGGAGGCACCCCCATGGGTCTAAGGTATGTCTTTTATGCTTTGTCTAGTGAGTTAAGCACTATTGGTTATCTTTGAGAGATATTTTACTGACTTGATCGTCGGAGTGCCCCCGGGTGGACGAACTACCGCAGGATTCTTATCTTTCTGTGACAGGTTGTTCGGGCTTAATCTATTCTACCGCTGTTCTACAGCTGAGTACTAGTTTGGCAGTGTGGTCGGAAATTGACACACACAATTTGGTGTCGTCTGTGGGAAAGAAAGGAGAATAGATAGCCAACGACGGACAGAAAGAGAAGGTTAGGGACGACACCCCCACTGAGAATGGGAAACATATTGACTCTGACGTCGAAGAAATCAACTGCAACGAAGAGACTCGTGATAAGAATCATGAAGGAAAGGACGTCGGCCAGGAGAGCGACGTACCAAAGAAAACGGACCGGAGCAGGTATTACAACGAGGACGACCTCCAGGTGTGGAAAGAAAGATGCCTACGGAGGGACGATGAGGTAAAGGCCATGGTGAACAAACTGGCGGACCTACAAACAGTGGTCAATTTCATGATGCAGAATAACGTCATGCAGCCACTGTTCCCACTACAAGATACGCCGATTCCAGCGGCAAAGGAGGATGCCCGACAAGAAGGGCAGAAAACAATCCCTACAGTCCCCCAGCACACCAGAACCGAAAAACACTGTCACCGGCCTTCAAGGGAGGTCGGGTGAGGCGAGTCAAGAAGGGAAGAATCGAGAAGGACGCATCGCACCAAGGAAGCCGACCCCAAAGAACATCGGCATGTTCAAGGGCAGGAGTTGTGCTTCGACGCAACCAATGGAGGGAAGTCCAAAAGGACCCATAATGAAACTGGGAGTAGTGCACCGAAAAGGCTGAAGTCAGGAGATAGCCGAGCTCCTGGACAGACCAAAGAAGATCTGGAGGATCACCTACAGAGGAAGTAACAAGATGCCGAGGTAACCCCCCTGGTCAAGCCGAGAATGCCGTTCTCGGTAGAATTGGACAAATTCGAAGCCCCGAAGAGGTTTAGCATGCCGAGATTCCAGATCTACGACGGTAAGTCGGACCCCAACCTTCACGTCGGCTTGTACCTGAACTCGATGGCGTTGTACACCGGGAACGAGCCATTGCTCTGCAAGGTGTTCCCCTCATCCTTCGGAGAAATTACATCGGACTGGTTTCACAAGTTGCCGAAAGGAATTGTGAAAACCTGGGAAGGCCTGGCCGAGATTTTTGTGGCCAGGTTTGTGACAAACAAGCTACAGCCATTGAGGGTGGACGCCCTAATGGCCCTGAAGATCGGCGAGGATGAAAGCCTTAGAGCCTATGCCAAAAGGTATTATGAGGTATTCAACCGAATACCAGGATGCAACCAAGAGGTGGCGGTCGTGTCGTTTAAAAACGGCTTAAAGGATGACTGCCTGCTTCGAAAATCACTGGCAAAGACATTGCTGAAAAGTATGGAGGAGCTGATGGCCAGGATAGAAAAGTATGCCAGAGCTGAGGAAGACACGCCGGGGACAAAGGCGTCCAAACAAGAGAAGAGAAATGGTTTGCCGAAGCAAAGCCGAGATAACACTGGATACGAGAAGACAAAAGCTTAGCCCAAGTGAGCAGATCCCGGATTCCAGATCTCAAATCCTAGATCCCAGAAGACAAGATCTCGACCTAGATGATTAAGTCCGAGAAGAGAAGAGCTTGGCCTAAGTTAAAGAATTTTTATATAAGGTCCACAAAGGAGTATGTGGAAGCCATGCAGGGGGCAAATCCCTTGCCCATAGAGCAATATCGTAGGGATTGTTTTGGCCTTACATGCAAAAGGAAGCTGAAGCCTATGTAAAAAAGCATGAAAAAGCTTTGAAATCCACCTACAACGTGCGACAGAACAGCAATTCGGCTGGGGGCATACCGGCAACAACTTGATAGGGCTTACAACAAGAAGGTCATCCCAAGAGAGTTCAAAGTTAGGGACCTCAGCCTGAGAAAGGTTGCTGGCAATGGGGCATAACGGCTGAAGTGCTAGTTTGATTTTTGAAATCTGTGCGATAGGACCGACCAGTCCTATGACGATGTTTCTGATTGAAACATGACGAATGACTTAGACTTATTATATGGTAGAGTAGAAACTTTACTTGCATATAATAAAGTTGAACTAAGCTGGGTTAACCTGGACTTGTCATATTTGCAAAATCAGACACAGATTGGAGCTAAGTGCCTTAGTAAAGAGACCAAGGTTAATAACATCGGCCAGTCTTTGTTCAAATCTTACATCGGCGACAAGGTCAAAGCCACGTGCCTAATGAGAACCCAAGTGGAACTTAAGTTCACATTAGGGGGCAAAGGGCTGAAGAATGATGCTTGGGAGTTGGAATTTCACAAGCTAAGATTGGTTTAGACACTTGTTGAAATTTAAGTTTACAAGTTGAAGTTAAATCGAGGATTTGTTTAACACTTGTTGAAATTGAAATTTACAAGTTGAAGTTAAACCGAGGTCATGTTTAACACTTGTTGAAATTGAAATTTACAAGTTGAAATTAAATTGATGATATGTTTAACACTTGTTGAAATTGAAATTTACAAGTTGAAGTTAAACCGAGGTCATGTTTAACACTTGTTGAAATTGAAATTTACAAGTTGAAGTTAAACTGATGATATGTTTAACACTTGTTGAAATTGAAATTTACAAGTTGAAGTTAAACCGAGGACGCGTTTAACACTTGTTGAAATTAAAACTTACAAGTTGAAATTAAACCGATGATATGTTTAACACTTGTTGAAATTGAAATTTACAAGTTGAAGTTAAACCAAGGTCATGTTTAACACTTGTTGAAATTAAAATTTACAAGTTGAAGTTAAACCGAGGACGTGTTTAACACTTGTTGAAATTTAAGTTTACAAGTTGAAGTTAAATCGATATCACGTTTAACACTTGTTGAAATTTAAATTTACAAGTTGAAGTTAAACCGAGGACGTGTTTAACATTTGTTGAAATTTAAGTTTACAAGTTGAAGTTAAACCGATGTCACGTTTAACACTTGTTGAAATTTAAGTTTACAAGTTGAAGTTAAACCGAGGTCACGTTTAACGCTTGTTGAAATTTAAGTTTACAAGTTGAAGTTAACCGAGGTTATGTTAAAAGAAGATTGGTTTAAACACTTGTTGAAATTTTGAGAAAAATTTACAAGTTAAGCCAAGGTTATGTTGAAAGAAATATTTGCATACTTGTCGAGATTACCATGTTGCCAAGACTTGGAAGAAATTTAAAGACAGAAGTCTTGCTAAAGAGTGAAGTATCGAGTTGTAAATAACACTTGTGAAAATATTGTAAAAAATATTTTCAAGTGTTAAGCCGAGACTGAGATAAACCGATTAGTGGGTACAACCAAGGTGTTACACCCCGAGGAGATTGCACAGTTAAGATTACAAAAAGGCCGGTGTGAAGAACGCTGGTGTCAGACGGTGGTAGTAAGCAAAGAAGTGCAACAAAAGCTTCACTGAAGGGAGAGAGTGAAACTGGTTGCAGAAAGCTTCACAAAAGCAGCAATGGAGGATTTGAGAGAGAAAGTTTGAACAAGAACGAAGATGCAGAAGTGAAAAGACGGAGAGAGAGTTGATTTTGATCAAAAGCATGAAATGGCGGCAAAATGGCAATTATGGTGCCTTGGACGACATTCTTGTCAGACAGCGCACGTAAAAGTGATGCGACTTGATAGCGCGTATCAGGTACGGTCCAGTAGGGGAAAGACGCGTGGTAAAAATGGTTGAAATACTGTGTGTGCCAGCTCATACGTGTGTTGGAACTCTTGGAGTTCTTGATTCAATGAAGCAAATACCTCGGCTAGAAGGATGGTTTCGGCTGAGAAACTTGAACGAACTTGGTCGTTGGTTCTAAGGCATTGATGAAAGCAGACTATAGGTCTTGGTCATATTGGGCCGACGAGTTCTGACTTTGGCAATAGATGATGAAGCGAGCTTAGCCGACGTGCTAAATGGAAGAAATGATATAGGTTCCATCACCTCAGGATACCAAGGTAATAGAACCTAAGGGGCAGTTGTGGGGACATAATTTTTGAATGACAACACGTGGCCGATGTGTCACCGAAGTGCCACATGCCCTGGTCTTGACGCCGAGATGATCTCGGCTAGGCCGAGGTTATCTGGGAAGATACCGGAATCCGAGATAAGCGGATAAGGGACAAGAGTCTTAGAATGAGAGAAGACTTCAGTTTAGGTAAAGACAAGACTCTTAGAGAGCTTATCCTAATCCTACTAGGAGTCCAAGATTAACAGTAATCCTAAGTCCATTAGAGTTAGGCTTTTATCGGGACTAGGATTGTGTTGGCTATAAAAGGGAGGCACCCCCATGGGTCTAAGGTATGTCTTTTATGCTTTGTCTAGTGAGTTAAGCACTATTGGTTATCTTTGAGAGATATTTTACTGACTTGATCATCGGAGTGCCCCCGGGTGGACGAACCACCGCAGGATTCTTATCTTTCTGTGACAGGTTGTTCGGGCTTAATCTATTCTGCCGGTGTTCTACAACTGAGTGCTAGTTTGGCAGTGTGGTCAGAAATTGACACACACACTTACTATAGCGGAACTAACCCTAATTTAACTTAGGAAATAAACCAGAAAAGGTAAAGCTTGATAATTAAGCCTAAATAAAAGAAAATATGAAAATTATAAAAAATAAAAAGATTTATGTTAACCTCAAATCTAGAAATTAGAATAAAAATTACATATTCTGGAAAAAAAAAAAAAAACAAGCCTCAAATGGATTTGTATACACTAAGTAATTAACGAATCAATTATTTCCTAAAATGGCAAAATCGCAAAATTGAAGGCTTAAACATTGGAATTCAGCCGAAATCCATTGTACACCATGACAAAGCGATAAGTATTGATTGTGACGCCAGTTTTCATGTCCCGATTGAATTTGAAGCTAGTCCAAGCACATGCCCATTCGCTTCTACTAGTACTTTTTTCATTTGCCATGTTTGTCCATAAGTTCCAGGAATTCTATGGCCAACCATTCTGTATCAACAGAGATTATTGACTGAACTAACTTGGTACTCGCAAAAGTTATGTTTTACTGGGTTTTAGTAACTGGATTCCTATTTCATGTTGCCTTTGGTTTGGAGAGCATTATAAGGACTCCATTGTAACTATATTGTAGTGGTCTTATAGTCTTTGATATATCTGTGTCAAAGATACATAATGTTGATGATTGGCTATGATTCAACAAACAAATCGAATAAGGCTACTGAATGAGAAAAAATGAAGGATAAGAATGTAGCTGTAGATTTGGTAGCTGAGCTATCCTGTGTAGAATGGCTATGAAGATGGCTTCCATCAATTCTGTTGGTGGCCTGCTGGTGACTTGTTGCTGACATTGATCCTCTCAGTTTGTGTATAAATACGGGATAAGTTTAGTGTTCAAATGTGGCAATCAGAAGAGAGTGAAATTAGAGTGTAAGCAACAGAATGAGTGTGAGTGGGTAGTGAGAGTGTTATCTCCTCCTTCTCCATTGTTGTAATTTTCTCTAAATATAGTGAAATTCGCTACTCGTTGTAGACACCCCATTTTGACCACCCTTAAGACTTGGACGCTTCATTTCGAACACTCTATAATGAAAAGTTACACTGTGCAATCTTTTAAATCTTCATCAAAGGAGTCCATATTCCAGCTCTAGTCCTCAACCTTACACCCCATTTTGGCCTCTCTTTTTTTTCTTTTTTTAAAAAAAAAAAAAAAAAAAGAAAAAAAACCTTGTCCCTCCCTCCAACCTACACTGGCCATGCAGCAGTAGCCGAGTAAGCAGTTTTTAGACCCGACTGTGGGTTATTTGGCTCGACTGTAGGTATTTGGACTCGGCCTGGTCTCACTAGCGATAGACAGTGTATCTGGCGAGATTTTGTCAGCTGTTATTTTTTAAAGATATTTTCTACCAAAACATCTCAAATTCTATAAATAGACACTCTTTCTTCAGAATTTAGAGTTGGAAAAAAAAATATCAAAAGACTTTGAGGTTGTTAGGAGCTTAGAGCATACCCTTTCCTTACAAAAGTTTTCTTGACCTCCATGTCACCTTTAGCTATACATACACCATTAGAGCTTATTCTTGAAGCTTTTTGCTAAAGTTTCAAACTATATTTTAGATACTTTAGGGAGTTGGGATTGAAGTTTGATAACTAAAAAGTTATTCCTTTTTTCAAGAGGTAGAACTTTGCATTCTTTTCATCTATTTCTCTTTTACTCTTTTCCTCTCTTTTTCTTGTTTTGTATATTGTTTTTGAGTTGTTTTGGAGCTGAAATATATGATTAAGATTAAAAAAAGTGGAGAGGTTGGCCACCCCTCCTTATGCTTGATTATTAATTGTGGGTTGTTTAGTATGTTAATTAATTATGCTTTGAATATTATGGTTGCACAGTTGTAATAGCGTAATATTCCTCGATGGTTTGGTGTGTTTAGGACATAGCTGCCAATTCATTTGAGTTGATAGTTTTTCTTTTGTTTTTATAGCTTTTCTTAATAGCATAATAGTCCTCGCGAGTTTGTTGTGTTTAGGATATAGCTGTCAATCTATTTGAGTTGATCCCTTTATTTTTGTTCTTATAGCTTTCCCTATGTATATCAGAATCTTGTGGTCATGGGAGGTTTAGAGTTTAGCCACCCCACCACAAGTTTGATTAACTAATTGTAAATCTTTTACTTCCATGATATTGTTGCTTACCTTGAAGCTAGGTGATAGCTTCTGTGCTAAAAGTGTCGAAAAACTCTCTTCTCGATCATTTTTGGAACATGGAAATGGATGTCTCATCCTTATTCCATGAATAAAAGAGGAGTTGTCAACAACTTTGACGAGTTGTGTGTTTAAACGTTGATAGTTAGCTTGTTTTTTGTGTTGTTCTATTTGTTTTCTTTTAGTTTTGATTTAGTTCTCTTCAAAGCAAAATAAGTGCTCTTCAAGCAAAACAAGAGCTATTTCATCAAAAGTATTAGAGACTCTGTTCTAGTTCCACTTTGAAGCATGGAAATGGATATTAATCCATGTTCCATGAGTAGGGAGAGGAGTCTCTAATTCCTTTCTTCAATGATGCAACCTCTTGTTTCCAAGGCTTTTACCTAAAATGATTTTCAATTACCTATTCTCTCTAATTCGAGTACTCATTTACTCTTATTTACTATGAGATGTAGTAGGTTTGAGCCATTTCTTCATTTGATGTTTTTAGCTTTAATTCTCATTATTTGTTAGTTTTTTTTTTTTTTTTTTGGTCGCCTCTATGATCATCGCATGTTGTCTTGTGATGTTTGATGGTCCGTAAAGCAAGTCTACCTCTCCCTTGAGTATCTTCATGATATGAAGGAGTAGAAAGGACAAACATCTTTTGAAAACACTCTATCTGCACTGTTATTACCTCACTGCACATAATAGGTTTTTTGGTTGAAATTGAAGCACAACTGTTTTTTATTGGACCTGGCCGGGCCACATTGTGGAATAGCCAGGCCTCAAAGTGGACAAACAGTGTGCTGCTGTTGGCAAAATAGAGCAGTGGCTGAGGGTAAAATAGAGCAGTTTCTGGAGGATGTTCTCATTTTCGCATTGTCTTTTTTTTCTTTTTTCTTTTTTGTCTTATTTATTTATTTATTTATTATTATTGCTATAATATTTGCAAATGTAATAATTAGGTAATTATTCATTCGGTGATGTAATAATTAGTTGATTAGGACATTCGGACCCTCTTGTAAGAGGGCAAATTTGTAACACTTGATGTATGTCTTCCAACCCCTATGTCTTTCTCCCTCCTATTTACATGCTTATCACCGCTGTTTATAGCTGTAGACACCCCATTTTTGACCGACCTTAAGACTCAGACGTCACCGATTGAGCGCTCGGTGATGTTGCATATTGTGCTCGTTCAGAAGTCTCAGAGTCGCGGCCGTGCGCCCTGCCTCCAGACTTCCGAACCCTCTTCTGTGCCTTGTCTCGGTTTGCGAACCAGACTCGGTTTTCTCTGTTTTCTTTCCTGAGGAAAGGGAGTGGTCCGGTAGGCTATCTCCCGGTGGCCGTGAGCTACGTTTCGTGGCCGTAGGCCATTTTTCCCATTTCGGAGCCCGGTTCCCGGTTTTCGGAGCCGTTAGGCCGTGTGCCTCGGCTCGAGACCGCCCAACCATCTCCGTCTTCTCCGGTTTTTGGCAGAGACCTCTGTTTTAATGTTCCGAGGAACACTGGGGCCCCTGATGCCCACTTCGTGGCCGTATGCCACTTCCGGTACCTGTAGCCAGTTTTCGGGACCCCAAACTGCGCGGTTTTGGTCCCGAGCATTCATTTCGCATCCGCTTTCTCCGGTTTTCAGCAGGTACCTCTGTTTTGTCATTCCGAGGGACACTGGGGTCGCAGATACCCACTTCGCTGCTGAACACCACTTCCGGCATCAGATGCTCATTTTCGGGATCCCGAATTGCTCGGTTTTGGTCCCGAGCATTCATTTCTCATTTGTTTTTGTTCAAACTTGGCAGGTACCTCTGTTTCAACATCAGGAAGATCACTGGGGGGTGAGAAGCCAGCAATTATCCCAGATAACCAGTTTCGCTCCTCCGGAACCCGTTTTTCTCACTTCCGGGCCAATGTTGAACACCCTGGGGGTATTTTCTTCCAACCAAAGCTGCATATTTGTGATGAGGGGACATGGGAGGACCCTAAACAAGCATGGTCGGCCAGAAACTTGGAGGTTAATTTTTGAGCCTCTTCTTCAAGCTCTATGTTGTGGCTCCTACTTCAATGTTGCCAAATTCCAACCTTGGATCCTTGTTCTACACATCTTGGAGGACACAAAAAGTTGGTGGTCGGCCAGAAATTGTGAAGTTCATTTTTGAGCCTCTTCTTCAAGCTCTATGTTGTGACTCCTGCTTCAGAGTTGCCAGATTTCAACCATGGGGCCTTATTCTACACACTTGGGAGGACCCTAATGTATACTGGTCGGCCCGAAATTCAACACTTCTTTTTTTGGGGTTGGCTGGCCGGCCACAAGGGGTGGCTGGCCGGCCATGGAGGGTGGCTGGCCGGCCACCTTGCAGAAAAATACCTGGCCGGCCAGATTCTTGCTTTCCAGCTCAGGACAGCTGTCCGGATATTTTGTTCAAAATATCACCCCATCCGGGGGATATTTCAGGAGGGAGGGATTGTCTCCATTTCCCTCCCACTCTACACCTTGTTTTGCCTATTAAAGGGGCTGGGGAGCTCCTTTGCCTAGGTTACAAATTTTGTCTTCAAGAACACTTAAGCAAAAACCCTAATCTCCATAGCCAAAACCTCCAAAAAAGCTTCAAGTCTTGCTTGATTTCTTCACCAACACCTAGCCTCACCATTCCAACTTCGATTCCAGCAGCTAGGAAGTGAATTTCAGAGGTTGAGAAGCTACAAATCAAAGCCAAGAAGCAAAGAAAGACAAGTCTTCAAGGGTAAGTATTCAAAACCAACTTTTAGGGCTTTTTCTTGATCTTTTTTTATACTCTAATTGGTTGAGAATTGGGGCTCCGACCCCTACTGCTTTTGTGCTCATTTTGAGCCCCTCTACAACATTGTAGAAGGGCTCAACTTCATTTGGTATTTCTATATACTAGTTCCTTCAATATTCACCAAGTTTGTCACATTTTTGCATGCTAAAATTGACCTATTTGTGTTGGTTTTTAGGGGTCCGACCCCTACTGCTTTCTTGCTTATTTTGAGCCCCTCTACAACATTGTAGAGGATCTCAACTTCATTTGGCCATTGTATCTACCACCTCCTTCAAATTTCATCAAGTGTGCCCCATTTTGTATGCAATTTTTGACCTATTTCTATTTGATTTTGGGACTTCGACCCATACTGACTTTGGTCTTATTTTGACCCCCTTTACACATTTCATGAAGAAAGTTTGGTCATTTGATGTATAGATAGCATGTCTCTTGTTATAACCTCTTTTGAGCTCCATTTTGCATGGGATTGTTAGCATGATTTTATTCTGATTTTGGGGTTGCCATAAACTGAATATATGCTTATTTTTGGGCCCTCTTCAGTGTTGTAGAAGAAAGTTTTTCCATTTGAATTTTCTATACACTACTTGCTTTGTAAATCTTCTTTTTTACCGTATTCTTGCGAGCTATTGTTGATCTATCTATGCTTGCATTTTGGCCAAGTTTGTTACTGAAATAAGCCATTTTTGGGACTGCCTTGCTACTGTTCTTGCTGCCATGATCATATTTTGCATGTATAGCATGGCTATAGGCCATTTCGGGGCTTAATTTTACATTTTCGGGATGATTGCATGCTTCGGGTGTCATTTCGAATCGTTTCGGGGCAGTTTCCCCCTTTATTTAGGTGCTGAAATTCCATTGCCATGCTTGGATATCATTTCCCATGTCATTTCATGCCTTAATGCATTGCCTCGGTTTGCGTGTCCGTGTGCACGCACTTCGAGGCACCTCCGTTTTATCCGATGGCAGCCTATGTGAGTGCGGCCGAGGCTCTCTCATGTTGGCGTAAGCCCATCACTGCATTTCGTATGCCATTTTATGCATTCCTCGATTTGCGTGTCCGCGGGCACGCATTTCGAGGCAACTTTGTTTTTATCCGACGGCAGCCTATGTGAGTGAGCTGAGGCTCTCCCATGTTGGTGTAAGCCCATCGTCGCATTCCGTTTGCCTTTTCATTGCATCGCATATCATCGCCTCGATTTGCGCGCCTGTGGGCACGCACTTCGAGGCACTTCGGTTTTATCCGATTTTGCATCGCATATCGTTGCCTCGGTTCGCGTGCCCGTGGGCGCGCATTTCGAGGCACTTCGGTTTTATCTGATTTTTACGTCCCATTTCATTATCGCCTCAGTTTGCGTGTCCGTGCGCACGCATTTCGAGGCACTCTGTTTTTATCCGCTTGGCATTGCGTATGCCTCCACCTCGGTTTGCGTGCCCGTGTGCACGCATTTAGAGACATTCTGTTTTATCCGGTTTGCATTGCGTATGCCTCTGCCTCGGTTTGCGTGCCCGCGTGCACGCATTTCGAGGCACTCTGTTTTATCCGATTTGCATTTCATCATTGCCTCGGTTTGCGTGCCAGTGGGCACGCATTTCGAGGCACCTCATTCTTATCATTCCGGCATCCCGTGCGAGTGTGGCTGAGGCCCTCTCATATTGGTGTAAGCCCATCATTGCATTTCGTGCCTTTATGTCATCGCCTCGGTTTGCGTGCCAGTGGGCACGCATTTCGAGGCATCTCATTTTCATAGCATTGCGCATGCTAGGATTGTATGTTAGTTGCATTTCATGCATATCATGCATATTGCATCGTGTCCGGGATAGGTGTTAGCCCGGGCACGGGAAACGAGGCGCATTCCGTACTCCGAGTGACGGAACGGGTCTCAATTCCCAAGTCACCGACACTCCGGATAACCCATGATGGAGTTAGGCTTTCGTTGTAGCATTCACATGCATTCATCTGATATTGAGTTGTGCAATCCGACTCCTCGGCCATCATGCATCGATGTGCGTGATTGGTGGCACGAGGATCAAGGCATGCATATATTTGTGAAATACATTGCTGTGCCCTTTTCCTGCTCTCTGTTGCAGCAAAATCCAGAGTTAGCAACTTTTCGGAATCCGGCGCGCATTTCGAGAAACACTGCAAACAGAGGCTAATCGGGGCATCCCAGTGGATTTCCGCGCCAGGCAACCCAGCATGCATCATTTCATCATCCGGAGCGGAGTCAAGGCAGCCCCTGGCTTGCATGCCAGTTTTATCGCTTTTATTAATTAATTTGTTAATTAATTAGAAATTTGTATTATTCGGACTGTAATATTTGGACTGTATTATTCTTTCATTCGGACTGTATTATTATTTATTCGGACCCTCTGCGCGAGGGCATAATTGTAATAAGTGTGGGTGAGTATGATGTATGTCTTCCAACCCCCATTTCTTTCTCCCTTTTATTTACCCGCTTATGATGGTTAGATATAGGGCATATTTCAATTAGCATACAGTATGATAGCATGTTTGCATCATTCATCTGTTTTGCACGCACCGGGCTCGGCGCATCATACAAACTGCATTGTATTTCAATTACAAGATGAATACATGTTAGTTGTAGCATTCCATATGCCATGTTTAGAATAGCCGAGCCTGCTATAGTTCGCATTTTTGCATGTGTTGCATTAGGCATTCTGTATATTCTAGGATCACGCATGATTTCTAACAAGCTTTTGTTTTGGCTTGGAGTACTAGGTAAGTTTTATGCTTTAGCATCCTTGCATGCGTGTGAGTGTTGCCATGAATAGCATGCTTACCATGAGGCTAATTGCTTATGTGATATAACTGCCCTGAATGCCTGTGGGTGAAGGTTGGGTTATCTGAATTGGAATAATGCATTGATTGTTTGTTTTAAGCCCACTAGATTGTGGCAACACCATGTTTTCCTAAGCCCACCCGAGGGTGGCAAAATCTGCATCTTAAGCCTACCTACGGGTAGCAAACCATCTTTCAAACAGGCAAACGTGAAATGTTTTGTTCCAATTCAGGCGATTCAGTCTATATTTGTATGCTGTGCGCATCACATAGTAACCTAGGCTAATAACTGGAATAAGAACTCACAATGTTTTCAAAAACAGATATCATGGTTAGTAGAGGCCGGTCTTTGACCGGGCGAGCGGGGGTGCTCACGATGTGACCTTCCCCAATCGTACCCAAGTTCCCGAGCCAACTTTGGTGATGACGGACACGTGGCCTTTTGGCACCGAGTCAGGGTTTCCTAAATTTCCCATTTTAAAATATTTAGGTGGCGACTCTGTTATCTGGCAAAGCAGTCCATGTTTGGCACTTCTTTCAAAAAATCTGTTTTTTCTCAAAACGATTTGCCGGATTTGGACTCTTTGGTTCGAGATTTGGAACCGCAACAAAATCGAGTCCGAACTGTAGCGAGGCCCCTCGCGGGCGTTGTTACAGTTTCTGGCGACTCTGCTGGGGATTTAGAGAACTTGACTCGAACTCATGATATCTGGTTTTGACTACACTTGTGTGTTTCTTTGCATTGCATTTGCATTGGTGCGCCTAGGACACCATGTTTGCCATATGCCATTCCCGAACGATTTGCCGGAGGCTTGTCTTGTCAAGTCATGTCCGTAAGGCTGATCGGCTCTGGGCTCTGACAGCATGGGAACACAAACCCCGGTTTTACCGGGGCACCCTTTTTGACCATTCGACCTAGTGCATATTCGGATCCGTAGTGACCATTCCAAACTAGGATAGGTTGCTTACCCGTTTATAGGTTGTTTGAAGCCGCTGCGTGCGTAGTGAAACCCTAGTTCCTGACAAAATAGGACAGGGAAACCCTACCCCAACATAGGGGTGTTTTGGCTCTCACTTATCTGCTATGTGCTTGTTAGAGTGCGTCTCTACAGGGAATGCATGTATCAGTTGAGTTTGGGCATCAGGCCTGCGGGCATCATTCAGTGTCTGAGAATCAGTTATCTGCGGATATCAGATTCAGTTCAGGGGAACAGTGATACAGGAACAATGATCAGTGGTTGAGGACAGTGTATTTCCAGCTTATTAAAACTGCGTGTTGTATGCCCGACTGTGTGTTGTGTGTATTTAAAATTAAGCTGTTATGCTGCCCGTTTTTCTGGTCATTTATTTCCTTTTTGCTTTATTATCTTTTTGCTAGGGGCAGTTTGTAGCACGATTGCTTCCGAGCCAGTCGATACTCCCCAAGCAATCTGGACACGTGGTCGCCGACTTAACCGATCCGAGGATCTAGTTGACGGACATCCAGTGTTCCACTCTCTACCCCCTGTTATCAGAAGGAGGTCAAGAAGGCACAGTATATCAGAGCACGGATCACCAGAACAGCAGTCTACTATAGTGTCAGATAGTCGGGTTGAGATTCCTCTTTCTGCTATAGAGATACACCTGCCAGTTATTCAGATGGAACAACAGAACACAGCAATGGAGGCGATGATGCGCCAGATGGGTGAAAGCATGAAACAGATGCAAGACGATGCTATCCGCCAGGCGGAGTTTTCTAAACAGCAGGCCGCTGTCATGGCCCAGCAGTCTGAGTTGATTACCAGATTACAACAGCAGAACGCAGCGTCTGCTTCACAACAGGTCCCTCCTCCACCCGGGGCCCCCTTACCTGAACAGACCCCTGCTGGTCAAAATCCCCAGAATGCCCCTCCAAATCCCCAGAATGCCCAGAATACCCAAAATACCCTCCCAAATCTACAGAACCCTCCACCTAACCTCCAAAACACTCAAGAGGACACAGGTCTTCCAACGGGGCTGGCTCCGCCCCCGCTTCTACCGCAACTGTCTAAGAACCTGACACCTAACCACCCGGACTCCCCATTTGAGTTCGAGGTAGACCAGACAGCTCTGAAATTGAGCAAGTTGGAAAAACTCTTCAAGAAATCCCAAGGGGTGAAGGCCATCCCAGACATTGAAGACGGCTATACTGATGTGGCCGTGACGTTACCGGACAGATTTAAGATGCCCCAGATCGATCGCTTTGATGGATCCGGGGATCCTATGGTCCACCTCCGGCTGTTTTCAGACGTCTTAAGACCAATGGGCCTAACCCGACCGCAAAAGCTTTCTTTGTTCGGTCGAACCCTGTCGGGTGTGGCATCCACTTGGTATTCGAAACTGGAAGATCAGGTGAAAATAAACTGGGATGAGATGGCCGAGGCCTTTGTGGCACAATATTCATACAACACGCAGATCGAGATCACAACTCGTGATCTCGAGACAACAAGGCAGGAGCCCAAGGAATCTTTCTCTAACTTTGTGACCCGGTGGAGGGCGAAGGCATCGATGATGACCTTAAGGCCAACAGACAGAGATCAAATACGGATGATTGTGCGCAATCTCCAGCCGGCATTAATGAAGAAGATGATTGTAGTTCCCTTCCCCACCTTCGCAGATCTGCATGATATGGGGATGCAAATTGAAGATGCGATGAAGCAGGGTCTGTTTGACCAAGATCGGGATCAACCCCGGAGAACATTTAACCGGAATACCAATGCAGGCCCGAGTGGCTCTTCCAATACAAGAACTTCAGAGGTCGGAATGGTCACCACCAATCCCCCTCCCCAACCAAGGTCCGCAGCGGCCACACCTTTTTCTGATGCCTCTGGGAGCAGTAATCAAGCCCCAAGATACCAACCCAGGGGTCAACGAACCTTCTCCCCACTACATATGCCTTTATCCAAAGTCCTCGGGGTTCTAGTCAGAAAGGGACACCTGAAACCCCTGGAACCGAGGCCCCCACCAAATCCACTCCCTCCTTCCCATAACCCAGCCAAATATTGCAAATACCACCAGCAGCATGGTCATGACACCGACCAATGCTACAGGCTACGTCATGAGATTCAGGATCTCATTGACAAGAACATCATTCTCCCCCCTGAGCGACCCAATGTCACAACCAATCCCCTCCCAGCACACAACCAAGATCCACCCAAAAGAATCAATCTTATCCAAACTGGGGGCGTGTCTTACGACCCTAGTATCTACATTACTCCCACCCACCTACCCAAGCCGGAGGTGATCCTCCCTGATAGCACGGACTTGTGCATGATGGACACCTCCACACCCCAACCTGAGCCAAAGGTGGTGACCACCGAGAATAGAACGGGGCAGGCTTCTGAGGAGAGCAAAACCGTTGAGTCTGGGGTGGAGCAAACTGAGAATTTGGCTGGCAGAGCTTATGATCCGAGTGGATATATCTTGTCCGTAAGTCAACCAAAGCTGAGTGCGGGGCTGTTGCCAGAGGCTGAATTGTGTATGATCCGGGGGGACAAACTTGAATCAGCGGGGGATGATCTGACAAAGGTGGAAAAGGACTTCGCCGACCTCCAGTTTTTCAACGATCAGGAATCAGGGGATGCATCAGTCAACTGGTTTGAATACGAGGAGTCAGCAGAAGTCGTCGGGTGGTTGGATGATCAGCCAGATATTGTACCATTTGTGGCCGGAAGGGCCGAGGGACGGATTGAATTGCCGGAGAGCGCCGGTACGAAGAATTTCGCTCGGGACCAAGACACTTTGAAAACTGAACAATTGACACTGGAGGAACAAGAAAAGAGATGGGATTCTGAGAGGATCCGGAAAGCAAAGAACCATGAGGAGGTTGAGAGTGCTGTGAGCACGAAAACTGAACATGCTGTGAGCATGTGGGAGGAAAATGCTGAGAGCGCAAACAAGCCGGAACCAGACAGGTGCCTGCTAGATGCTGATGGAATGTGGTGGGAAGATGACGATTTGTATCTTGCCCACACAGACGAAGATTGGGCAGGTGATCAACCAGACAGTACTTGGTACCTTGAGGAGGTGGACCACATGACCAGAAGTGGGCGGTACTTCAAGCCCCCACACTTAGATCAACCTGAGGCCTCAGGGAAAGACAAAGAGGCAGAGAAACAGAGAGAGAAGCAAGTTGAAGAAGAGGCTGTACTGAAGCAGCTAAAGAAAATACAAGCAGACATCTCCATCTGGGGACTGCTTATGGCTTCAAGGGTGCACAGGCAGGCTGTCCTATCTGCCATGGACAAAGCCAAGCTCTCCATCGAAACTACGCCGGAACAGCTAGTTGGGCTGGTCTTTCCGGGAGGAGGTTCCCCGGCATTGACCTTTTCAGACAGGGAATTGCCGCCTGAGGGCGTGGATCATAATAGACCCCTCTACATCTCAGTAGAATGTAGGGACAAATGGATTCCGGTGGTACTTGTTGACACCGGGTCCGCTATCAATGTCTGTCCAGCCAGAACGGCGTATGCAATTGGGTTAAAGCCTGCGGACTTCACACCGACTACTCAAGTAATCAGAGCCTACGACAATACAAGCAGGGATGTCCTGGGGACAGTAAAAATCCAAACCAAGATTGGGCCGGGACAACACGAAGTAGATTTTCATGTCTTGGAGGTCCCTGCATCTTTCAACATGCTTTTGGGGCGACCCTGGTTGCATCAGGTGAATGCCGTCTCATCTACTCTACATCAAATGGTGAAGTACCCCTACGGAAAGGGAGTAGCCATTGTTTTTGGGAACTCATCAATCCATCCCCCTCCGGAGGTATCTACGCCAGTTCTTGAGATTGAACACGGCATGGAGGACATGTTCATATCGGGATTTACTTTGGCTGAGGCCCGGGTAGTACAGAATATCATGGCTGTGAATGAGGGTTTGTATGTCAGCGCTCAAGCCGTCACCTCATGAACAAGCTACAGCATATCCCCGGGATGGGATTGGGAAGAAGCGGCAGGAAAGGAGTCGCGGCGTTGGCCGAAGTGCCACACAATCCACATACCTTTGGATTGGGTTATCTGCCCACCAAAGAAGACTGGGCGAGAAAAGGAAAGGAAATGGCCGGCAGAGCCAGAGCGAAGCAGGCTGGGAAGCCTTTTGATTTAATGCACAGGCCCATCTGGGGTACCCTGAACGGACGCTTCGTCCGGGAGGGGGAAGATTTTCCATTTTGCGGCTTCCCAGAGCCATGGTTAAACGCGGAGAGGAAGCGCGTACCAGGCTTCGAAATCTTCTTCGACCTGCAACTATCCGGGGATGACGTTGCCGCAGAGCAGACAGACCCAACAACTGAGGCTGAGCAGAATAAGGCAGAGGAGCCTGAGGGCACTGAATTGGAAATGGGGGTAGCACTGGCAAGTCTCCTCTCTGATCCTCTGATCGACCAAGATTGCTTGGGGAATAACGCCGTGGTTTCCATGATTGGGAATGAAATGGCCGCGAGCCAACCAGCAGCTATTTTGGACGCATCAATCGCACCCTCCCTCACCTGGCAGTATGAGGAGGGATTCTTATCCAGCAGCACCGGGTCAGGTAGTGAGCCGGAGTCTGATTCCACCGAGTCCTGTGAGTCGGAATCAGGTTCCAGCTCGACTGAGTCTGAGTCTGGTACTCTTGGGGGTGTCAACCCGGATGCCACAGTCCTGTCCAGGTCATCTTTTTCCTTTTCTTTTGAGTCTGTTGTAACAGAAGAATTGGACGATTTGGATGAACTTAATGAGAATGAGGTGAATGTGGTTTCCGAGTACTTTTCTGTGCCCCTAATTTATTGCTTAAATCAGGACTTTCAAAATTTTGATCAAAACGACGAGGACGAAGTTCCTCCGGTTTTACAACGACTAATTGAGCAGGAGCAAGAGAGGTTTGTTAAACCCTTAATGGACGAAATCATTTTTGTGAATAGTGGTACTGAGGAGGACCCGCGGTTGGTCCAGATCGGGTCCACGCTGTCTTCAGAGGAACGCGAGCGCTTAGTCGCTTTATTAAAAGATTTCAAAGATGTTTTCGCGTGGTCCTACGAAGACATGCCTGGGATCGATCCTGAGATTGTACAGCATCGGATCCCCCTTAACCCCGAGGCCCGACCTGTCAAGCAGAAGCTCAGAAGGATCCGCCCGGATTGGGCTCTTAAGATCAAGGAAGAAGTCACCAAGCAAATTGACGCAGGCTTCCTGCTAGTCTCTGAATATCCAACTTGGCTGGCCAACATAGTTCCGGTGCCTAAGAAAGATGGCAGGATCCGAGTGTGCGTAGACTTCAGGGATTTGAACAGAGCTAGTCCGAAGGACGACTTTCCCCTACCACACATCGACGAGTTAGTGGACTTTACAGCAGGGCATGCATTGCTCTCATTCACGGATGGCTTCTCGGGCTATAACCAGATAGTGATGGCGCCAGAGGACAGAGAAAAGACTGCATTCACCACCCCGTGGGGGACATACTGCTATCGGGTCATGCCGTTTGGGTTGAAAAACGCTGAGGCTACTTATCAACGGGCCGCGACCACAATACTACACGATATGATCCACAAAGAGGTTGAGGTGTATGTGGACGACATGATTGTCAAGTCCAAGGAAAGAGAGGGCCACTACACCGCCTTGCACAAGTTTTTCCAAAGGATCAGGGAATTCCGGTTGCGGCTAAACCCTCAAAAATGTACATTTGGTGTTACAGCGGGAAAAATGCTGGGGTTTCTGATTACACAAAGGGGCATCGAGGTCGACCCTTCCAAAATCAAGGCCATCCTAGAAATGCCCCCACCAAGGACTGAAAAGGAGGTGCGCGGCTTTCTGGGTAAAGTGCAATTCATAAGACGGTTTATCTCAAAATTAACCTTGACTTGTGAACCACTTTTTGGTCTCCTGAAGAAAGGAAAGAAGTTCCAATGGGACGGCCGATGTCAAGCTGCATTTGAAAAGATTAAAGAATATCTACAGAACCCGCCCGTTTTATCACCACCAGAACCGGGGAAACCGTTGATTTTGTATCTGTCAGTGACTGAAACCACAATGGGCTGCATGCTTGCACAAGAATCAGAAGATAAGGTGGAAAAAGCCATCTATTATTTGAGCAAGAAAATGCTGGAATATGAGACCCGATATACACCACTGGAAAAGGCTTGTTTAGCTCTGGTATGGGCTACCAGGAAGCTGCGGCACTACCTGTTAGCTCACTCTGTAATGTTGGTTTCACGTCTCGATCCCATCAAATATCTTTTCGAGAAACCAGCGCTTACGGGTAGGCTAGCTCGTTGGTTGCTGTTGCTCTCCGAATTTGATCTCACATATGTGACGCGCAAGTCAGTGAAGGGAAGAGCAGTGGCAGAGTTCCTTGCCGACCACCCGGTCGAGGGGGATGAGGCAGTTGAGTACCTATTCCCAGATGAAGCAATTTTGCATATGGACGAGGAAACTTGGACGATGTACTTTGACGGAGCGTCAAATCAACATGGGTATGGGATAGGAGTGTTGCTGATAGCACCCGACAACTCCCGTATCCCTCTAGCCTTCAAACTCCGGTTCAAAGTCTCAAACAATGAAGCAGAATATGAAGCGTGCATCGCTGGTTTAGAAGCAGCCCTGGAACTAGGGGCAAGACGGCTGGATGTCATTAGGGATTCAAATCTTGTTGTGTCTCAAGCTAAAGGAGACTGGAAAGTAAAAGAAGAAAATATGATATTGTATCACCAGACATTGGACTTGCTGATTCCTCGGTTTGAGAAGCTGAATTTCGCTCATCTATTAAGAGAGAACAACAAGTTCGCAGACGCCTTAGCAACTCTATGATCCATGATAGACATCCCGTGTGGAGTCCGAATGCGTCCAGTCATCATCGACCAGAAATTTGTACCTGCTTATGAGTCGATTGCAACCATAGATGAAGTTCAGGATGAACACCCTTGGTACTACGATATCTGGAACTTTTTAGAGAAAGAAGCATACCCGCCAGGGGTGAATGCCAAAGACAAGAGGGCAATCAGAAGAATGTCGGTTCAGTTCATCATCTGTGGGGGTAAGCTGTATAGAAGGGGTCATCTGGGAATGCATAAACTGTGTGTAGATATAGAAGAGTCCAAGCGTCTGATGGAAGCCATCCACGGGGGTGAATGTGGTGCACATATGAATGGGGTGATGTTGGCGCGGAAGATCCTTAGACAAGGTTATTATTGGTCCACCATGGAGGAGGATTGTATTGGTTTCGTCCGGCGATGCCACAAATGCCAGATTCATGCAAATCGTATGAACATTCCGCCGTCAAAACTGTACAACATGACTTCACCATGGCCGTTTTCTGTCTGGGGAATTGATGTAATCGGAGCTGTTACGCCAAAGGGGTCAAATGGGCATGAGTTCATCCTCGTAGCGATAGATTATTTTACGAAGTGGGTTGAGGCCCAATCTTATGCAGTGTTGAAAGCTTCACACGTTGCAAAATTCATCAGAAACAACATTATCTGTCGCTACGGAGTCCCAAATGAAATAGTTTCTGACAATGGTTCCCACTTCAAGAAGGAGGTGATTGATTTGTTGGAGAAATACAATGTGGCTTTTCACAAGTCGTCTACTTACCGGCCACAAACCAACGGAGCAGTTGAGGCCGCCAACAAGAACATCAAGCGCATACTACAGAAGATGGTGGAAACCTATCGGGATTGGCCAGATAAGCTGCCGTTTGCTCTGTGGGGCTACAGGACTTCGATCAGGACTTCTACTGGGGCGACTCCGTACTCATTAGTCTATGGGATGGAGGCCGTTCTACCTATTGAGATTGAGGTTCCGTCATTACGAGTATTGGCCGAGTGCCAGATAGCCGAAGCAGATTGGCAGCAAAACAGATTTGAGGAACTCGTGCTTTTCGATGAAAGAAGGTTGAAGGCACTGTACCATGTTCAGGGTTATCAACGCAGAATCGCCCGGGCTTTCAACAAGAAGGTTAAGTCCAGGAATTTAAAAGAAGGAGATTTGGTGCTCAAGGACAACCGAGCTCCTATCCACGACCCAAGGGGCAAGTTCAGACCCAATTGGACTGGTCCCTACATCATCAAGTCAATCTGGTCAGGTGGAGCTGTGGTTCTGATGGATCTAGATGGCTTAGAGTTTTCCCAACCGATCAATATGGACAAGTTGAAGAAATATTATCCCTGAGAGGCTCGCTAGGCCGAAAACCCGAAAGGGCGACCTAGGCAAAACTCAGAGTACAAAAAATTTGAAATTATAAAAACTGAGCTCGCAAGGTTGAAAACCCGTAAAGGGCGGCCTTGGCAAAAGTTAGAGCGCAAAAGGAGAGCAAAAATACTCGAGCGAACCTGAGCCTGAACTACGTAAGGCTTGATTCCCATCTTTGGGATACGTAGGCAGCTTCATCTTGAAGTTCAGTCATAATCTTTTCCCCGATCAACTTTGTCCATTCTGATCATCTCAGTCATCTCCATTCATCAGTATTTATTGTGATCTCCGGTACAGTGCTATTCAAACTAGGGGCAACTTTCCGTTGCTACGATTGCCAAGGCACTTTTCAAACTAGGGGCAACTTTCCAGTTGCTAGGATCCGGGATTGTGCATCTCAGTGACAGATCTCAGGCGTGTCCAGTTCTGATCCATATCGAAAATAGTTTTGAAAAGTTTTAATAAGAGTTGACTTTGTTCAAATTAATCTTTTCACAACTAAGACCATTTTTGGACCAAAGCGGAAAATTTTCAGTACCACAACCTTCAATTTCATTGATTTCAAAACAGAGTTCTCTCGCTCTTGCACAATTGAAGTTGCTTTTTATTACATTCATAACGAAAACTTGAAAGTACTAATAAAGCAATAAATCTGGGGCACAGTCCAGTCAGGTGTCCCTGCGCCCCCTCCCAGAGCTAGTTGAAGCCTCTGATGCCAACTTGGGCCCAACTTGTGCTTCTTCGTTGAGCCAATCCCAGCACTCATCAGACAAAGTGCAACTGAAGACAGGGGCAGGGGCCAGAAGCTCTCTAACTCTCCATGCTGCGGTCTGTCGAGCCAGCTGTGCGCCTCGAACTGGAAATGTAGCCGGATACTCTAGTCCCTCTGGTGGGCAAGTCTGATCATGGCCAAACTGGCGCAGAATACGGAATGGGAAATAGAATATACAGTGAGTCAAGCCGATCAATCTAATCCCGACCTGCCGTGACATGCTATAGCTCATTGCCGGGAGATTGAGCCAAGAGCAACGCCACGCAATGCGATCTGCCGATAAATTGCACATCCATTCAAACCACCAGCTCTCATCAGGAGCATTAACTAGGCGTTGCCGAAAGAAGTAGCCGCGGGCTGAATAAGCAGGGCAAGAGTCCACAACTTGCAACTTATCCATCAACCATATCTGGGGAGGGATGAAAAATGAGAGAATAAAGAATAGAGAGATGTGCGATGAGAGAAAAGTAAGATAAGGGCTTTGTGAGAAAAACCGAGCCCGAGGGCCGAGTGATGTGAGCGAATATACATGTGAGCTTGGGTGGGAAACATTACCTGCAGCAGTA
Organism: Camellia granthamiana; assembly: GCA_036172215.1. NCBI lineage: Eukaryota > Viridiplantae > Streptophyta > Magnoliopsida > Ericales > Theaceae > Camellia > Camellia granthamiana. Next base: position 78,997,736 of record CM069910.1, read on the forward strand.
GTGGACTCCCTGCAAACCTGGTTGTCTCCCGGCAGTAGAAAGCATCCAAGCCCATCAATGTCTCAGCCAGAGTCATGGCGATGCAACTCTTTCCTTCTCTCAAGCCTTGAGCGACTTCAATCAAGCGGATGTTAGCTCCTCCGAAGCCCGAGACAAACAGAAAATGAGATAGTAGGCACAAGCAGAGGGCATGCTGCCGGAAACCCTGCCAATAGTGGTTGCTGCGGTCGCCGGCATCGGAAAATCGGTAAATCAAGCTCGGGATATCCAACATCCCATTCCCAATCAGAGATCTAGCATCATGCGCATTAAGACCGCACATCCGCCCTAAGACTTGGGCATAGCTAAAATTGAGCTGGGGCAGAATTTCCTCGCCTCGCTCGGACTCCATCAAGATTTGAAAATCTTCAAAGGTAGGACATACCTCTTGCCCGCCAAAGCTAAAGACGTGCGTCACCGGGTTCCAAAACCTTGCCGCGGCAGAGAGGAAAGGAAAATGTAGTGGAGTCCGGCTTAGCGTGAATAGTGCATTCAACCCAAAACCCCGGAAATTCAACTTCTCCGAGCCATCTAGAGAAGAAATCCAAGATATGAGATTTTCTGTGAGAAATGCTTCCATTTTGGTGAGGAAAGGTGATGAAATGAATAAGTTCCAAGAGTGGAGCTTTTATAGGAGGCCAAAACACTATTCAAAGGACACGTGTCACATTTTTGGCGGATGTGGGGGGGGTGGCCGGCCGGCCACCTATCCTAGTAGGCCGGCCACCTTTTGGTTTTCAACTTCAAAATGTTTTCGGCCTCGCATTGGTCCTGTTTTGCTCGCCGGAAGAGAGTTTGAAGCACTGTCACGCATCGGGAATGTTGAAGGCCTCAATTTCTCTCAGTTTTGGATACATTCCGTCATCCAGACTGTCCGTCTGAAGTATGCTTTGTTTTGCTTATCGAGTTGTTGTTTTGCTTATCGAGTTGTAAGTTTTGTCGAGCTGTCGCATTTTGTGTTTTGAGTTGTTACTTTTTGCTTACACAACTTTGTTAAGTTTTGTCTGCTGAGTTGTTAACATTGTTGTATTTTGTTTATCGAGTTGTAAACTTGCTAAGAACCTGTTATTTCTTAGTGAGTCGATTTGTTTTTATTTGTTGCGTCGGTTCATTACCTGACCCGGTAAATACATGAGGCACATTTTCATTCAATTCCACTTTGTGCGAAATAATGCGATGCAATGTCAAGAACTTCAAATACCAACATCTTTTCAAAAAGCTGTTTCATTCCATCATGTTTTACAACAAAATAAAGGTACAAGTTTTACAGGAAATAAAACTGCCTAACAATGTGCAAAGTGCTACAAACTACTAGCTAAAAAGTAGAATAAAGCAGGAAATAACATCAGTGCCCTCGGGAGCGGGAATGGGGAGGCCCTCTCATCCTCTTCTGCGGGATAATCTCTACATCATCATCACCATCTGGATCGGAGCTGTCGTCCTCCGGATCCCCCTCAGGCTCGTCTCCACTCCCGGAACCAAGACCGGAGCCTCCCTCTCCAGGAGATGTGTCTGACACATGATCTGCGACCTCCTCCTCGTCATCCTCAACAATGGGTGCCCTGTGTCTGTGAGACGACCCTCCTCCTCGAGCTCCTCGGTGAGGCCGAGATGACCCAGCTCCTCGAGGCCCAGTACCTCTACCTCTCTGAAAAGGCCCGGGAGGCCCACCTTGTGTCGGAGCATAGACTGGAGGCATCTGAAAATGCAAAGTGCAATACATCAGTCCAAACATAAAAAGCAGGTGCAAGTACAGTATGGGAGTGGGGTGTGTGCCAGATGTGTTCTACACAGCCTATCAGTGCAATGGAATGTTTAAAGCCAGAGCATTAACAGAAATATGATAAATGCAAGAAAGATGAAGGGTACCTGGAAGCCCATGATGGACATCTGTGCCTCTCTACGCAGGACCATCCCCTCAAGTGAGGCCACCACCCCGAGCATCTGGTCTATGTACTCCCGAGGTGGCTGCAGACATAAACTCAATTCATCAATAAATAAGCAACTGCCAAAATGTCTGTGTGACAAATGAAAAATGGTGGAACATACCGGTGGTGAGTCAGGATCACTGACGTATCTGTGACCAGGCGTCGGAGGCTCCATAGGGATCGGAATCGGGGAGGTAGCCCCATACTGCCAACTCGTCAACTCAGTCGGCATCTCTGGCCATCCAGGGTGATCGAGAGTCGGAGGGATCGGAGGAATCGAACTGCCTCTACCTCTAGATGCGCCAGCCCTGCTAGAAGAAGGGATGTCTGTAGCACGAGCGCAACTCGAAGATGGTGCGCCCGCGGACCTCCGTGGTGGAGCCCGTACTCCCGTCAAGGGGGGCATCAGATATATGCGGCGATAGGTGGCGTAGCTCCCCTCAAGGAGATGTAATAAAGCATCACTGCCCTGCATAGCACTACTGACCTCCTCAGGAGATAATCTATCAGCAGTCCGCATGGTGTCTGGAGGCACAACAGGAGGGTCCTGAGAATTCCCCCCCCATAGCTGGCGCTGGAAGCGTTCCCCCAGGAACCAAACTCTACCCACTGGTCCCTCGAGCAGGAACCTATACTGGGAACTAGTCGACCCTCCGGGGTACTGATCCTCGAGGTCATCGCCGAAGATTGCCCAAGGCTGCCAAGTGATCTGCGGATAACCAGTGCATAAGTCAATCAGAAATCAGAACATACAAAGCAGATCAAAGATGAAAATGGAAAAAGAACTGAGAGTTCTAAAATACCTCTGTCGCTCGAACAATGTCGAAGTACTGCCGCAGAGAGAAGAGAGTCTCTCGAGGCCTCGGCAAGTGCTCGCCCTCAAACATCAATGAATACGGGGTCATAGGAGGTCCTGTCACCTCCATCTCCGGGGCTAATGTGGGAAAATATGCATACACCCATAGCTGAGAAAAGCAGTGCGGGATGTGAATACAAGGTGCTAAAGGCAGAATACAGAGTGCAAAGTGCGCCGTGTGTGCAGTGAATAAGTAATGAGAAGCAAAAATGTAAATCGAAAGGACAGAATGTACCTCCCAGGTTCTCCAGTAGCCGCCGAGTAAATCTCCCCGCCCGCGAGAGACTGCGCTCATGTAACAATAAAGGGTAGCCAGGCCAGCGCCGCCCCAATCATACTGACCGACCTGTGATAGGTCTACCAGAGCGCTCAGTAGATATAACCCTACCATGTTCCCTCTATCAGCGAACAAGGTGGTGCCGAGGAGATACATGAGAAAACCGCGGGCATACTGCTCCACCTCCTCAGGAGTACCGGGCTCCATCTGTGGCCGCCGGAAGTGCAAAGCAAACCAGGAGTATCGGACTCTCCCCGAACCTCTGTCTACAGGCGGGTGTGTCCCCAATAGGTGCATCCAAGCAGCCTCCCACTGGCCCATATCCTCGTCATAGGGAATGGGTACATCACCTACGTCTAGGCCGGTGAGTATAGCGAAGTCCAGTGGGGTCATGGTCATATCCCCGGCCGCAGAAAAATGGAAAGAATTGGTGGTGTCCCACCATCTCTCCGCTAGAGCAGCAAAAAGAGTCCTACTGATGAGGCAATGAGATAACCCTCTGCAGAATGGTCCGAATCCTGCAAAGTCAACCAAGCCCCGGACAGCTTCCGGAAGCTCAAAATACCACTCCCTCGCGGTGACGGAGCCATACCCTCGCACTGTGCGAGAGTGAACCTGCATTTAGAATAAATGCGTAGATCAGCAAATGAAGTGAAAATGAGTTGTGTGCAAATGAAGTGTTCTGGGCTGTGTGTTCGCTTCAAATTGGGACTGTGTGTTCTACTTTCATCAGTGGGCTGTGTGTTCGCTTCAAATTGGGACTGTATGTTCTACTCAACATCAGTGGGCTGTGTGTTCGCTTCAAGTTTAGGACTGTGTGTTCTACTTTCATCAGTGGGCTGTGTGTTCGCTTCAAATTGGGACTGTGTGTTCTACTTTCATCAGTGGGCTGTGTGTTCGCTTCAAATTGGGACTGTGTGTTCTACTTTCATCAGTGGGCTGTGTGTTCGCTTCAAATTGGGACTGTGTGTTCTACTCAACATCAGTGGGCTGTGTGTTCGCTTCAAGTTTGGGACTGTGTGTTCTACTTTCATCAGTGGGCTGTGTGTTCGCTTCAAATTGGGACTGTGTGTTCTACTTTCATCAGTGGGCTGTGTGTTCGCTTCAAATTGGGACTGTGTGTTCTACTTTCATCAGTGGGCTGTGTGTTCGCTTCAAATTGGGACTGTGTGTTCTACTTTCATCAGTGGGCTGTGTGTTCGCTTCAAATTGGGACTGTGTGTTCTACTCAACATCAGTGGGCTGTGTGTTCGCTTCAAGTTTGGGACTGTGTGTTCTACTTTCATCAGTGGGCTGTGTGTTCGCTTCAAATTGGGACTGTGTGTTCTACTCAACATCAGTGGGCTGTGTGTTCGCTTCAAATTGGGACTGTGTGTTCTACTCAACATCAGTGGGCTGTGTGTTCGCTTCAAATTGGGACTGTGTGTTCTACTCAACATCAGTGGGCTGTGTGTTCGCTTCAAATTGGGACTGTGTGTTCTACTCAACATCAGTGCGCTGCGTGTTCGCTTCAAATTGGGACTGTGTGTTCTACTCAACATCAGTGGGCTGTGTGTTCGCTTCAAATTGGGACTGTGTGTTCTACTCAACATCAGTGGGCTGTGTGTTCGCTTCAAATTGGGACTGTGTGTTCTACTCAACATCAGTGGGCTGTGTGTTCGCTTCAAGTTTGGGACTGTGTGTTCTACTTTCATCAGTGGGCTGTGTGTTCGCTTCAAATTGGGACTGTGTGTTCTACTTTCATCAGTGGGCTGTGTGTTCGCTTCAAATTGGGACTGTGTGTTCTACTTTCATCAGTGGGCTGTGTGTTCGCTTCAAATTGGGACTGTGTGTTCTACTTTCATCAGTGGGCTGTGTGTTCGCTTCAAATTGGGACTGTGTGTTCTACTCAACATCAGTGGGCTGTGTGTTCGCTTCAAGTTTGGGACTGTGTGTTCTACTTTCATCAGTGGGCTGTGTGTTCGCTTCAAATTGGGACTGTGTGTTCTACTCAACATCAGTGGGCTGTGTGTTCGCTTCAAGTTTGGGACTGTGTGTTCTACTTTCATCAGTGGGCTGTGTGTTCGCTTCAAATTGGGACTGTGTGTTCTACTCAACATCAGTGGGCTGTGTGTTCGCTTCAAATTGGGACTGTGTGTTCTACTTTCATCAGTGGGCTGTGTGTTCGCTTCAAATTGGGACTGTGTGTTCTACTCAACATCAGTGCGCTGCGTGTTCGCTTCAAATTGGGACTGTGTGTTCTACTCAACATCAGTGGGCTGTGTGTTCGCTTCAAATTGGGACTGTGTGTTCTACTCAACATCAGTGGGCTGTGTGTTCGCTTCAAATTGGGACTGTGTGTTCTACTCAACATCAGTGCGCTGCGTGTTCGCTTCAAATTGGGACTGTGTGTTCTACTCAACATCAGTGGGCTGTGTGTTCGCTTCAAATTGGGACTGTGTGTTCTACTCAACATCAGTGAGCTGTGTGTTCGCTTCAAATTGGGACTGTGTGTTCTACTCAACATCAGTGAGCTGTGTGTTCGCTTCAAATTAGGACTGTGTGTTCTACTCAACATCAGTGGGCTGTGTGTTCGCTTCAAATTGGGACTGTGTGTTCTACTTTCAATCAAGTAGGCTGTGTGTTCGCTTCAAAGCTGGGCTGCGTGTTCAGAAAATCTGAGTTTTGGAACTGTGTGTTCTACTCTTAGTCAGTATGTGCTGTGTGCTCATTTTCAACTTCGGGCTGTGTGTTTGGTAAATCAATGTTTGAGCTGTGTGTTCAATTTCTAATTAATGTGCACTGAGCGTTCTCAATTATTCAATGTGCCAGGTGTTCATGAAATTCAAGCGGCTTAGTCACATGCTCAGGATGCAAGTACTATGTCGTAAGCTAAACTGTGTGTCTAAGCATGGCAAAGTATGAAATGCACGAGGAATACACAGACTAAAGTAAAATACCTCTGCATCATAAGAGAGGTGCTGCTCTGGCTCTCGTAGGAGAAGATCCCCTGGTACTCGGTCGTTAAACTCAGTGAAATGACGAAAAGTGGCCCGCGGAAGCCTATGAACCGCTGGGGCATATCGATCGGGAATGAAAGGGCGAACTCTCGGAGGCAATGCCATAATGTCAAAGTCATCTCCGGCGCCGGGAAAACCTCCGCCGTGAGGGAAATGGCCCGCTATGTCGAGAAATCTGCAAAGAGGAGCAAAAATGAGCAAAATGGGCCAAAGTTGGAAAAAGTCAACAAAAGTCAACTCTCGGGAAACGAAAAAGTCAACAAAAGTCAACCCCCGGGAAAATTTTCCAAATATTGAAACAAAATTACCTCAAGTGGTGAAAATGAGAAGAGAAGCCCCAAAGTCGAAATTTAGTCGCTTCAAAGTGCTTAACGCGGGAAGATTTCGCAGAAACAACTTGCGTGGGAGGCCGAGGGACGCGTATAAAATGCAGATCTGAGAGAGAAAATGGCTTAGAGAGCAAGAGGAGAGAATTCCACACTTGGGGGTGTGATTTCGGAGGCAATGGGCAAGCATATATATAGAAACATGAAAAATGACCATTTTGCCCCTGCTTTTGGCAGGTGGCCGGCCGGCCACCTAACCTGGCTGGCCGGCCATGTCCTTTTTCTCCCCTGGCCGATGGCCTCTCCAAGGGCAACCACCTGGCCGACCATGCTCCCCACCCCCTCCCCTACCTCTCTGCAAATTTTGAGGAAAATCGGAGTTCCCGGGACCTGAAAAAGTTGAAGAAAAGTGCACTTTCTGGCACCGAATTATTCCGCTGGAACTTTAACTGCAATTCCTGACATGTGTCTCGTCATTATTCATCGAAATTAGAGTGTATCCTTTTTAAACATGTTGTGACCTCTCCGGGAGGTGAATCAGAGGCCGCGATTGAGTTGCCGTCGCCGAAATGCGCGTTTTCCGGTTCATCATTTCATGTCAAATGGGCATCCTGATTTATGTTCGTTTTGCTTTATTCGGCTCATAATTCGCATTCTCATGAATGTTTTGCATTGTCATGCATGATTTCTTGGTGTACAATACTTCTATGCTTGAACATGCGTTGCCACGCATTATCTTCTCTCGCGTTATGTTGCATTTGTTCACCTACACTGTGTGTGTCAGACTGTTGGAATCATAGGAATCACATTGAATATATGTTGTTAGCATATTGTTCCTGTTGGATTTCATTCTTTTGCAGGCACGATATTGTATGTACGGTTCATTTGAGGCTGGTGCGACCAGACGAATCGCGCAGGTATCGTATCTTCTCCGTGTGAGACGCGACGAGAATTGAATGATTCTCCGCACTCTTAACTGCATGAGATGTAGTTGTTGCTTTGCATTCTTGCTTAAAACTGTTGCATCTATTTGTCAATACTTGCTTCATTACAGCTTGTTGCACTTGCATGATCATCTGGCTCCGCGCCTATCATTTTGCATTTTGCCCCCTGCCTGCGGGCACACATTCTCTGTTTATCTCGTATGATTGTCTAAGTCTTCGGCCTTGTCAAAAATGGGTCGTCTCTGGGCTTTGACATTCACTCACGTCATTTCATGACTTTGAGCTCTGTCAAAGAGGGGCAACTGTAGACACCCCATTTTTGACCGACCTTAAGACTCAGACGTCACCGATTGAGCGCTCGGTGATGTTGCATATTGTGCTCGTTCAGAAGTCTCAGAGTCGCGGCCGTGCGCCCTGCCTCCAGACTTCCGAACCCTCTTCTGTGCCTTGTCTCGGTTTGCGAACCAGACTCGGTTTTCTCTGTTTTCTTTCCTGAGGAAAGGGAGTGGTCCGGTAGGCTATCTCCCGGTGGCCGTGAGCTACGTTTCGTGGCCGTAGGCCATTTTGCCCATTTCGGAGCCCGGTTCCCGGTTTTCGGAGCCGTTAGGCCGTGTGCCTCGGCTCGGGACCGCCCAACCATCTCCGTCTTCTCCGGTTTTTGGCAGAGACCTCTGTTTTAATGTTCCGAGGAACAGTGGGGCCCCTGATGCCCATTTCGTGGCCGTATGCCATTTCCGGTACCTGTAGCCAGTTTTCGGGACCCCAAACTGCGCGGTTTTGGTCCTGAGCATTCATTTCGCATCCGCTTTCTCCGGTTTTCGGCAGGTACCTCTGTTTTGTCATTCCGAGGGACACTGGGGTCGCAGATACCCACTTCGCTGCTGAACACCACTTCCGGCATCAGATGCTCATTTTCGGGATCCCGAATTGCTCGGTTTTGGTCCCGAGCATTCATTTCTCATTTGTTTTTGTTCAAACTTGGCAGGTACCTCTGTTTCAACATCAGGAAGATCACTGGGGGGTGAGAAGCCAGCAATTATCCCAGATAACCAGTTTCGCTCCTCCGGAACCCGTTTTTCTCACTTCCGGGCCAATGTTGAACACCCTGGGGGTATTTTCTTCCAACCAAAGCTGCATATTTGTGATGAGGGGACATGGGGGGACCCTAAACAAGCATGGTCGGCCAGAAACTTGGAGGTTAATTTTTGAGCCTCTTCTTCAAGCTCTATGTTGTGGCTCCTACTTCAATGTTGCCAAATTCCAACCTTGGATCCTTGTTCTACACATCTTGGAGGACACAAAAAGTTGGTGGTCGGCCAGAAATTGTGAAGTTCATTTTTGAGCCTCTTCTTCAAGCTCTATGTTGTGACTCCTGCTTCAGAGTTGCCAGATTTCAACCATGGGGCCTTATTCTACACACTTGGGAGGACCCTAATGTATACTGGTCGGCCCGAAATTCAACACTTCTTTTTTTGGGGTTGGCTGGCCGGCCACAAGGGGTGGCTGGCCGGCCATGGAGGGTGGCTGGCCGGCCACCTTGCAGAAAAATACCTGGCCGGCCAGATTCTTGCTTTCCAGCTCAGGACAGCTGTCCGGATATTTTGTTCAAAATATCACCCCATCCGGGGGATATTTCAGGAGGGAGGGATTGTCTCCATTTCCCTCCCACTCTACACCTTGTTTTGCCTATTAAAGGGGCTGGGGAGCTCCTTTGCCTAGGTTACAAATTTTGTCTTCAAGAACACTTAAGCAAAAACCCTAATCTCCATAGCCAAAACCTCCAAAAAAGCTTCAAGTCTTGCTTGATTTCTTCACCAACACCTAGCCTCACCATTCCAACTTCGATTCCAGCAGCTAGGAAGTGAATTTCAGAGGTTGAGAAGCTACAAATCAAAGCCAAGAAGCAAAGAAAGACAAGTCTTCAAGGGTAAGTATTCAAAACCAACTTTTAGGGCTTTTTCTTGATCTTTTTTTATACTCTAATTGGTTGAGAATTGGGGCTCCGACCCCTACTTCTTTTGTGCTCATTTTGAGCCCCTCTACAACATTGTAGAAGGGCTCAACTTCATTTGGTATTTCTATATACTAGTTCCTTCAATATTCACAAAGTTTGTCACATTTTTGCATGCTAGAATTGACCTATTTGTGTTGGTTTTTAGGGGTCCGACCCCTACTTCTTTCTTGCTTATTTTGAGCCCCTCTACAACATTGTAGAGGAGCTCAACTTCATTTGGCCATTGTATTTACCACCTCCTTCAAATTTCATCAAGTGTGCCCCATTTTGTATGCAATTTTTGACCTATTTCTATTTGATTTTGGGACTTCGACCCCTACTGACTTTGGTCTTATTTTGACCCCCTTTACACATTTCATGAAGAAAGTTTGGTCATTTGATGTATAGATAGCATGTCTCTTGTTATAACCTCTTTTGAGCTCCATTTTGCATGGGATTGTTAGCATGATTTTATTCTGATTTTGGGGTTTCCATAAACTGAATATATGCTTATTTTTGGGCCCTCTTCAGTGTTGTAGAAGAAAGTTTTTCCATTTGAATTTTCTATACACTACTTTCTTTGTAAATCTTCTTTTTTACCGTATTCTTGCGAGCTATTGTTGATCTGTCTATGCTTGCATTTTGGCCAAGTTTGTTACTGAAATAAGCCATTTTTGGGACTGCCTTGCTACTGTTCTTGCTGCCATGATCATATTTTGCATGTATAGCATGGCTATAGGCCATTTCGGGGCTTAATTTTACATTTTCGGGATGATTGCATGCTTCGGGTGTCATTTCGAATCGTTTCGGGGCAGTTTCCCCCTTTATTTAGGTGCTGAAATTCCATTGCCATGCTTGCATATCATTTCCCATGTCATTTCATGCCTTAATGCATTGCCTCGGTTTGCGTGTCCGTGTGCACGCACTTCGAGGCACCTCCGTTTTATCCGATGGCAGCCTATGTGAGTGCGGCCGAGGCTCTCTCATGTTGGCGTAAGCCCATCACTGCATTTCGTATGCCATTTTATGCATTCCTCGGTTTGCGTGTCCGCGGGCACGCATTTCGAGGCAACTTTGTTTTTATCCGACGGCAGCCTATGTGAGTGAGCTGAGCCTCTCCCATGTTGGTGTAAGCCCATCGTCGCATTCCGTTTGCCTTTTCATTGCATTTTATCATCGCCTCGGTTTGCGCGCCTATGGGCACGCACTTCGAGGCACTTCGGTTTTATCCGATTTTGCATCGCATATCATCGCCTCGGTTTGCGCGCCTGTGGGCACGCACTTCGAGGCACTTCGGTTTTATCCGATTTTGCATCGCATATCGTTGCCTCGGTTCGCGTGCCCGTGGGCGCGCATTTCGAGGCACTTCGGTTTTATCCGATTTTTACGTCCCATTTCATCATCGCCTCGGTTTGCGTGTCCGTGCGCACGCATTTCGAGGCACTCTGTTTTATCCGCTTGGCATTGCGTATGCCTCCACCTCGGTTTGCGTGCCCGCGTGCACGCATTTCGAGGCACTCTGTTTTATCCGATTTGCATTTCATCATTGCCTCGGTTTGCGTGCCAGTGGGCACGCATTTCGAGGCACCTCATTCTTATCATTCCGGCATCCCGTGCGAGTGTGGCTGAGGCCCTCTCATATTGGTGTAAGCCCATCATTGCATTTCGTGCCTTTATGTCATCGCCTCGGTTTGCGTGCCAGTGGGCACGCATTTCGAGGCATCTCATTTTCATAGCATTGCGCATGCTAGGATTGTATGTTAGTTGCATTTCATGCATATCATGCATATTGCATCGTGTCCGGGATAGGTGTTAGCCCGGGCACGGGAAACGAGGCGCATTCCGTACTCCGAGTGACGGAACGGGTCTCAATTCCCAAGTCACCGACACTCCGGATAACCCATGATGGAGTTAGGCTTTCGTTGTAGCATTCACATGCATTCATCTGATATTGAGTTGTGCAATCCGACTCCTCGGCCATCATGCATCGATGTGCGTGATTGGTGGCACGAGGATCAAGGCATGCATATATTTGTGAAATACATTGCTGTGCCCTTTTCCTGCTCTCTGTTGCAGCAAAATCCAGAGTTAGCAACTTTTCGAAATCCGGCGCGCATTTCGAGAAACACTGCAAACAGAGGCTAATCGGGGCATCCCAGTGGATTTCCGCGCCAGGCAACCCAGCATGCATCATTTCATCATCCGGAGCGGAGTCAAGGCAGCCCTTGGCTTGCATGCCAGTTTTATCGCTTTTATTAATTAATTTGTTAATTAATTAGAAATTTGTATTATTCGGACTGTAATATTTGGACTGTATTATTCTTTCATTCGGACTGTATTATTATTTATTCGGACCCTCTGCGCGAGGGCATAATTGTAATAAGTGTGGGTGAGTATGATGTATGTCTTCCAACCCCCATTTCTTTCTCCCTTTTATTTACCCGCTTATGATGGTTAGATATAGGGCATATTTCAATTAGCATACAGTATGATAGCATGTTTGCATCATTCATCTATTTTGCACGCACCGGGCTCGGCGCATCATACAAACTGCATTGTATTTCAATTACAAGATGAATACATGTTAGTTGTAGCATTCCATATGCCATGTTTAGAATAGCCGAGCCTGCTATAGTTCGCATTTTTGCATGTGTTGCATTAGGCATTCTGTATATTCTAGGATCACGCATGATTTCTAACAAGCTTTTGTTTTGGCTTGGAGTACTAGGTAAGTTTTATGCTTTAGCATCCTTGCATGCGTGTGAGTGTTGCCATGAATAGCATGCTTACCATGAGGCTAATTGCTTATGTGATATAACTGCCCTGAATGCCTGTGGGTGAAGGTTGGGTTATCTGAATTGGAATAATGCATTGATTGTTTGTTTTAAGCCCACTAGATTGTGGCAACACCATGTTTTCCTAAGCCCACCCGAGGGTGGCAAAATCTGCATCTTAAGCCTACCTGCGGGTAGCAAACCATCTTTCAAACAGGCAAACGTGAAATGTTTTGTTCCAATTCAGGCGATTCAGTCTATACTTGTATGCTGTGCGCATCACATAGTAACCTAGGCTAATAACTGGAATAAGAACTCACAATGTTTTCAAAAACAGATATCATGGTTAGTAGAGGCCGGTCTTTGACCGGGCGAGCGGGGGTGCTCACGATGTGACCTTCCCCAATCATACCCAAGTTCCCGAGCCAACTTTGGTGATGACGGACACGTGGCCTTTTGGCACCGAGTCAGGGTTTCCTAAATTTCCCATTTTAAAATATTTAGGTGGCGACTCTGTTATCTGGCAAAGCAGTCCATGTTTGGCACTTCTTTCAAAAAATCTGTTTTTTCTCAAAACGATTTGCTGGATTTGGACTCTTTGGTTCGAGATTTGGAACCGCAACAAAATCGAGTCCGAACTGTAGCGAGGCCCCTCGCGGGCGTTGTTACATAGCATTATGTTTTTCTTTATCATTTACATGCCTCATATCCATTTTTACATGCATTAAGGTTCAACTCATCATACTTGATGTTGTTATCATTTCCTACTTAATTATGTGTGCTACCTCATGCTTTGAGTTGCTTCACATGTCATATTAGTAGCCGAATCTAGTAATTGCATTTTGTATGTGTTGCATTAATCATGTGCATTTTTAGGATCATGCATTTTCTAATTATCTTCTTTTCTTTGGCTTGCCATGGATAAGTACTAGGTGAACATTTTTGCTTTGGCATAGCATTTGTGTGTGTTTGTATTATTATGTTGAGCATATTATCATGAGGCTATTTGCTTATTTGAAATATCTTTATGAATGCTTGTGGATGGAGGCTATTTTGCTTAAATTGGAATGACTTTGATTGTTGTACATATGAGCTCATTTTTCCTTTGAGTTGCACATATTCAAAAACTCTTTCAAAAAAAAAAAAAAAAAAAAAATGAAATCAAAGCATTCCAAAGTGACGCGGTCTATACTTGTTTGTCTCACATAGTAATGTTAGCATATTAATAAATTAGAATATGAGCATATAATGTCTATAAAATTCACATTATGATTTAGTAGATGTCGATATTTGATCGGGTGAGTGGGATGCTCAATTCATGACCTTGCCCTCTCATACCTAAGTTCCCGAACCGAGACAATTTTTGTTATGACAGACAAGTGGCCTTTGGCACGAATCACGGGTTTTTTAATTCTCTCAAAAATATTAGGTAGCAACTCTGAAATCTGGCAATGTAGTATATTTTTGGCATCTCTTGCAATTAGTGGATTTTTCTGGGATTTGCTAGATTTGGACTCTCATTTTCTTTTGTTTCACATTGCACTCGTGAAACCAGATTCAAAACCATGGGAGTCCGAACTGTAGGGAATCGCATCCGAGGAGACTTAACCCTTCCGAGGAGCGTGAAAAACTAGCTACACCCGTGGACGTAGCCGCATTGCCGAACCATGTAAACCTTGTTATTTCTTGTGTGATTGTGTATTTGGTATTTGTTTTTGGCCCCTAGGCACAACACACATTGTATTGGATCAATAGAGAAAGTTTATGAAACTAAGTGTGAGATGTTTATAATTCCTCTATTCAAATTTTAGTGAAACTACAATGACTCTATAAATGTTGCCTTTGATTTATAGTGAACCACGGTCGCTTGTGTTTGATCTTTTTCACTGTTCTGGGTTCATTGTTTGCAAGTGTATTTTTACTCAAGTCTAAGAGATTAGTGTTTAATCACCATCAACATAAACTTCAGATGAGATACGTCTAAACGAACGAGATCAAGAGGCTCATTACCTCATAAACACAACAACACAAAACAGATCTAATCTAGAGAATAACCACTCGAAAGTTAGCCAACTGAACAAATACACATAAAAACATGACAGCTAAAGATTGGAAATCAAAACAATTTTTTTTTTTTTTTTTCTCCCTCCATAGGTTATGATCTTAGGGGGGTTAATAAGTTAGATTACATTGAAAGGGCTGTAGTCGCTCCATCAACTCGAACCTTGAACCCTGAATCTCTGACCTTCTCATTGTTCCAAGGGATAACTACATGAATCGCGGGGCTAACTGATGTGTCCAAAATCAAAACATTTGATGTTACCTTGTTTTGACAAGTTTAAGATTGCAAAACTTTCCTTTGAACTTCTTTTCATTTTCAGTTGTTAAAGAACTAATATAATACTCGTGCTATGCATGAACAAATTTCCATATATATGTAGATTTTTCTCACTATATTTAAACTCTAATGAAGGAAACCTCTTGCAGTGAGATGCTCTTCTTCTTCTTCTTCTTCTTCTTCTTCTTCTTAAATCAATATTATATTAAAAAAATTATAAGTTATTATTATTTAGATTGTGTTTGAACCTAAGATTTAAGTAAGAATTTATTGAGAGAAAAAAAAAATGTAAGGAAAATGTAAACAAAGGGAAATTGAGTTTCATTCATATTTTCTCACTGTTTCCTTTTTCTCCATAAATTTCTTCACAAAACTTATATTCAAGCACAATTTTGAGTATAAACAATCTCAATGAACATCAAATAGTAGTAAATGAATTATATATTAAGAAATCATATTTATATATTGAGAACTTTAAGTCTCATAATTTATTTACAATGACATGGTAAGAAAATTTGGTCTTATATAATAAAATTACACACAAATCAAAATTTAACACATAAGTATGTCATTGCAGATATTATTATAAAATTTATTTTGTGTGTCTCAATCTTTTTCCCTTATGTATTTCATCAATAATTAACAAATATATTTAAAGACTTAAAACAGTCAATATTTGACACTAACATCACCTATATTAATAATTTGTTGTTACATTTCAAAAGTTATAATTTTTTTTAGACTAATTAATGTTCAGTGTATATATCAACATGGGAAAACAATCTAATTATTGTGAATTTATTTGTATAGATAGATTGTATAAACAATATTGAAACGATATACATATGTTTCCATATGAGAGAACTTGTATTTAAAAATAAGGACAAATAACATTAATGGTCACCTTAATTTGCCTCTTGTATCAATTTGGTCTCTATAATTTTATTTGTATCAATTTTGACCTTAAATTTTTCATGTTATGTCAATTTAGTCCAATTGGTGATGCTCTTTTAGAAATTGGACCGAAACCAATGATCAAAATAGTTTGTTTACTATTCCTAAAGTGATTGAGAGATTAGTGTTCAATTTAAAATGGTATATTTCCTTTTGAATTGACTATTTTACCCTTGATTTTCATTAAAAGTCATAACACATGTTATTAATTGGATTAAATGGAGACACTATGAAAAATTGGAAGGTAAAATTGATACTATTAGAACTACATAGACTAAATTGACACAAGAAGTAAATTATAGGAATTACAAATATAATTTGCTTTAAAAATAATAAATAAAAGAAAAAGAAAAAGAAAAGGAAAAGGAAAAGGAAAAGGAAAAATAGAGTAACAAAACAATTAAACTAACGGAATATTGATACATCGACCTTGAGAACAATGCAAGGCACTCTTAACTTTTGAAATATTAGCTTAGTTGATTATTTTTGTATACTCATAGTCGGAAGTGTAGGGGTGATTATTTCATGTCAAAGACAAGGATTGATTATTTCTTCTAAACTATGAAGATTATTTAATTATTTATTTCTTTTCGTTTTGGACTATTTCTTATATCAGTTGTTGGGATTTGTGTGCTTGATAGTTGTTAGGTTTTCAAATGTGTTATGGGATTATAATTGTCTAATTTAATATATTTATTTCATATTTGTAATTAATCTCCTATGGAATAGCCAAATCACAATGAACAATGTAGGATGTCCTCTCTTGTGAAAGACTTGTAATTATATTATCAATTTACATATAGTAAAAAAATAATAACAACAATATGAATAACAAAAACAAGTCGTACATACATAGAAAATTACACAAACATCTATAAAAAGAAAAAAAAAAAATTGCAATCAACTTCCAAAACAAAGATAACTCTACACTTATATCTTTATTATCAATTTAGTGAAGGAAAAAAAAAAGTACACAGTTAAAAAAAAGAAAAAAAAAGGCACGCATGAACAAAATCTAAAAAGAAAAAAAAAAAAAGCCTTAAAATAAGTTTGTACTATTGGATAAGAGAATAAGACTAACCTTTGCACCATTTCATTTGGAGAGAGTTGGCCCTAAAATAATTAAATATAGAAAAAATGAATAACACGGAAACAAAAATTTACGGAAAAAATATATAAAAGAAAAAAAAAATTGAACAAATAGCAAAGAGAGGAGAGAGAGAGAGAGAGAGAGAGAGAGACTAACCTTTGCACTATTACATGGAGAAAGCCAATGGTGGAGTTCGGATTTTGATTCATGGGGGGCACTTTTAATCATTAGCGATATCAATTAAAAAACTTAACTAAATTCAATTTTTATATTTGGTAATTGAACGATCAAAAATCAACGTGATGTCAAAATTATGTGTCTTAGATATGTTTTAATTAACCGGTGCTTTTTTTTATTTGCTATTTTAGTTAGTAAATATGATGATAATCACAATTTAAAATGTAATAACATGTATATGAAAAAAAGAAGAAGGTAGATGTGAAGAAAAACAATTGAGAAATGAGAGAGAAAAAAATAATTATAAGAGAATATTTTGATAAAATTAAACATTCATAATGGTCATTTATAAAGAATTTATTAAAAAGAAAAATGATATATAAACATTTTGAAACTTATTTGAAAATTAAAAGGGAGTTAAATGAAAACTTTTTGTACTTAGAAGTAAAAGTGTAATTTTCGAAAAAAAAAAAGAGGGAGGGAGGGCACGTGCCCCCAACCCTATGTAGCTCCGTCCCTGGAGAAAGCTGGCCAACTTGAGAAAAATACAAAAATGCCTAAGACCCCTAGTGGGGGTCACTGGGGGTCGTCCCTGATTGGTCCCAAAAAAAAAAAACAGTTTTTTTTTTTTTTTTTTTTTTTATTATTTCAGCGAGTGGGGAGTTGCCACGTCACTGGGGGTCGACCCCCAGTGGGGGTCTGAAGCACGGTTTCTATTTCCATACCCGATTCTTTTGTTCATCACTCGAGGTTAGATTACTTCATTAGTATTATATCATAAACAATAAGTAGACTACATTTGTAATGTTAGCACATCAATCTCACTGTTAGATATATATTATTATTGTTTTATATTTATCTATCTGTGTTTGTAGATGTATCTCATTTCTTTTTCTATACTTATCTCTAATGTATCTTTATCTCATTTTCTATACTTATCTCTGATGTATCTCAGCCTATATATACAGGCTTCTTGTATTTCATTATTCAATTCAATATACAGAGTGTTCTCTTTTCTCTTTTCTCTTTACTTTCATAACATAGTATCAGAGCCTAAGGTTGTCTCCTAGTCTCATTTTCTTCTTCATCACATTTTTCTGGCAGATTGCTTCTGTCCTCTGCTGGTGTTGGTTTCTGCTGGTTTTTTTGTATCTAGTCCATACCTTTTTCAACGTTTGGACTATACCAATCTCTTTGTCTCTTCAAGATGAAGCCAATGCCACCAGATTCAACTTCATCGGACTCTACACACACTGTTACGCACCTCCCAAATAACGGCGCGTCAGTTGCATCGTTTCCACTCTCACCATGCATTTGCACGTGTCGTCTCAGCCGGCTTCCCTCGACTTCGGCCTCTCAGCTTTCGCCTCAGCAGATTCGTCATCGGCTTCTACTTCAGCTGATTCTCCCTCGACTCGTCCTTCGGCTTCCGCTTCAGCCACGTGCCTTATTTCATCGGCTTCCGTCCGGCTTCACTCAGCCTCATGCCTTATTTCATCAGCCGTTGACGTCAGCTCTACTCAGTTGCTGACGTCAGCTTTACTTCACCACTAACTACCTGCTGACATCATCACAGCCATAGTGCTAACGTCAGTCTTATATGTTCCTAAGGTTTTTCAGCCTTTTGAATTTGTTGGTGACCTCCGTTTTGGCAAATTTAAATCTATTATGGATCGTACTGAGAACATTCAATTCGTTTCTGTTATACTTGATGGGACCAATTATGTTAGTTGGGCCCAAGCTCTCTCTGGCTTCATCAAAGGGAAACGACTTTGGCGGATCATTACTGGTGCTCTTCCCAAACCCAACAAGAAGGAGGATGAAATTGACTCTGCATTCGATGACCGTCTTGATGAATGGGAAAGTAAGAATTATCAAATTATCACATAGTTCCGGGCTACCTCAGTTCCTTCCATTAGCCTTCAGTTTGGACGCTTTCAAGATGATGATTCCTTTGCCTCTCTTGCCAAAGCAATTTGGGATTTCTTGAAGGAACGTTATCAGAGTACTGGACATGCTCATCAATATCAACTATTGCAGACTCTTCATCATATGAGCCAAGCACCTGGTCAGTCTCTCAATGATTTTTTATCCCAGATGTTGTTTGTTTGGGATCAACTCGCTCTTTCTGAACCTTCATGGGCTCATTCTGAGGATGCATAGCTATTTATTGTTTATCGGAATCATCAACGACTATTATAGTTTCTTATGGCTCTTCATAGCACTTTTGAGCTCGTGCGTGCTTCTTTGCTCCATCGTTTGCCCTTGCTCACTTTAGAGCAAGCCATTACTGAGCTCCTATCAAATGAGACTTTTTTGGGATTCTCAAATCTCAACACATGGATTCTGTTCTTGCTACGCCATCATCTGAGAGTTCCTCATCTTCATAGCCAATCATATGCAGTTATTGTCGCAACTGAGACTTGCCAACCAATCATTCTCTTGTTCATTGCCAGGTTCGCACATGCTTAACTTGTCACAAGACTGCTCTAGGCCATCTCCAAAGCAATTGTCCACGAGCTCCTTCTACTACTTCATCCAAGAAAGGGGCTTCTCATTCTAGGTATTAGTCCAAATCTGGCCACGGTTCTTGCTCTGCTGCTGTTGCCTCTGAGGGTTCTTCTGCTCTTTCCTTTTCTGTGGATGATGTTGAATCCGTTATCTATTAGGTGCTCACCAAATCTGGTACTTCTCTCTCTACTACTCTTTTAGTAACATCAGGTAACTCTTCATGGTATTTTGATTCTGCATGCTGTAATTACATGACTTCTAACTCTACTCTATTTTTTTCTTTATCATCATCATCTTCTGCTCCCACTATATACACTGCTGATGGTTCTTACATGCTTGTTAATCACATTGGCCAAATCTCTACTTCCACTATGTCTCTTTCTGATGCTTATCATATTTCTGCTCTTTAATTGAATCTTATCTCTGTTGGTCAGTTATGTGAACTTGGTCTAACCATTACCTTTTCCGCTAATGGTTGTTTGGTGCAGGACCCTCAAACGAGATAGACCCTTGGGATAGGCTGTAAGCATGGACGTTTGTTCGAGCTTATTCATTTTCGCAGTCCACACAAATCATCTACTACTGCATCTACTATGTCTTTTTTTCATCTTTGGTATTGTCGCTTAGGACATGTCTCTTTCAGTCATTTGAAAACTTTAGTTTATAGTGGTCAGTTAGGTCGTGTCAGTCTTGAAGATGTCGATTGTTTATCTTGTTGCTAAACAACCTACCTTACCTTTTAATAAAAGTAATATTATTTCTACTGCTCATTTTGATCTTGTGCATTCAGATATTTGGGGACCTTCCCCCACATCGACCATGGGGGGTCTAGATATTTTGTGATTTTTGTTGATGATTTTTCTCACTATACTTGGCTTTTTCTTCTCAAAAATCGTTATGAACTTAAAAAGATTTACTATGATTTCTCTGCTATGGTCCGCACTTAGTTTTCTCATACTATTAAGCCTTTTCATTCTGATAATGCTAAGGAGTACTTGGATTCTGATTTTCTTTCTTTTTCTTCGGGCTCATGGTACCCTATCTCATCGATCTTGTGCAGGCACCTCCCACAAAATGGATGAGCCAAAAGAAAGCACCGTCATATTCTAGATACTACCCGGGCTCTTCTCATCTCTTCTTTTTGTCCTGAACAATTTTGGGGGGAAGCTACCCTTATTGTCATCCACACCATCAATCATGTCCCTATACCTATCATAGCTAACACTTTTCCTTACGAGCACTTGTATGGTTCTTCTCCTGACTATACCACTCTTAAAGTTTTTGGTTTTGCTTGTTTTGTTCTACTTCAGCCTCATAAACACACTAAACTAGAATCTCGTTCTTGTCTTTGTTGTTTTCCGGGGTGTGGTATAGAACATAAAGGGTATCGTTGTTGGGATCCTATCTCCAAGCGTCTTCGTATTTTCCATCATGTGGTCTTCTGGGACACAAAATGTTCTCCACTCTTTTCAAGTTTCACCTCCCGCAGTCCCCTAATTTACCGGTCTTTACTGATATTTCTATAGACCTATTTTCTAATGAATTTGATACAGATTTTGGCCCTATGCTTTTACCGCCACTTATGCCTATCGTCCATCCTGAGGATCCTGTGTCTGCTGATGGCCCTACGCCTTCTCGAACTCATGTGGGGGTTCCTCCATCTCCACCTCCTATTGAGGTTCCTCCTCCTCCCCTGAGCGTCATTCTACATATGTAAAACAACCTTCTGTTCTTCTCCGTGATTGTATTGTTGGTTCCACTGCCTTTTGCTCTCATGAACCTACTTCTTATCGAGAAGCTTCTTCTCACACTCTTTGGCAACAAGTTATGATTGATGAACTGCAGGCTTTCGATCAAACTCATACATGGGATGTGGTTAATCTTTCTCCTAGAAAGCGCATTGTTAGTTACAAATGGGTTTACATGATCAAAACTCATTCTGATGGTTCCATTGAGCATTACAATGCTCGCCTTGTCGCTCGAGGATTTACTCAAGAATATGGGATCAACTATGAGGAAACATTTGCTCATGTTGCTCGTCTTACTTCAGTTCACAGCTTACTTGCCGTTGCTGCTGCTCGCCACTAGAGTCTTTATTAGATAGATGTCAAGAATGCATTTCTTAATGGTGATCTTATTGAGGAAGTTTATATGCAACCATCTCCTAGTTCTTCTGTTGGTAAGACTGGCATGAGCCAAGAGATCAGAAGTATACTTGGCCTTGGTAAGAAAATAACCAGAGGTATCTTGAGAACTTTCCAAGCCAAGGAAGTAGCTAAGCGAATCCAAATCTTTCATCTCAAACTGGCGATAAAGAAATTGTTTGAGACTAGAAATACCCACTGTGTCATCTCCAGTGATAATCATATCATCCACATAGAGGAGAAGAAGAATAGTACCACGCTCCGTCTAACGTATAAACAAGGCAGAATCATGGGCACTAGAAGAAAAACCAAAATCACGAATAGTAGAGCTGGACTTGGCAAACCAGGCATGCAGAGCTTGTTTCAAACCATACAAAGCACAGCAGAGTTTGCAAACTTTGTTTAATGGAACAAAATAACCAGGAGGTGGTTGCATATAAACTTCCTCAGTAAGATCACTATTGAGAAAGGCATTCTTGCCATCCATCTGATAAAGACTAGTGGTGAGCAGCAACAATAGCAAGTAAGCTACGAACTGAAGTAAGACGGGTAACAAGAGCAAATGTATGGTTTGAAACAAGCTCTGCATGCCTGGTTTGCCAAGTTCAGCTCTACCATTCGTGATTTTGGTTTTTCTTCTAATGCCCATGATTCTATCTTGTTTATACGTCAAACGGAGCGTGGTACTATTCTCCTTCTCCTCTATGTGGATGATATGATTATCACTGGAAATGACACAGCGTGTATTTCTAATCTCAAACAGTTTCTCCATCGCTAGTTTGAGATGAAAGATTTAGGTTCGCTTAGCTACTTCCTCGACTTGGAAATTTCTCAAGATACCTCTGGTTATTTTCTTACCCAGGCCAAGTATACTTCTGATCTCTTGGCTCGTGCTAGCCTTACCGATTATAAGACTGCCACTACTCTTGTTGATCCTCAGACTCGTCTTACATCCCTCACGATCCCCTATTGTTTGATGCCACTTTATATCGTCAACTCGTTGACAGTCTTGTTTATCTCACGGTTACTCGTCTAGATATTACTTATACTGTTCACATTGTCAGTCAGTTTATGGCTGCTCCTCGCTCTCCACACTATGCTGCTCTGGTTTGCATTTTGCGCTATCTCAAAGGAACTCTGTTTCATGGTCTTCACTACTTCCCTAAATCTTCTCTACAGCTGCATGCATTTTCTAATGCCGATTGGGCAGGGGATCCTACTGACCGTCGTTCCACTACTGGGTTTTGTTTCTTCTTGGGAAACTCTCTCATTTCCTGGCACAGCAAGAAGCAAACCCTTGTTGCTCGTTCTAGTACCGAGGCTAAGTATCGTGCTCTTGCTGACACTACTCAGTAGCTTGTGTGGCTTCGTTGGTTGCTTTCTGACATGGGTGTTTCTCATTCTGTTGCCACCAATCTTTATTGTGATAACCAAAGTGCTATTCAGATTGCCCATAACGATGTCTTCCATGGTCGCACCAAGCACATTGAGATTGACTGCCACTTCATACGACAGCATGTTAGAAATCGTCATGTTCATCTTCTCTTTGTTACCTCTGTTAATTAGACCGCCGACCTCTTTACCAAAGCTCATCTTCCTGGACGCTTCTCTGATCTCCTCTCTAAGCTCAAGTTAATATTTGACTTACCACCTTGAGCTTGAGGGGGGGGGGGTGTTAGATATATATTATTATTGTTTTATATTTATCTATTTGTATTGTAGATGTATCTCATCTCCTTTTCTATACTTGTCTCTGATGTATCTCAGCCTACAGGCTTCTTGTATTTCATTATTCAATTCAATATATAGAGTGTTCTCTT
This sequence comes from Camellia granthamiana, assembly GCA_036172215.1. NCBI lineage: Eukaryota > Viridiplantae > Streptophyta > Magnoliopsida > Ericales > Theaceae > Camellia > Camellia granthamiana. Next base: position 79,020,906 of record CM069910.1, read on the forward strand.
TTCTCTTTTCACTCTACTTTTATAATACTCACTAAGGAAAATTATACAATAGTTTCTGAGCATCACGTGACTATATTATTTCACTAATTACCATTCATCATGCATTCTTATATTCTCCAATCACTTAACACAAATAATCAATACTCCACTTTCTTCATCAATCATACTATCATGGAGCATCATATGGCCGTATTTCCTGACTACCCTCTTAGTAAAATCTTTGTTAAGTTTTTATAATTGACAATTCCATTTGACAAACTCTTTTCAATTGTAATTTTATTTGCATTTTTGTTTCAGTGAAGCTGTGAGTGTTTAGATGCAAATCCAATACGAATTGTGTTTGTGTAGAGAAGTTTGTACCAACATTCCGTATCTTGAGTATTCCTTGTTTCCACTTCGCTGACTATGTACGGGGATCACCTAGGCGGGATCGAGCGGCAACGACCCCAAAGCCAAAGTTATTTGACAGCTCGAGCAATCATTTGTGAACTCGAGCGATGAAATGGTACATCCAGTATTTCAGCCTGTATTTAGAACTTTTGGAAAACTCGTTTTACTGCTCAAACAGTAGAAGTTACGCTTGAGCGATTGACCTATATATTTTGCACCGCTTTTACTTACACCGCTCGAGTAGTGAAGTGTGTGCTTGAGCAGTCTTCATAACTCTGTTTTCTATAAAGTGCATCGTTTGCTTGTTTTAGGGTTTAAACTTTCTAGATTCTCAAAGAGGAATAAAATACAAAGTGTTTGACATTAGAGAGTGTTTTTATATGAGTTTCATTGATGTATAGAATGTGATCGATTGATCAACGAATCACAGAGTGTCAAACATCAAAGGTTGATTTGGTTCTTTTATTCACATAAAGAGAGATGTTCTTCAGTAGATTCCGGAAAACTTTGCTTGAAACTTTAGTGGATTTCGGAGTAGCTCATCGTCGTGAATTCGACATCAGCGTTATGGATTCAACATTGGGCAAAACAATTCTGTGGTGAAGATGGTGGTGGAAGAGGCACATCGGGTTTAATTTAATTCGGGCGTAAATTCGCTAGGTAATTGAGGGATTATTTTGTTAGCGGATTATTTTTTTTTTTATCTTCTTAGTAGATTATTTTGTGATTTTGACTCATGATTTTTATCACCCCAATTGTATTTTTTTTCTTATTAAATTATTGTGTCAATTTGTCGTTAATTGTTTGATTGGAATTGATATTCACTATTTTTAAATTAAAATATAATTACGAATCAATATCTCGAGAGTTTTTAATTTTTTTTTTTTCTCTCCATAGTTTTAGTAAAAGACTTAAAGTGTTCTTAAAATTTAAAGATGGTACCAAATCTGAGGAGTTTTTTTTATTTTTGTAGTTACAAATAAATATTCCTTTAAAAAAAGAATTTAAAAAAAATGAGATAAAAATGTGTGGCCACAACATGCGCCACTTTGTGGTAAATCGAACCAAGTAAAATTATCTTCCATCTTGATGCTATTCAATTAAGGTTAGGGCTCATAAATATATATATAATGAAATGTTTTATAAAAATTTTCTATAGTGTTTGTATTAATATTCCATCAATTATTTTGAATCTTTTATTTTTTTTGAATCCACACTTATAAATTTTAAAACTCTTAAAATATCTTTTCTCCCTTCAAATAATACCAAAATTATTATTGTAAAAACATTCCACCCATTCAAATTGAATGTACACCCACACATCCCAAAAAGCCTCTCTCCCAAAAATCTTAACAAAAGCCATGAAAGTGATTATTATTTCATTTTCACATATTTGTTCATGACCTAAGAAAATAAATGTTCGGTTACCTGTTCCCGAACAAATAAATAATATTTGGGCCTGTGTTTTCAAATTTCGGTTATATATTCGGGAGTTCAGTCTTGAAAAAATTACGAATAATTTTTATTATTTTTGTCATTTTTTTCAAGAAATTTACCCTTATAAGGTCAATCTCCTCTAAACTAAGAATACCATCAAAGTTATGAACGTCCTCTGAACTTTTATTGTTGCATTTCTCTCGTCTCATGAAGTTGTGCTAGACATACATTCACTCATTGTCATTGCAAGAAAAATGTAAGTAATTAAATGGTTACCGCCGTTACCGCCAGAATATTGTCGCCAAAGGATTTTCAAGGTTTTGAGATTGGGTAGATTTTGAATGTGAAATTTGGCAAAGATGGATGTGTGGTGATGGAGGTGAGTGCTCTCATAAATCCTAACTCATGATATAGTGGGTGTGTGGACTTAATTGTGAGATGGAGTGTCCCAAAATTATTAATGTCCTTTTTAGTAATTTCATTGAAGATTATTATTGTAATAAAAAAAAGTTAAAAAATAAGGGGTCTAAAATAATTGATGGGGTGTTAATAGCAGTACTCCTTTTTTATTATTTGATTAATGTGTGATATTTTATTATATGTATAATTTGAAGATGAAGAATTTTCATGATATATTTTTTTATGATCCCTAACATCACTCTATTCAATTACATGAATATTGATGGTGCAAAATGAAACTTAAATTGTTATAAATGCAGTTTAAAACAAAAATCAACTGTTTTTAATATTTTCTTTCATACTTTTACTTTTGATTTGCTTGACAACCATTAATTCTTTAATTACACAAATTCATTATTCAAATATAATTATAACGTTGATGTAAACGTAATTTTGTCATATAGCATATAATTATTTTTCAATAGAAATAATTTTGTTTAGCTAGGAATTGGGCAACCCGAGTTACTTTGCTTCTAATCAAATTACAATGCTACGTCAATGGATGAGGCCAAGTTTGGATACTCTCTAAAAAGTTAAAAAGTTACTTAAAAAGTTAAAAAGTCAACATTATTTATCAAAAGTCAACAATTATGGCTGCACAACTCCCAATTCAAATTTTTCTCTACAAATCAATTTTTACAATTTTTTATTACAATTTTTTCCATAAAAAATCAAAAAGTTAACCCAAACATCCATATTTTCAACCTCAATTTTTTTGTCCAAAAAGACAAAAAGTACACTTATTAGGACACCCCAAACAATCCCTTAGTTTAATGGTAACTTACGTGTATGTCATATTAAGTGAATTTATTATCTAATAGATTTTATAATAATTAATAATATTTTTTTATTAAAAATTATTAAAAAAAAATTACTAATTATTAATTTTCAGGATAATATAAAAATTTTGTCATAAAAAAATGCTCACCCTCGTGCCTACTCTCTTCCGCTTTCCTCTCTTGCCCACCTCTCTTGCTGGTTGGCAGCCCATTCCCCACCCATTTTAGCAGAGGCGGCTCAAGCCTGTTTAAGGCATAAGATAAAAAAAATTTAAGTGAAGCAAAATTAATTTTCACATTATGCTTTTATTTTTACTTCTTAAAATGCAAATTATTAGTTTCATTTTATATTCAAAATTCTGCTAACGAGTCAATCATAGGAAGAAATACAATTTTTTTTATTAGCAAAGAAAAGGAAACTTTATTAATGAACAAGATAGAATTATATCAATAAAGAAGAAGGGGAAGGGGAAAGGGAGTGCAAAGAGCATCATAGCGAAACAAAACAATCCCAACTAGGTTGGCACTGATAAGATCGCCCAATCATATACTAGCACACCGCCCAAAGTTGGTGAGTAAACAACCACAAGCTGCAAACCCAAACACAAACATAGCCAATAAAGCTAAAACAACTCAAAAGCAACAGATACAAAAACAAAAGCAACAGCAACACAAGTAGGAACATTAAGCAGCATCAAAACATAGCCCATACCAGCACTAAAAAAACCTCCCAGAAGCTTCTTTGAATCATATAAGCAACTTCTCACCTGCTGCATATTAAAAGCGACATCCATAACAGAAAATGAGTAGCTTGGATCAAAAGATTTCCACCATAGAGCTATCCGAACTTTAATGAGATCACATAATTCCACCAGATTAGGTTGTATACTAGAGAATACACAATCGTTCCTACATTTCCAAATTGACCTTGATCATAGCTGCTGGGATAACCCTCCAAACTTGACTTTCCTTTTTCCTAAACTTCCAACTCAACCACCATTGGAACAGCCCTTCCAATGACCCTGGAACTACCCATGGCAACCCCCACCACTGCATTATATTTGACCAGATTTTCCATACAATAGGATAGAACAGAAGGATATGATTCAAGGACTCCATTGCCTCTTTACAGAAAACACAAGATGAGTCTACATTGCCCCTCAACACTCCTATTCTACTCAAAAACTTAACTATCTTCAATTTGCCTTTCCATGCTAACCAGATGATAAACTTGGATTTAGGTGGAGCAAAAGTATTCCATATTAGCCCTGTGGAGCTTGATGCTATACCATTCGCCAACTCACACCATTTATAGGCAATACCTTGAACACCCCAGTTGGATCTGTTTTCCATTTCATGGAATTAGCTTGTTCTAGGTTCAGACTTGGACCAGCACCCAGCAGAGTAGTAAGCCTTGAAAGTTCATTCTCTTCCCAAGCATGTAAAGGTTTTCGAAAACTAAAACACCATTCATTAGACAAGGCTTTCCTTGATAGTATCATTCTCAATGAGATCTCTTTCTCTTCACTCAACTGGTACAATCGAGGAAACTAAGAGCTAAGACTAGCATCCTCCTTCCATACATCAACTCAGAACATTATTCTCCTACCATTGCCAATTGAAATTTCCACATTGCCCTATAAAAATTAAACAGATTAGAGTTGCTGTGTGCTAATCCCACTATATCCTTCCATGTTTTAGACACATTACCTGAATCTGGGAGCAATGGCAGCCACTTCCCTCCAACAGCACCATATATACTACACAAAACTACTTTCCATAATGCGCCCTCTTTCAACGCAAACCTTTACCACCATTTTAATAACATACACTGATTTGCCACTCTTAAATCTCTTATTCTTAAACCCCCTTATTTCTTATTCATTAAAACTTCTTGCTATCGTACCAAATGAACTTTTCGCCAAGTTTCTATATCTCCTTGCAAGAATGCTTCTTGCATTTTATCAATTTCCTTAACAACACACTCTGGTATCTTAAATAATGACATGTAATAGATGGGTAGTGAAGACAACACTGATTTTATCAGAACCATTCTACCTACAAATTGTCACGACCCAAACCCGACCCTATGGGTTTAGCACCGTAACTGGCCAGTAATCCGAGATTACCGAAGGCCTGCTTAACAGTAATACAGTAAAACAGAGTACAGGGCCTGGCGGAAGCCAATACAATAATAAAATAATGTCCAATGAGCTGTGACAGTCTGTATGCCAAAAAGATTTTTCATACCTTTATACTTTCAGTATAGAATAGTATGCACATAATATACAATCAGTCAAAACTGGGACTTAATCCCTATTAAACAGTACGGTACGGTGCTATCAGTCTATACAATAAACAAAACAGTTACAGAGACAAACGGGGAAATAAAACACCCCTAAGCCCCTAAGCCATAGCTTGATAGGCTCGGAATCTCGCAGTGAGGCACAGTGGTTGGCTTGACAGAATTAAAGCTTGCCTGACGCTCCTAGCTGCGGTCTGGTGCCTGTACACCTACATATATATATGAGCAGTGAGCTAAAGCCCAGTGAATAACATAATGCGTAAAGGGGGTTAAGAATAAATGTCCTTTCAGTATTGAAAACAGTCATTCCAGTCAGTTTATCAGTCATTCAGTTTGTGGCTCATATTTTAGGTCATAACAGTCATTCAGTTAAAGCAGTGATATGTGGTACATCCATTGGCATAACAGTACAGTAAACAGTAGGTCTTAAAAGACCGGGTCTTAACAGACCAAACAGTAAATGATGGCCATCAGTAGCAGTACAGTAACAGTAACAGTAACAGTAACAGTACTATTTCAGAGAACAGTACAGTACTTGTGGATTCAAGAGGTGTCTCATACAGATTCTAGAGGTGGCTCACACTATAGCACTTAGTTCCGTAGATTCTAGAGGTGGCTCACAGTGTAGCACTTAGTTCCATATCAGAAATACAGAATGGCCATCGTAACAGTAAACAGTAGTGGTTCCAAACTTGGGAACCGACAGAGGTATCTCTGTCACAGTAACAGTAAACAGTGGGTGCCAAGGATGCCACAGTACAGTTTAGAATATAAGACATACGTTCATTCAGTACACAGTATCAGTTCGGTGAACAGTTCAATTCCGTAAACAATAGCAGTTCAGTAAACAATATCAATTCAGTAAACAGTTCAGTAAACAGTTTAATTCAGTAAGCAATTTCGTAAACAGTTCAATTTAGTAAACATTTCAGTTCAGTGAACGGTTCAGCAAACAGTTCAATAAAGTAGACAGCTCAATAAGGTAAACAATTCAATAAAGTAAACAGTTCAGACGATAATCATTTTTGAACATATCTTTACACAGTTGTTACTCACAGAGTTCTGGGCTACAGTAAGCTAGAGCGTCCTCTCGGTAAGCCAACCCTACACAGTATACAGGATGAACACACACTAAGCTATACAGTTGGGAAATATCATAACTTAATCCCTAATTTGCCTTGGTGTGTTCTACGTCTATATCGTCATTAAGATGCCTTAAACTAGGCCTAAGAATGCCTAGAATGGGATGAGGATGCAAAAATACACTTAGAAAACATTTTGCAAAGTTTGCTGAAAATAGGAGCCTCGCTCGAGCGAGCCTTCCTTCGCTCGAGCGAGCTTCCAAAATCAAAGGCTTCGCTCGAGCGAGAAATCCTTCGCTCGAGCGAGCTGTCGAAACAGTAAAAGTACTGGATGCTGAAATTTTACGCTCGAGCCACCAATCCTACGCTCGAGCGTAGCTTCGAACAAAGGTTGGTCGCTCGAGCGAAGAATCCTTCGCTCGAGCGAAGAAGCCAAATTCTGGAATTTCCAGATTTGCCTCCCAAGCTCAAACCAAGCATTCTTTCACTCCATACTCGACCTCTTGGGCCCAAATTCTGGAAAACACATCACAACTCAATATATAACAAGTTTCAAAGCTCAATTTATGAATTCAAGCCCCAAAGGTGAGTCAATTAAAGCCATATTCAAACCCATTTTCAAGAATATGAAGAACATGCAAACATGCATGAAATTAAACCATTTCAAAGCTCCAATTTGATGCTCTAGTGAGCCAAATGTTCCAAAAACAAGTTGAAAACATGGACCATTGCAAGATAAACATGCATGTGAGGAATGATGGATTACAACCTCAAAACTTGCCAATATGCACATGCATGCAACAATTTAGCTCTAATTCAACATTATATGGACCAATTCAAGGCTCAAATCACTAGAGGCTCAAGAACTAAGCATGAACAAGTTCAAAGACATTAATAAAAGGTTAAATTCTCTTACCTAAGTCTTCAATTACTAGCCTTGAAGTTCAATTTGCCAACATATGTCTCAATTTCCTCAAGGATTATCAAATTATAGTCAAGATCCCTCTCAATCCCCTCCCTCTCTCTCTAATTTCGGTTGAGAGGCCACAAATGAGCTGATGAAGTGTTTTTGATTCCATGAATACAAGTCTCAACAAATGTAGAGTAGTGGCCACTAAGTGGCGTTTTGGTAAATAAGTCAAACTTTACATTTTATCCATTTTTAATCTACTTTAACCATACCAAATCAATTTTCAGATAAATGTGCCATAAAATCACATTAATTATGATGAACACAGAACATTAATCAATTTTGGCTTCGGCCGCCGATAAGGCCTTCAATTTGCAGTTTAATGCATAAGACGAGAACAGATAATTTGGCAGTCAAACAAATAGGTTATGCATTTAAACGGTTACAGTCAATCGATTCAGTTTCGGATCTCAGTCAGTCAGTTCGGTACTTTAATCAATTCAATTATCAATCATGTTCAGTTTCAGTAAACAGTAATCAGTAGGTAATCAGTAAACAGTGACGAGGATTGTTACACAAATGATAATAATCTTCTTTTTCATCATACTAGTTTCTTTTTGACCTTCTCAATAATTGGTTTCCAAGTTCGTCTTCAACTAGGGTTTGCACCAAGAGGTAGGAAGCTGTTGACCCAAACAATTTAGTTTAGCTATTGACCTAAATACTTCAAAGGAAGAAATACAATTTATACTGCTACAACTGACCTTTGCTAATGCGAGCGACCACAAAATCATGTTCTACTACTAATTTTGTCACGTAATCTTGTGGTTAGTTCTATGATTGATTTTTCTTTAGCATTTTTCTGGTTGATGTGGACTTCTATTTTGATTGAGTGAGAGATAATCAACGAGGTGTTTTGTTTTCACAAGAGAGATTCACAATGATGAGGTGTTTATGATATAAGAATTTCTTGTCTTTTTAATTTTATTTTTTCTTCTTTGTATTTAACATGGGGAGAATATAATAATCACGGATGATTGTTTAATAATGATATAAAGTATTTATTTTTTTATATATATGAAATATAATGTAATAGACATTTTGACTAACGTTTTTTTTAATTTCTTTATCACATTTATTTTTATTTTTATATGACACTATATTTAGGTTCTACAAAAATATAGGGAGGTCTTTTATGCAAAGCCGTAGGCTAGCACTGAAATTGCCTAATAGTCTAACCACTACTTCTTTCTAGCCATCAATCACCTCTCCGTATGATAATCATTTTCTCTTATTGCATTTCCTCTTAGGTTCTCCTGCCCTGTTGAGAAAGTAGGATGGAGACGGATTTTATTTCGAAAAATGATCCGTAGCTTGAAATTCGTTTGACTCGAATGGCTTGACTGTCGAAAACAACATCATTTTGGGTAATGTTTTTTTTTTTCTTTCTTTTTCTTTCTCTCGAACACAGACAAAGGGAAGTGAAGAGGAGAGAGAGAGAGAGAGAGAGAAGAGGAGACAGAGAAGAAGGACGACAGTGATGGTGGGTTGCCGGTGGGTATCGGCGATCTTTTCTTTCAGACTCTATTTTCTCCTCTCTTTTTTTTTTTTTTTTTTTTTCTTCTAAATAGATCTGGATCTGAAAAAATAAAAAATAAAATAAAAATTGTTGATGATGATAATGTATTGATGATGATGCTGATGATGATGTTGATGAAGATGTTGTTGATGAAGATGTTGATGAAGATCTCTGTTTTCTCTTTCTTTTCTTTTTTTCTTTTTTTTTTTCTGAGTAGATCTGGATCTGAAAAAATAAAATAAAAATGTTGATGACGATAATGTGTTGATGATGATGATGATGATGTTGATGAAGATGTTTATGATGACGATGATGTTGATGAAGATGTTGTTTTTGATGATGATGATGATGTTGATGAAAATGTTGATGAAGATGTTGTTGATGAAGTTGTTCAGCTCCCTGCTCCAGCTCCCTCTTCTTTTCTTCTTCTTTTTCTTCTTCTTCTTCTTCACTTTCATGTTCTTCATCTTCAGAAAAAACGAGAAAGAGAAGGAAAAAAAAAAAAGAACAAAAAAGAACAAAACAAAGAGAAAAAAAAAAAAAAAAACCAAAACGTCGTCATTTTGGTTTCAGGCCATTCGAGCTTCATAAGTTTCGAGCTACAAAACGAGGTTGTTTTATTTCTCTCGTCCCGTTCTATCCGATCTCCGTTCCGATTATATTTATTAAATATATTTATATATGTAATAAATATAACATAATTTTTTTACTATAATAAAATTAAAATACTCAAATATTGTACTTAAATATTAATTTTTACTCATTTATTTATTTTTATCTTATATCTTGAAATTCTCATTAAATATAAATTATTATATGTAATATATTATATTATTTATAATTTTTATTAATATTTTCATTATTTAACTCGCCCCTTAGCCACCCTGTTACCACCACCCCTTGATTCGCCCCACTCCTAATATGATACGGGGCAAGTACGAATTACTACAAACCCAACCCAAACCCGACTCCTGACCATCCTTATCTCTCCTCCACCGAACCTCGACACTAACAACCCAACCTTTACACTGTGTTTGGATTGAGTGATTTGGAGAGAAAAGAAAAGAAATAGAGAGAAATGTATTTCTCTTCTTTGTTTGGTTATCTTAAGTGGAGAGAAATGGAGAGAAATAGAGAGTAATGGAGAGAAACTCATTTCTCTCATAACCCTTATTTTCAATCTTCCCAAAAGTGGAGAGATTGGGAGAGAAAAGAAATCCACAAATGTTTATATTTTCGTAATACCAATTTTACCCCTATAAAAATAAAAGAAATAAAATGATTGAAAATATAAAAAGGTTATTTTGGTAATATAACATAAAATAATTTCTTTTCTTTTCTCTTAATGAAATCTAACCAAACAAGAAGGAGAGAAATCACAATCATTTCTTTTCTTTTATTTCTTACTTATCCAAACAAAAAGGAGAGAAATTACAATCATTTCTTTTCTTTTCTTTTCTCTTATTACTTAAGTAATCATTTCTTTTCTTTTCCCTCCTAAGTTACCAAACATAGCGTTATCCTTTGCTGCTCTTTCAACCCCTCTCCCACCCTTCCTTTCTATCTCCCCTTTCTTAGCCTATCCATTTCCTCTACAGCCTCCTCTGGATCCTGCATCCATTTTCTCTACCTTTATTCTTTGCTGCTCTTTCAACCCCTCTCCCATCCTCCATTTCTATCTCCCGTTTCTTGGCCCCTCTGGATCCTGCATCCATTTCCTCTAATTTGGGGGTCACGGCAGAAGGGTTGCAGAGCGGTGGGGTGGTTGCAACAAAAAAGCAAGGTGGGGTAGCGATAGGTGGCCATTGATAATGGCAATACCATGGATAGTAGAGCCAGTTAAGATTTTGCACACACACATAGAGAGAGAGAGAGAGAGAGAGAGAGAGAGAGGAGACTCAGAGGGAAGGAGGAGAAGAGAGGAGAAAAACAATAAAAAAAATAAAAATTGCAATTGATTTTGAATATTTTTACTCGTACTATTCACCTGACTTGTTTTCACTTTTTTTAAAATATTTTTCAAAAAATTTTACTTTCTTATTTTTCATATTTTTTTTTATTATTAAATTTTTTTAATATTTTAAGTAATTTTTTTACTTTTTAGATACACTTAACATAAATACGCTTAAAAAGTAAAAAAATTATAAAAAAAATCTTTTAAAAATTCACTAAATATCAAAAATACAAAAAAAATATAAGAATTCAGTACATTTTTCGTATTTTTATGTATTTATTAATTTTAAAAATATTTTTTCACAAATTTTTTTATTTTTTAGATACATCTAAGTAAAGTGTATCTAAAAAAATTAAAAAAAAATATTTAAAATTTAAAAAATATTCACTAAAAATAAAAAAATACAAAAATTAAAAAAAATTAATTTTCAAAAAATTTAATCCAGAAAATTCAAACCAAACACACTGATTTTGTAAATTTCCCTCTAATTTCTATTTTTTATATGTAATTTGTCAAAATTTGTTTGCTTGTGCCGCATTATTAGATTATGACTCTAGCATAAATCCTTTGAAACAAGCAACATTGCATGTGCCCCACATGGTTAGGTTACGGTTACGACTCTTCTGCAACTCATTTAAGACAAAAATTTATCCTGAGATTTGGATTGATGACAAAACTTGTATGACAGTTGATAGAATACACAAATTTAAATACACAATAAATATAAACTTTTAATCGATTTTTTACATTATGTATTTGAATATATAAATATGAGTAAGAGAAAAACCAAGCAATTTTGTAAATTATAACTAATAACATTCTAAAATCTTAAAAAGATGAGAAAAAGAAGAAAAAAAAAAAAAACAAAAAATGTCTGTGAGACTAGTATTAAAATTGGGGGTTAATTATACATTTAGGCTATATTTGTTTGGGTGGACATGAGCTTGGGATTGGACTAATAGTCCAATAAAATTATTAATCCGATGTTTGGTTAAACAATTGAAGTACGGACTAATTATTTTAAACTTGACTATTAGTTAAGATAGAATACATAATCCAACAGATTCGTAGTCCTAAGACTATTAGTCATGGGAATGCTAATTCAGTCCGTCCAAACAAACATGGCCTTAATTCCTATAATTTAACCCAAGTTCCATTTTCACCTATATTGTTTTAAATTGAACAATTTGATTTTTGTATTTCAAATTTATTTTTAGTTTGGTCCTTCTATTTAAGTTAGAAGTTAAAAGTAATGATTTTGAAATACTTGTCAATGTCTTAAAGTGTACATATAAGAAAAATTAATAAAAATTTAAATAAAATGAAAAAATTGAAATTAAATTTAAAATGCATGATCTAAATTATTTAAATTAAAACAATAAAGACTAAAGTAAAGTTTGATTCAAAGTATAAAGGCGAAAGTTAACTCTAAAATTGGAAACTAATGGCTAGATCTCGCAGCTCACAACAAACCATCGAATTTGTATATTTTCCATGTCGGCAACAAAAACAAATAATTTTTATTTTATAAAATGTATATATTTTGATTTTGTTATTTCCAACACGAATTTGTTTTATTTATTTATTTATTTCCGTTTTATGTATTAATGAAGTATTATTACTCTTTACTATTTCCTTAATGCTCGTTTCTGAAACCTGTTAGAAAAAATGGGTTTCTTCGTGACTTTAATGTGAAAAGTAGGTACTAATCATTAGTCGAGGTGAGATTAAATGGGTTTAGATTATTTGTAACAAAATCTTTACACCACAAAAAGAATGACAAAAAATCATTAAGAATTGAAAGAGAAATTGTCTCACAAAATTGGTCTCATGAATGAGGTATTGAGAATTGTGTATAATTATCAATCCCACATTGATTGTAGATAAAAGTTTTGTCGGGTATTCAAATCTCAAGATTTTGATAAGGGTATAAGCCCTTGGAGGCATCCAAATTTTTCAAAGAAATGGAGTTATGGATGCTTCAATGATGGGCTTGAACCAAAACTATGGGGCAAGTTGGTTACGCAAAATTGTTACACACACGCGCCGCCGACCTGGACCGGGTTCGTGGATCTTGGGGTTTGGGCTTGAGGCTTCAGGGAATGGGTTAGGTTTAGTCTAGACCGGATTGGTGGTTTACCAACCTAATATTTTTTGGTCAGGTTTGTTTGGTCCATCTTCCTTGGTTTTCACACAAAAGTTTTTGCCTCTATATTATACAGCCAGTCTGCCCATATATTCTACTTCTTGTGTGAGAGAGTGATGCCGTTGTTAATATTAATGTATATGTGGTATTCCTAAATTTATTAGGTATTGATTTCCTAGATATATTTAGGAATAACCATAGTTAGATTTCTTGTAGCATATTCTTTCTCAGCCTATATATACAAGCCTTCTGTTATATAGAATAAATACATTGAATACAATATATATATTTTCTCTCTCTCTATCTACTATCCTAACATGGTATCAAAGTTATAGGTTAAGTTCCTAATGTTCTTCGCCTTATCGGCGGGCCGCAGCCTTGCCTTGGCCGCCCACCGAACCTTAACCTATTCCGTTGTCATATTTTCCTATCAGTATCGCTTCACGGTAATCCCTTCTTTTGTCTTCTAATTTATTCCTATCCCAAATATATCTATCATATTTTTTTTTTTTTTACTCGCAATCCACTTTTTGTGTATGTTTCTGCTTCACTTTGTCTTTCCTTTTGTTTCAATCTCAAATAGATTTCTATCTTCAACCCTATTTGAGTTTGAAAGGGAGTATTATACCTATATTATGGTGAGCATGGTGATATACCATGTGAACCACCTAAGCCCCAAACCGCCTCCTTTGGTGCACAACCTAAGTCGCTCTTTGCGCACCATTCACGCCGCCCATGGCGCACTTAGTCTTTTGTTGTCATTATCGTTTAGCACCACGTCATAAGTTATGTGTGCCACGGTTGCTGGTTTAACATCTAGTTCTCTACATCTGTCTAGCATGACCCCTTTAAACTGTCCCGACATTGATTCCGATTAGCTCCTACATCGGTCCGGCATGACCCCTTTAATTTGTCCCAACATTGATTCTGGTTAGCTCCTACAATGGTCAAGCATAACCTTAAACTGTCCTGGCATTAGTTTTGGCTAGCTTCTACAACGGTTTGGCATAACCTTAAACTGTCTCGGCATTAGTTTCGGTCAGTTCCTACAAACGGTCCGACATGACTATAAATTGTCTCCTAGCATTAGTTCTGCCCTCTTATCTATCTCAAGCGCGGTCCTACACGACCATAAACGATCTCTCAGCATTAGTTTCGGCCTCTGATCTACCTCAAGGGCTCTTGTGCTCCCGTTTGGACTTTCTATTTGCCTTTTATTTTATTTAGTTTTATTTCATGTTTTAGTTTCTCTCTCCAAACTCAAAATGTTTATCCTCCTTGAGTTTGAGGATGGATGTTAATGTATATGTGGTATTCCTAAATTTATTAAGTATTGATTTCCTAGATATATTTATCAATAACTATAGTTAGGTTTATTGTAGGATACTCTTTCTCAGCCTATATATAGAGGCCTTCTATTGTATAGAATAAATACATTGAATACAATATATATTATTCTCTCTCTCTCTCTCTCTCTCTCTCTCTCCCTCCTTCTCTATCTACTATTCTAACAGTTAGTTCGCCGGAGCTAAACAAAAGGTGCTTCTGCGTTAGCGGGTCTATACCGTTGTATCCTGGGAGACAGACATTGATACACCTCCAACACCGACGATGAGGCGACGAATTCATTTTAAGGAGACTGTGGTGTCACATAAGTTTCGATTTGCTATCTTTTCTATGTTTTATCTTGTTATATATTTTTGTTCAATTCCAACAAGTTTTCTTGTTTTGTAATTTAAATTAGTATTAAATATGAATCTGTTTATTTTATTTAATTTATACAATATGTACAACAATTTTAAAACAAATTCTATATGTTTCTCATGAAATTATATAAATAGATTTATATATAATTTGTAATAGATTAATTTATTACACAATTGGTTTTGCATCGGGTAGCATATACAGATTTTTTCCCATGGATAGTTATCTGCTCTGCTTTGCTTCCGTTAGGAAAAGGACAAAAAGGGAATTGTAACTTACGAGACCACTGCTTCCATCTACATAGAATCCAAAATTAGAAATTCAATTGTATTTGCATACTAGTGGTTCCTAACTGTTATGTCTACCTCAAGAGTGTTGGACAATCTTCACTATATTTAAACGATTTAATTCTATTGTGTACAAAACAACAATTAGAATTTAATTCTATTGTGTACAAAACAACAATTAGAATTTAAAGAAATAAAGAAAAGGAGAGAATATGTTTGATTACAAAAATCAAACTCAAAATAAAAATAAATAAATAAAAACCAGATTTTATTTTATTACAAAAACAAAATAATAATCTGATTAAATAAACAAATAAAAACAGAATATAATTTAATCAACTTACTTGGTTAAATTCTTCGAATAACTTTCTGATCAAGTCCAGTGTTTAACACTGTGTCCTTAAGACAGATTCGTCCTCTCCACGGTGCTTTCAGAACTTGGACGTCTATCTCCCAGGATGAAATGATCTTATCAACAATTAAATGCAGCACTACAATTTAATTGTTCGTCGAACACACTAAGTGTTTACACTCTTTCTTTCAGAAATAAAATGCAGCAATATGGCAGAGATTTAAAGCAGAGATGGAATACGAAAATTGGTGTGTTAATCCAAATGGGAGGCTGGTCTATTTATAGATGTTAAGGTGGCTGTAGGATTTGAATTGAACAGGTATGAAACCTGTTGGGTTTGAATTTCAACAGATTTGAATCTGTTGGTTAACTATTCAAACAGATAAAAACGGGAAGGGCCCTGTTTGGATGAACCAAAATGCCAAACCAGTTTAATCCTGTTTGAAAACGGGAAGGGCCTTGTTTGGATGAACAGAAATTCCAAACCCAGTTTAATTTGAATTCTGGATTAAATTCAAATGTTTTTGGCCCAAAAAGATTAGTATTGGGCTGAACAATTGTTGGACAATCTTCACTATATTTAAACGATTTAATTCTATTGTGTACAAAACAACAATTAGAATTTAATTCTATTGTGTACAAAACAACAATTAGAATTTAAAGAAATAAAGAAAAGGAGAGAATATGTTTGATTACAAAAATCAAACTCAAAATAAAAATAAATAAATAAAAACCAGATTTTATTTTGTTACAAAAACAAAATAATAATCTGATTAAATAAACAAATAAAAACAGAATATAATTTAATCAACTTACTTGGTTAAATTCTTCGAATAACTTTCTGATCAAGTCCAGTGTTTAACACTGTGTCCTTAAGACAGATTCGTCCTCTCCACGGTGCTTTCAGAACTTGGACGTCTATCTCCCAGGATGAAATGATCTTATCAACAATTAAATGCAGCACTACAATTTAATTGTTCGTCGAACACACTAAGTGTTTACACTCTTTCTTTCAGAAATAAAATGCAGCAATATGGCAGAGATTTAAAGCAGAGATGGAATACGAAAATTGGTGTGTTAATCCAAATGGGAGGCTGGTCTATTTATAGATGTTAAGGTGGCTGTAGGATTTGAATTGAACAGGTATGAAACCTGTTGGGTTTGAATTTCAACAGATTTGAATCTGTTGGTTAACTATTCAAACAGATAAAAACGGGAAGGGCCCTGTTTGGATGAACCAAAATGCCAAACCAGTTTAATCCTGTTTGAAAACGGGAAGGGCCTTGTTTGGATGAACAGAAATTCCAAACCCAGTTTAATTTGAATTCTGGATTAAATTCAAATGTTTTTGGCCCAAAAAGATTAGTATTGGGCCGAACAATTGTTGGACAATCTTCACTATATTTAAACGATTTAATTCTATTGTGTACAAAACAACAATTAGAATTTAATTCTATTGTGTACAAAACAACAATTAGAATTTAAAGAAATAAAGAAAAGGAGAGAATATGTTTGATTACAAAAATCAAACTCAAAATAAAAATAAATAAATAAAAACCAGATTTTATTTTGTTACAAAAACAAAATAATAATCTGATTAAATAAACAAATAAAAACAGAATATAATTTAATCAACTTACTTGGTTAAATTCTTCGAATAACTTTCTGATCAAGTCCAGTGTTTAACACTGTGTCCTTAAGACAGATTCGTCCTCTCCACGGTGCTTTCAGAACTTGGACGTCTATCTCCCAGGATGAAATGATCTTATCAACAATTAAATGCAGCACTACAATTTAATTGTTCGTCGAACACACTAAGTGTTTACACTCTTTCTTTCAGAAATAAAATGCAGCAATATGGCAGAGATTTAAAGCAGAGATGGAATACGAAAATTGGTGTGTTAATCCAAATGGGAGGCTGGTCTATTTATAGATGTTAAGGTGGCTGTAGGATTTGAATTGAACAGGTATGAAACCTGTTGGGTTTGAATTTCAACAGATTTGAATCTGTTGGTTAACTATTCAAACAGATAAAAACGGGAAGGGCCCTGTTTGGATGAACCAAAATGCCAAACCAGTTTAATCCTATTTGAAAACGGGAAGGGCCTTGTTTGGATGAACAGAAATTCCAAACCCAGTTTAATTTGAATTCTGGATTAAATTCAAATGTTTTTGGCCCAAAAAGATTAGTATTGGGCCGAACAAGCCCAACCCAACCACACACCACGCACCCGCGCCCAAGCCCAGGCCCAGCCCAGCCCGCCCGACCGGACGGACGGCGGCGGCGGCGCGCGCGCGTGTGGTGATTTTTGAGTCCAATGGGTCTAGCCCATTTTGCCCATAACCTCTCCCTCTAAAACACTTGGGTACCCCTTGGGGCACACCCCAAGTACCAAACCCAAGCCTTATAAACCCTTTCAAAACCTCCCACCAAATCAATGTGGGACAAGCCTTATTCAAGCAATAAGGAATTTTCACCAAAACTCCATTTCCATGGAGCACACTTTGGCTTCAATTTCCTATTCACTCGGTAATGGTTTTAAGCAACCAAATATACCACGTGAATCACAACGCGGCATAGAACGCGTTACCACTTTGACCCGTGTAAAACGACGCACGGGGCCCACCTAAAAATTAGACCAAACTTAGGATAAAATTCTGGTTTTACCCAGAATTTATAACCATTTCCAACAATCCCCCACATGAATGGAATTTGATGACAACGGAAATACAACAAAATGCAGATTTATCGAAAGAGTATAAGTCGAAAATATCTTGCATCAGGATAGGTAGTTTTCGGCCTTGAACCTTCCCTAGTGATAACCTATCGGACTTACTGGCTAACCAATGGACGCGATGCCTTGAATTGTTCAGCCGTTTGTGTAAGCCAAGACAATAGATTTCACACAAAATATTTTCTAACACATCGTGGTTCTCACTGTTGTGTTCATTTTGGCCTTGAACGCACCTGGTTTTCATAAGTGTTTCTAGAGAATGTAGCATCTTTCATTCTCATAGAACCGGCCCCAGTTCAACACTTATATAGGTGATTCTTATTGTGAGTATCTCCTTATACTCATCTTGATTTTATGCCTTAATCAAGATATAAGTAATCATTAAAAGCAAAGCTTATCCTTATGCCCCTGCATACAACATATGTTGCAGATATCACTCTCACCATAGGAATGGGTAGGGAATTTGAATCCCTTGGTGATTTCTGGCGAGCCATACATAACTTAGTTGTCCCTTTGAACTTAGTTCTTGGGATCTCCAGTCATATAAGTAGGGTTACCATTATGACGACTCTTATGTAATAGGCTTTAATCCCATCCCCTTCGATGAACTATACACTAGCTCTTTTGTCAAACCTTTTGTTAACGGGGTCCGCAATATTCTCTTTAGATTTTATATAATCTATTGAGATTATTCCATTTGACAACAATTGCCTTACGGTATTATGTCGACGACGAATATGTCGTGACTTACCGTTATACATATGATTCTGTGCCCTACCTATTGCAGATTGACTATCACAATGAATGCAAATAGCTGGCACAGGTTTTGGCCACATTGGAATATCTTCTAAGAAGTGACGAAGCCATTCTGCTTCTTCACCTGCTTTGTCTAAAGCAATGAACTCAGATTCCATTGTGGATCGTGCGATGCAAGTTTGTTTCGTGGACTTCCAAGAAACAGCAGCGCCTCCTAGAGTAAAGACATATCCACTAGTGGATTTTGAATCTTTAGTATCCGATATCCAATTGGCATCACAATAACCTTCGAGTACTGCTGGATATCGAGTAAAGTTCAAACCATGATCACGAGTGAATCTTAGATATCTAAGAACTCGAATGATCGCTTTCCAATGGTCTTTTCCAGGGTTACTAGTGTACCTACTCAATTTACTGATAGCATAAGCTATATCAGGACGAGTACAATTCATTAGGTACATTAGGCTTCCAATGATTTGGGAGTATTTTAACTGAGACACTGCATCACCTTTATTTTTCGATAAATAAAGACTGATGTCTACAGGTGTTCTAGCTAAATTCAAATCATCCTTGATAAATTTATCAAGAATTTTCTCAATATAATGAGATTGAGATAATGCATATCCGTCAGATGTTTTAGTTATTTTCATTCCTAATAGAACATCTGCGACCCCCATATCTTTCATATCAAATCTTTTGTTAAGCATTTGCTTAGTTGATTTGATCATGTTTTGACTGCTTCCAATGATAAGCATGTCATCCACATAAAGACAAACTATGACATAGCCTTGGTCAGTGTTTTTAACATAGACACATTTGTCACATTCGTTACAGACAAAAGGAAGGTCTGGACTATTTTGACACATATTCCCCTGTGACAAGAATAACATCCATTCGCATGCTTATTTCTATAGCAGCGTTGTTTAATTTAGAAATACATCAAATGGATGTTAAGACAGCTTTCTTAAACGGTGATCTAAATGAAGAGATCTATATGGAACAACCCGAAGGGTTTGTTGTATCAGGACAAGAAAAGAAAGTTTGTCGACTTGTAAAATCCCTTTATGGATTAAAACAAGCACCTAAGCAATGGCATGAAAAATTTGATCATGCAATGCTTACTAATGGGTTTAAGATAAACGAATGTGACAAATGTGTCTATGTTAAAAACACTGACCAAGGCTATGTCATAGTTTGTCTTTATGTGGATGACATGCTTATCATTGGAAGCAGTCAAAACATGATCAAATCAACTAAGCAAATGCTTAACAAAAGATTTGATATGAAAGATATGGGGGTCGCAGATGTTATATTAGGAATGAAAATAACTAAAACATCTGACGGATATGCATTATCTCAATCTCATTATATTGAGAAAATTCTTGATAAATTTATCAATGATGATTTGAATTTAGCTAGAACACCTGTAGACATCAGTCTTTATTTATCGAAAAATAAAGGTGATGCAGTGTCTCAGTTAAAATACTCCCAAATCATTGGAAGCCTAATGTACCTAATGAATTGTACTCGTCCTGATATAGCTTATGCTATCAGTAAATTGAGTAGGTACACTAGTAACCCTGGAAAAGACCATTGGAAAGCGATCATTCGAGTTCTTAGATATCTAAGATTCACTCGTGATCATGGTTTGAACTTTACTCGATATCCAGCAGTACTCGAAGGTTATTGTGATGCCAATTGGATATCGGATACTAAAGATTCAAAATCCACTAGTGGATATGTCTTTACTCTAGGAGGCGCTGCTGTTTCTTGGAAGTCCACGAAACAAACTTGCATCGCACGATCCACAATGGAATCTGAGTTCATTGCTTTAGACAAAGCAGGTGAAGAAGCAGAATGGCTTCGTCACTTCTTAGAAGATATTCCAATGTGGCCAAAACCTGTGCCAGCTATTTGCATTCACTGTGATAGTCAATCTGCAATAGGTAGGGCACAGAATCACATGTATAACGGTAAGTCACGACATATTCGTCGTCGACATAATACCGTACGGCAATTGTTGTCAAACGGAATAATCTCAATAGATTATATAAAATCTAAAGAGAATATTGCGGATCCGTTAACAAAAGGTTTGACAAAAGAGCTAGTGTATAGTTCATCTAAGGGGATGGGATTAAAGCCTATTACATAAGAGTCGTCATAATGGTAACCCTACTTATATGACTGGAGATCCCAAGAACTAAGTTCAAAGGGACAACTAAGTTATGTATGGCTCGCCAGAAATCACCAAGGGATTCAAATTCTCTACCCATTCCTATGGTGAGAGTGATATCTGCAACATATGTTGTATGCAGGGGCATAAGGATAAGCTTTGCTTTTAATGATTACTTATATCTTGATTAAGGCATAAAATCAAGATGAGTATAAGGAGATACTCACAATAAGAATCACCTATATAAGTGTTGAACTGGGGCCGGTTCTATGAGAATGAAAGAGGCTACATTCTCTAGAAACACTTATGAAAACCAGGTGCGTTCAAGGCCAAAATGAACACAACAGTGAGAACCACGATGTGTTAGAAAATATTTTGTGTGAAATCTATTGTCTTGGCTTACACAAACGGCTGAACAATTCAAGGCATCGCGTCCATTGGTTAGCCAGTAAGTCCGATAGGCTATCACTAGGGAAGGTTCAAGGCCGAAAACTACCTATCCTGATGCAAGATATTTTCGACTTATACTCTTTCGATAAATCTGCATTTTGTTGCATTTCCGTTGTCATCAAATTCCATTCATGTGGGGGATTGTTGGAAATGGTTATAAATTTTGGGTAAAACCAGAATTTTATCCTAAGTTTGGTCTAATTTTTAGGTGGGCCCCGCGCGTCGTTTTACACGGGTCAAAGTGGTAACGCGTTCTATGCCGCGTTGTGATTCACGTGGTATATTTGGTTGCTTAAAACCATTACCGAGTGAATAGGAAATTGAAGCCAAAGTGTGCTCCATGGAAATGGAGTTTTGGTGAAAATTCCTTATTGCTTGAATAAGGCTTGTCCCACATTGATTTGGTGGGAGGTTTTGAAAGGGTTTATAAGGCTTGGGTTTGGTACTTGGGGTGTGCCCCAAGGGGTACCCAAGTGTTTTAGAGGGAGAGGTTATGGGCAAAATGGGCTAGACCCATTGGACTCAAAAATCACCACACGCGCGCGCGCCGCCGCCGCCGTCCGTCCGGTCGGGCGGGCTGGGCTGGGCCTGGGCTTGGGCGCGGGTGTGTGGTTGGGTTGGGCTTGTTCGGCCCAATACTAATCTTTTTGGGCCAAAAACATTTGAATTTAATCCAGAATTCAAATTAAACTGGGTTTGGAATTTCTGTTCATCCAAACAAGGCCCTTCCCGTTTTCAAATAGGATTAAACTGGTTTGGCATTTTGGTTCATCCAAACAGGGCCCTTCCCGTTTTTATCTGTTTGAATAGTTAACCAACAGATTCAAATCTGTTGAAATTCAAACCCAACAGGTTTCATACCTGTTCAATTCAAATCCTACAGCCACCTTAACATCTATAAATAGACCAGCCTCCCATTTGGATTAACACACCAATTTTCGTATTCCATCTCTGCTTTAAATCTCTGCCATATTGCTGCATTTTATTTCTGAAAGAAAGAGTGTAAACACTTAGTGTGTTCGACGAACAATTAAATTGTAGTGCTGCATTTAATTGTTGATAAGATCATTTCATCCTGGGAGATAGACGTCCAAGTTCTGAAAGCACCGTGGAGAGGACGAATCTGTCTTAAGGACACAGTGTTAAACACTGGACTTGATCAGAAAGTTATTCGAAGAATTTAACCAAGTAAGTTGATTAAATTATATTCTGTTTTTATTTGTTTATTTAATCAGATTATTATTTTGTTTTTGTAACAAAATAAAATCTGGTTTTTATTTATTTATTTTTTATTTTGAGTTTGATTTTTGTAATCAAACATATTCTCTCCTTTTCTTTATTTCTTTAAATTCTAATTGTTGTTTTGTACACAATAGAATTAAATTCTAATTGTTGTTTTGTACACAATAGAATTAAATCGTTTAAATATAGTGAAGATTGTCCAACAAAGAGTAGTGTACTGCTCTTTTATTTAAGTGCACGATCAGAATATTAAAATAAAAAAATAAAAAAAAGAAATGTTTGTGTCTAATTTATGTAAGCAAAGTGTATATATATATATTTTATTCAACTCATGTCTAGTAATTTCAGGATTTGTATGCTATTGTTTTGTTGGAAAAATGCCACTACTCTACATGATAGCAATTCTAATTTATTTAAATAAACTGCATGATTCTTTATTTGGTTCCAAGTTTAGTAAATAAATGTATTTGTTATGGTGTTTGGTTCTAGTATTGTTTTCAAGTATGATTTATTATATGAGCATGATTTCTAGGTTCCTACCATGATTAGCATGCTCATGACTCTTAATTTTTTTAGTATAATCAACTTGCTTATTCTTTTCTAGATCCTTGACGAATTCACATGTTTATTAGATCCTAAATGTGTAAAATAATTTGCATGTTCTAAATTTTCTAAATTTTAGTGTATGTTATATGCTTATTATTTCTAAAATTATACGCATGATTTCGTGTTTTAGAATTATTAGCCTATTAATTGTGTAATAATTTCTTATAACTCCCGTCAATTAATTTTAATTTAATTTAATTTGAAGCAAGTTTGTTTGGTTGTAATATTGGAAGCATTTTATTTCTTTATACTTGTTGTTAGCAAGTTTTAATTGCTTGTAAAGTTATATAAACATGGTTTGTTTTAACCTAATTTATCCACTGAAAAAGTTAATTCTAAAAATTGTTTTTCATGGATCAGGAGTCAACATACTCTTGAAAGTTTTGTCTAAGGTTAATTAGGTCTTAAGTGGGACCAGTGTGACCCTTCCAGTCTTCCTAGAAACTTTTCTAACCATGTTCGATTCTAGGGTAAGTGGTGGGATTAGTTTTGAATTAAATTTCAAACTTTGAAATTTTCTAGTGTTAAGTTTAATTTCTGGAAACACAAAATATTGAAATTTTGTTGTATTTTTTCAGAAATGGCAACTATCACTGATGGGAAAAGGTTGGGACCCCTAGTGGGGGAGACTCCCAGCATCCCCACTAGGTGCTGATTGGTTAGATTTTTTTTTTTTTTTTTTTTTTTTTTTTTTTTTTTTTTTTTGTTCCTTCAATCACCAACCCCCACGTATGTGTGGAGGTGGTGGGGGTAGGAAAGGAGTGAGGGTCTCTAGCAAAGTTCTATCACTGACGCTGCTAC
Source organism: Camellia granthamiana (assembly GCA_036172215.1). Classification (NCBI taxonomy): domain Eukaryota; kingdom Viridiplantae; phylum Streptophyta; class Magnoliopsida; order Ericales; family Theaceae; genus Camellia; species Camellia granthamiana. The sequence continues at coordinate 79,045,053 of CM069910.1, forward strand.
TACTGCTGCTAATGTTAGTGGGGATCAAAACCCCAGGGCAATTGGCTTGTTAACCCCTGCTATGACCTCTGTTGTCAACCTTGTTGTTATGACCTCTGCGGTCAACCCTGTTGTTGCTCTTGTTGTTCCGGGAGGACCGCTCAACCATCATGAGCGCCGGAGAAGTTCACTAGAGTGAATTTCAAAAGGTGACAAGAGAAGATACTGTTCTACCTAACTACTTTTATTGCAAGGTTTTTGAGTGATGACCCACCAGCCGTGGAGGAGAATGAGCAAGACTAGCATAAGCTTATGGCTCTAGATACTTGGAAGCAGTCAGATTTCCTTTGTCGAAACTATGTTTTGAATGGTTTGGCCGATTCACTGTTCAACGTGTTTTATGGCAAGCAGTTGGCAAATGAGTTATGGGATGCTTTGGACAATAAGTACAAGACCGAGGATGTTGAAGCAAAGAAATTTTTCATTGGCCGATTTCTGGACTTCAAAGTGGTAGACTCAAAAAACGTCATTAGTCAAGTCCAAGATTTCCAAGTAATTCTGCACAAGATTCATGCAGAGGGAATGTTCCTGAGTGAATCGTTCTAGGTAACTATGTTGATTAAGAAGCTGCCTAACGGTTGGAAAGGCTTCAAGAACTACTTGAAGCACAAACAAAAGGAGATGACAGTCGAAGAGCTCGTTGTTAGGCTCCTGATTGAGGAAGACAACATAAGGAATGAGGGGAATACCTCCATTGTGAAAGCACACATGGTTGAGCATGGCTAGTTCTCAAGAGGTGAAGAAGAAGCCACTGATAGGCAAAAGCTCAAAGCTGGGGGCAAGAGGCGGTGTCTCCAAAAGGCCGATCTACAAGCCGTAGGAACCTACTTTGAGGTTCAATGGAAAGTGCTTTAATTGTGGAATGATGGGCATCGGGCGGTTGATTACCACAAGAAGAAAAAGCCTTACAAAAAGTATCTTCCACAGAACAAAAGTTAGGCTCACATGGCTGAGATGGAGGATCTGTCTCAAGATGTGGATGACATGCATTTGTCTGTTGTCGTCTCAGATGTGAACAAGGTGAGGTCCAACTTGAAGGAATGATGGGTGGACACTGGGGCCACTTGCCATATCTATGCTGAGAACAAGATATTCACAACTTTTGAACCGGTTTCAAGCAATGAGAAATTGTTCATGGGGAATTCTGCAACCTCAACTATTGAGGGAAAATGCAAGATGGTCCTGAAGATGACTTCAAGGAAAGCGTTGACTCTAAATGATGTCCTGTTTGTGCCGAACATTCATAAGAACCTTGTCTCGAGGTCTCGTAAGCAAGTATGGCTTCTGCATGGTGTTTGAGTCTAATAAGGTCGTGTTGACCAAGAGCGGGGTCTATGTGGGGAAGAGATATATGTCGGGCGGTATGTTTAAGTTCAATGTGATAACCATTATCTCTAAAGTTAATGAGAATGCTTCTTCTTCTGCTTATATGCTTGAGTCCCTTGAATAATGACATGGTAGAAGCTAAATTGATAAGGACTTCTTTTCATTCTGTTGAAAGAAATACCGAGCCTTTAGATTTAGTGCATAGTGATGTGTGTGACTTGAAAGTCGTACAATCACGTGGTGGCAACAAGTACTTCATCACTTTTATTGATGATTGCACTAAATATTATTATGTGTATTTGCTTAAAAGCCAAGATAAGGCAATTAATAAGTTTTATTCTTTTTAAGAATGAAGTTGAGAATTAACTAAACTGAAAGCTCAAGGCTTTAAGAAGTGATCGTGATGGAGAATATGAATTGCCTTTTATTGAGTTTTGTGCTCAATCTAGAATTATTCACCAAACTACAGCGCCTTATTCCCCTTAGTCAAATGGTGTTGCTGAGCGAAAAATAAGACGTTGAAGGAAATGATGAATACAATATTGATAAGTTCTTGGTTGCCACAGAATTACATTCTACATTCTACATAGAATATCTCAGAAGAAAGTGGACAAGACTTCATATAAATTATGGAAAGGCCGCAAGCCTTCTTATAATTTCCTACGAATTGCGGGTGTTTTGCAAAAGTGGCGGTACCTATACCCAAGCGAGTTAGGATAGGTCCAAAAATTGTGGATTGTATATTCATTGGTTATACACAAAATAGTAGTGCACATAGGTTTCCTGTGCATAAATTTGAGATTTCAGATATACACAAGAATACCATGATGGAGTCAAGGAATATGTCTTTCTTTGAAGACGTGTTTCCTTGCCGAAACCGAGGAGATGATCAAAGTTCTGAAAAGGAACTTGAAGATGATCCTAGTGATAGTGATCAAGATGAGAAAGTAAATGAGCCGAGAATGAGTAAAAGGGCTATGACTGCCAAGTCCTTCGGCCTAGACTTCTTAGCTTATACGTTAAAGAAAGAACCTCGAACTTTTCATAATGCTGTGAATTCACCTGAAAGTCCCTTATGGAAAGAAGCAATTAAGAGTGAGATTGACTTCATATTACAAAATCATACTTGGGAGTTAGTTGATCTATCCCAAGGCAGTAAGGCCTTGGGAAGTAAGTGGATCTTTAGAAGAAAAAAAAAAAAGATGAAAGGTGATGGGTCAATTGATACGTATAAATCAATGCTAGTTATCAAAGGATATAGGTAGCGAGAAAGCCTGGATTACTTTGATACGTATTCACCTGTGACAAGGATAACATCCATTCGCATTGTGATTGCGATAACTGCTTTATTTGGTCTGGAGATACATCAAATAGATGTAAAGACAGCTTTCTTAAATAGAGATTTAGATAAAGAAATCTACATGGAGCAACCCGAGGGGTTTTTAGCTCCAGGGCAAAATGAGAAAGTCTGTAAGCCTGTCCAGTCACTATATGGTTTGAAGCAAGCTCTTAAACAATGGAATGAGAAGTTTGACAACGGTATGTTGTCAAATGGATTTAGAATAAATGATGTGACAAATGCATATATGTCAAAGACACAGACAAAGGCTATGTCATTTTGTATCTATACGTCGATAACATACTCATTGTTAGTAGTAATGATGAAATGATTAAAACTACCAAGAGATTTTTAAACTCAAAGTTTGACATGAAATATATGGACCTTGCAGATGTAATTCTAGGTATTAAGATTATTAGAACATCTGGTGGTATTGTATTTTCTTAATCTCACTATGTTGAGAAGATACTTGAGAAATTTGGTAAATCAGATAAAAGTGTGCCTAGGACACCGGTAGACTTGACTTTACATTTGACTAAGAATAACGGTGGAGTGTTTCTCAGCTAAAATATTCTCGGGTTATTGGGAGTTTGATGTATCTGATGAGTTGTACAAAGCCGGATATAGCCTACTCTGTTAACAGGCTTAGTAGATACATAAGTAATCTGAATGCTACTCATTAGAGGGGCATTATGCAGGTGTTAGGTTATCTACGCTACACCCGAGATTATGGGCTGCATTAAACCAGATATCCAACGGTACTAGAAGGGTATAGTGGCGCAAATTGGATATCTGATATAAAAGACTCCAAATCCACTAGTGGTTATGTGTTTATCCTCGGAGGGGCAGTCGTGTCTTTGAAGTCTTTTAAGCAAACGTGTATATCAAAATCAATGATGTAATCTAAGTTTATTGTTTTGGACAAAGCAACTGAAGAAGCTGAATGGCTTCGCCAGTTCGTTGAAGATATTCCACGTTGGTCGAAACTTGTGCCAGCTATCTGTATTCATTGTGATAGCCAATCGGTGATTGGACGAGCACATAGTAATGTGTATAATGGAAAGTCTAGACATATCCATCATAGACATAATTTCATACGACAACTACTCTCTAATGTAGTTGTCTCTTTAGACTATATAAAGTCTAAGGACAACATTATAGATCCACTAACCAAAGGGTTAACTCAAGAGTTAGTAGAAACGTTGTCAAAAGGAATAGGGTTAAGGCCTTTAGTAATGTTACCGGAATGGAAAACCCAACCTAGTTGACTAGAGATCTCAAGATTTAGGTTCAAAGGGATAACCTAATTTCGTGTAACAGGTGAGTCATTAAAGAGGTAAATCCTCTTGTCCATTCCTTTGTACAGTGATACCCTGTGGAGGTGGAAGGTTAAGCTAATGTTTTTAATAACCTAAGTGATATTAATAATCAACCATGGTACAATGAGATACCTTAAATAGGTCATCTATGTGAGTGCGAAGTGAGGCCGCTTCTTTAAGAATTAACAAGGCCGAAGTCTTTAAAAACAAACGACAGAATAGCTCAAGACATCACATTCACTGGTTAACTAGTAAATTCGATAGACTTTCACTATGAAAGGTTTAAAGCCAATAGCTACATTTTCTGATGCAGGGTTAATCTGTGTGCTCTCTCTCCGAGTCTTTGCTGTAAATGTTGTTTGTTTTCTTTATTCGGTCAATTTTTATTCATGTAGGGAATTGTTGGAAAAAATGATTTCTTGGTGACTTTAATGTGAAATTAAAGTACGTTTCAACCATTGGTTGAGGTGAGATTAAATGGTTTGGATATTTTGTAACAAGATCTTTACATCCCAAAAAAAATAAAAAAAGACCAAAAATCATTAAAAATTGAATGAGAAATTGTCTCATAAAGTTGGCCTTATGAATGAGGTATTGAGAGTTGTGTATAACTACCAATCCTACATTGATTATAAAGAAAAGTTTTGATGGGTATTTAAATTTCAAATTTTGATAAGGGCATGAGTTCTTTGGGGCATCCAAATTTTTCGAAGGAAGGGAGTCATGGATGTTTCAAGGATAGGCTTGGGCCAAAATTGTGGTCTACGCTGGTTATGCAAAAATTGACACATGAGCGCGCGCGCGTGCGCCCCTCCCAGTTGCTTGAACCGGACCGGGTCTAGGTCCAAGTCTGTGGTCCATGATTCGTGGGTCGTGGATCTTGGGACTTGGACTTGGGCTTGAGGATTGAGGCTTGTTAGAATGGCTTAGGTTTAGGCTAGGCCAGATTGGTAATCCACCAACCTAATCTTTTTGGACCAGGTTTGTTTGGTGGCTGTAGATATACACACATGTGTATATAGAGTGTATAACTCATACACTTACTCCCCATCATTGTGAATTACTCCATCAGTTTTACAGGAATAGTAGGTGCATTTGTTGCCAGCTTTCATGGCTGGGAGGCTCCTCCTCTCCCTCTCATTGTGTACAAAAGGAGGCCATCTTCCTTGGTTTCCACACAAAAGTTTTTGCCTCCATATTATACAGTCAGTCTGCTCATATATTTTACTTCCTGTGTAAGAGAATACTGCCTTTGTCAGTTCGTCGGAGCTAAACAGAAGGTGTTTCTGTGTTAGCGGATCTATGCCATTATATTCTAGAAGATAGACGCCAATACACCTCTAGCGCTCACGGTGAAACAATGAATTTGTTTTAAGGAGACTGTGATATCACACAGGCTTCGATTTTCTATCTTTTCTATGCTTTATCTTGTTATGTATTTTTATTCAATTTCTAGCAATTTTTTGTTTTTGTTTTGTAATTTAAATTATTAAATATGACTATGTTTATTTTATTTAATTTATACAATATGTACAACAGAACTTAAAGTAAATTATAAACATTTAGGTACTATCATATATTATTAGGATTGTAACCTAAGGAGTTTGGCTTAATGGAAGGAGAAAACAACAAAAGAGTTTACCACCTAAAAGATTGTAGGTTCGAATCTCACGAAAACTAAACATACCAAATCATGGGCCTACTAGAGGTTTACGTTAACTTCAAGATTCCAAAATTAGTCGAGATTTGGGTAAAGTAGTTCGGACACCAGATTATAAAAAATATATACATTATTGGGATTGTAGTGGGTTAAGTATTAAATACCAATATTTCAGTACTGTATCTATGCAATAAAATTTGATAATTTGTCTAGCAATTTTCAAAAATAGCATTGTGTTTCATTAATGCCATACTAATTAATAATCTTATAAAATTTTCTTATTAACTAATAAATCTTACAAATTCTTTTTACTAACAAAAGTGACATATGACACATTTCACATGGAGCCTATGGACCCATAATAGGCTCCGTTTCAATGACTTTTTAGGTTTCTACGCATAGGTCATCCATAATAAAATTAGATTAATTGGATAGTTGCAGTTAGATTAATCTGAGAATTGGATGGTCCAATCCTCTTTTGAGAACTGGAGACAAACTTCATTGCATTTCAATAATATGATTAATGTCGTAAAATGAAAATAACATAATTATTTTTCTTTTTTAATTTTTTATACTTTTTAAAATAAAATATAAAAAGAAAGCTTGTATAGTACAACAATAAGGCTTAAATCCAAATCGCACACTTGATTGGGAGCTGCTTATGTACCAAACCAACCTCTTAACTAGAGTTGGAAACAAGTCAAGTTGAGTCAAATTGAGTTAAGTTTTGACCTATATCAACTTGACTCATTAAAGTTATGTTTGGTTAAAAAATAAAATTGGTTATATAAGTCAATAAGGTAAAATGTCATATTCAAACTATAATCATTATATTTTTTCTTTCACAAAAGGTCAAAAAGCCAAAAATTAAAACCAAACGAGATTAAAATAGTCAAAAAAAATCAAAAAGTCAGCTATTTTAGCTCTTCCCAAACGAAGAGTAACAATTTGTCAAGTTAAAGTTTGAGCTGAGCTTAAGCCCCGTTTGTTTTCAGAGGTAGAATGAAGGAGATTAATAGTGAGGGGATTGTTAGTGAGGGGATTGATAGTGAGGAATTGTTAAATTATTTTTATATAAAATAACAAAACAAATAAAAAAATATAAAAAATTAAACAAATAATATTTTTAAAAAAATTCCCAATATATATAAAAAAAAAAATTTCTAATCCCCTAACTATTTTTCTAATACCATCTCTACCTCCTCCTTACCAATCCCCCTTCCAAGACCTTTATTAATACCAAGGGATTACTAGTCCCCTCCCCATCTCTCAAAACAAACATTCCATATAGTAGTCCCACTTCACTATCAATCCCAATCTCCTCTCTATAACCCCAAACAAACAGGGCCTAAATAAGTGTACTTTTTGACTTTTTTGACTAAAAAGTTGAGGAAAAAAAGATGATTGTTTGGGATAATCTTTTGACTTTTTACGAAAAAATGTGTATTAAAAAATTGTATAAATTTATATATAGGAGAAGATTGTTATAGAATAGGCCGTATGGTCGGAAGGCGTAAGGGACAGCGTGGTAGAGTATAGAGTAGGAGATGATTCCCTCCTTTTCGGACATTAAATTAGACGGTGTTGTTCGGCCCGTGGGGGCCCACCGTGGATCCCGTTATGCTAATCGGAACCGTTCAATGTGTAAAACTCGTCGAGTACTATATGCTTGTAAAAAATCACGTTGATTGGATATCGATAACTATCTGATCGGATTAGTTTTTTTTTCAACCGTTAATTATAACACCATCTATTTTTTTATACAAAACTGATTTGATCATATAGTTAGCGATATCTGACCAACATGATTTTTTGTAAGCGTATAGTACTCGACGAGTTCTGCACATCAAATGGTTCAGATTATCAAAACAGGACCCATGATGGCCCTGAAAAAGCCGAACAGCACCGTCCTTAAACTTGCCTCTGCTTGTGTAATTTGTCCTCACCAAAGTCAGGCAAAGACAACTCACGTCAGAGTGAGTTGTCTCACAATTTGTATAAAAATAATTTTTTTATAATTTTTTTGATAAATAATGATAATTTTTTAACTTTTTTACTTTTTTAATAACTTTTTACCTTTTTGTCTTATTTTAAAGATGCCAAACCAGGCCTAAAATAATCGAGCATGTTTATTAGTTCTCAGGAATCACATTCAACTCGATTTGTTTGCAATGAGGCCACTAATATATATATATATATATATATATATTAAGATAAGAGTGGTGATTCATCCCATTAATTTTTAGATCACTAATAGCTCTAATGAGTTAAAAAAAAAAAAAAAAAACAAACTCAAGCCAAAATATCACATCACTTTGGTAGGGGCCACTGTGCCACATCATTAGTGATGCTTTAGAGCTCTCAATTTAGTGCTCTAAAACATTATTCTTAAGATAAAAGTAATAAGAAAGAAAAAAAAGAAGAAATTATAAAATTAAAAATAAAAAATCTGAAGGTTTGACCTTGGTGAAAAATTAAACTCAAATTTTTTGAATATTTTAATTTAAACACTAGACTTTTAAAATGATCTCAATTCTAATAATCAATTCGTGTCCATTGCTTATATTTGACAAAGAAGAACAATTTTGACAATTTAACAAAAAAAAATTCCCTTTATTACTGCTGACGGTCTTACTTTTACTGTCGTCTATCATCACCCATTTTCTTCTCTAATTCATTGCCATCCATCCATATCTTTTCTTCGTCCATGGCTACTCCTTCCATCCCCAACCCACTCCTACCCCTCTTGTTCCTTACCAGTCCATTAACCACTACTGCTGTCTAGCACCATCGATGGAACGTGATTAAATTATCTAAATTGCTAATAATCCATTTGTTATAATTAACGAGCAGTTGGAATTGATACTATTTTAAAAAGGGCAAGTTACAGTTGTTTGAGATGTCTTAAATAAGTGCACTTTTTGTCTTTTTGTACTAAAAAATTAAGGAAAAAAATATGGATGTTTGGGTTAATTTTTTGACTTTTTATGGAAAAATGTGTATTAAAAAATTGTATAAATTAGTGTGTACGAGAAAATTAAGATTGAGAGTTGTGCAGCCGTAATTTTTGACTTTTGGTAAATAGTGATAACTTTTTAACTTTTTGAGTAACTTTTTGACTTTTTAACTTTTTGACAACTTGCCAAACTTGGCCAAAGTCATTTTTCACTTTACCCTCTCAAACTAAAAGTGATACAATGAACTCCTTTCCTCCTCTAAAAAATTTCAATCTAACGATTATGCTCAATTATGTTAACAAAACTGACGAAAAGGGGTTTATGTAATATACACATATCATATTTATGACAAAAATACTTTTTAAAAATCTATCATACATGTGCACATTACATGCATTTTTTTTCTGTCAGTTTTGTTAATAAAATGGAGATATAAGGATTAAATTGAAATTTTTTTAAAAATGAAAGGAGTACACTGTATTAATTTTTAGTTTGAGGGGGTCAAATGCAAAACGGTGATAGTTGAAGAGGGTAAAGTTTAATTTGCCTTTTTAAAAATTAAGGGCTTAAATTGAAATAATTAAAAAAATTAAGGTTTAATTTGTTTTCAAATTTGATTATTATTGTTTTTTTTTTTGTTAATTAAAAAAAAAAAAAAACGGTAGTATTTGGTTCTCTTTTCAAATCATGATTTGC